>OZ053300.1:14695076-15295076 GCA_964056655.1 Arabis hirsuta
ACCAGTTTGATGTGAGCTCAACTACACACTGCATAAATCAAGCAAAGATAAATGAAGATAAAAAATGGCACTACAAAGCCAATTCCAAGAGAATCAAGATCGGATTTTGTTCCTTAGGTACGAGACTACGAGAGCTAATCTTTTGCCATTAGTGAAAAGATTAGCTGAGTTCATATGGATTCACGAACGGATGATGAAGAAGAGAAAGGTGTTGCTGAGAAAATGGTGAATGTTTGTAGTTTCGAGACGTTGAAGAATCTTTAAGCTAAATAAGGTGATAAAGAAAGAGAGAACCGTCCTACGGTTTATGCGAATAACGCGTATTTTAGGAAAGGAAAGGTCGGAGATTGGGCGAATTATCTGACTCTGGAGATGGATGCTCGTATTGATGGTATAATAGAGGAGAAATTCAAAGATAATGGATTGCTTGAACATGATAAGTGAAATGAGTTTTCTTTGATATTTGGATGATTCCTTTTGTTAATTGGTTCGAAACAGAGGATGCTCTGTATGTTACAACTGTATTTTTAATTTGTATCATCTTATTTATAACAAGAGATTTTATGATTGCTTGTATTAATACTTTAGTCGAAACATTCGGATTCAATTTTATATGATTACAAAGAAAAAACAAAGTTATAATATTTGTTTTTAAAAGGCATAAGAGAGAGTGATGGAGCGGAAGCACGAAAAGACGAAGACTTGTTTCTCCCGTTCCCGGGAAGCTAAAGAAACAAGGTGGTCTCTGTTTTCTACACGAAAATCAAAGTTGAAGCTCTGTTTTGCTACACGAAAAACAGAGTGTTGAGACTTGAAAGGATATGCTTCTTGCAAAACTCGATTTAGAAGAAAAATCTTTCTTAATTCAATGATAGATAGATATCTCTTTACAAACACCTAGAGATCTATTTATAATGATTAAACTAACACCAATTCTAATGAAAATAGGAAACATAACTTTTAATTAAAAAGGAAAAAACCAACGAAAAGGAAAATTGCCAAAGAAACCAAAAACCAAACTCTTGTGTAACACAAAAGCTCAAACGTGTGAGACAAGGTAATGCTGTGCTGCATCAGTCTCCCCGGGTAAGGAAAGATTCGCCCGAATCTGGAGCAGCATTTTCCCCATGATAACGATACAAATGCTTGACGTTGAAGACATCCGATGTGCGTAAGTGATCAGGAAGACGAAGCTGATATGCATTGGCATTGATGCGACGAATAACTTCCACGGGTCCGATCTTACGTGATTTTAGCTTGTTGTATTCACCAACATAGAATCTATCTTTGGTTAGAACCACCCACACAAGATCTCCTGCTGCAAAATTCACTTCTCTTCTATGTTTATCAGCTGCTACTTTGTAAGAACTTGCTGTTGATTCCAAATGTTGTTGTGCTTGGTGATGGATGAGTTGTAAGTCCTCCACAAAGTCGATAGCCTGCCCATGGAGACCAGTCTTGTCCGGAGCTGTTGACAAATCCAAAGGTCCACGGGGAATAATACCATACACAACCTTAAAAGTATTAAAATTAAACTTGATTTTGGTTTAGCTTAGTGAATGGTGTAGAAGTCTCTAGAGTCATCGTCACCTCCTTTGAGATTCTAGAAGATTAGCACCTCCTTAAGTGTTTCTAGAAAGGTGGCACCTCCTTAAATTGTTCTAGAGAGTTGTAAACTAGTAAGGAGGTTATTGTAAGGAGGTTAGAATAATCTAGATAGTAGTTGTAAGATAATGTTGTAGAAATATCTAGATAGTTATAGTAAGGAGGTTAGTAGAATTATCTAGAGATTTTGTAAGAGGTTTTGGGAGGCTATAAATACCTCTCCACCCCTCTCATTTGTAATATAGCGACAAGAAAAAATACAAGAAAGTTTTAAAAAAGAGTGTTCCGATTCATAAGTTCTCTAAGAATTTTTCCATATTTCTTCATCATACTTAGAGGGTTTTTGTTTCTTTCAAGTATCTCGGGGTTGTACGGTCTTGGGCTAGTGCTAAGCACTATCTTGAGGTTTCTCTACATGGTATCAGAGCCATTGTGCTCATCAAGATCGGGGTTTTAAGAGAGCTTGTGTTTACTCTAAGTATGGAATCAACGGGTCGTGTTGTTGGATTGGGAATGGAGATTTTAAACCAATCTAACTATCGGTTATGGAAGTCATGTATGGAGTCATACTTGCTTAGTGAGGACTTATGGGATGTCGTCGGCGGTAGTAGCACAACACCACCAAGGGGAGCTGCTGCGACAGCGGAAGCGACAAAGGAGTGGACACGGAAGAATGCCAAGGCGGAGTTTGCGTTAAAGAGGTCAATATCCTCAGGAGTATTTGAGCATGTCTCAAGGTGCAATTCCGCTAGTTCCATTTGGCGAGCGTTAGATCAATTGTTCAACAAGAAGAATGAAGCTCGACTACAGTTGTTAGAGAACGAGCTAGCAAATGCGAAGCAGGGGGAGTCTTCTATCTCGGAGTTCTTCATTAAGGTAAAGAACCTTTGCTCTGAGATTAATACTCTTAATCCTGAGGAGACAATTTCGGAGGCTCGATTAAAACGGTCTATTATTCGAGGTGTACGACCCGAATACACACCGTTTGTGACTTCGGTTCAAGGATGGCCTACTCAACCTACCTTGGAGGAGTTTGAAAATTTACTAGCTTCGCAAGAATCTTTAGTCATGCAAATGGCGGGAGTTAAAGTCCATGATGACTCGGGGAGTGCATTTATAGCTCGAGGACAGCAAAGCTTCAAAGCTAAACCTAAAGATGGTGGTTCAAAGAACAATGATAGAAGAGAAGGATCTTCCATGGGATATAAGAGAAGGCTTAAATGCTACCGGTGTGGGAAACTTGGGCATTTCAAAAAGGATTGTCGAGTCAAGCTGAAGGAAACAAATATGGCGAAATCCAAAAGTCATACTGAAGACAAAGAATGGGAAAGTTGTTTCACAGTGGAGGCTGCAAGTCCAGGTATATCTACAACCAAAAATTTAGAAAATGGTTGGATTGTAGATTCTGGTTGTAGCCATCATATTACCGGAGACGAGAAGTTATTTTCAAATCTTCAACAAAATGATGGGAAAGAAGCCATTATTACCGCGGATAATTCAGTTCACCAAGTTGAGAAGGAAGGGAGTGTTATCATCAAAGGAGATGATGGAAGTCCAATCACACTCAAGAACGTATTCCATATTCCTGGAGTAAAGAAGAATCTTCTCTCTGTGGTGAATGCGGTTGACTCAGGTAACTATATTTTGTTTGGCCCAAGAGATGTTAAGTTCTTAAGGAACATTAAAGAGTTAAAGGCGGATGTGGTTCACACTGGAGCACGGGTTAAAGATTTATATGTCTTATCGGCGTCAAACACTTATGTGGAGAAGATGAATGCCAATGACAATGCCTATATATGGCATGCTAGACTTGGTCATATAAATATGACTAAGCTGAAAGTCATGGTGAATAAGGATTTGGTTAATGGACTCCCAAAGTTGAAGATTCAAGATGAAGGAAAACTTTGTGAAGGATGTCAATATGGAAAATCACACAGGCTTCCATTTGAAAGTTCTACTTCACGATGTAGTGCTCCATTGGAGAGGATTCATAGTGATTTGATGGGTCCAACGAGAACATCCTCCTATTCTGGGTTTCGTTACATGTTGGTGTTTGTTGATGATTTTTCACGGTACACGTGGGTATACTTCGTGAAGGAGAAATCAGAAGTATTTTCCAGGTTTCAAGAATTTAAGGTTACCGTGGAAGGCGAGTTGGGTCAGAAAATAAAGACACTGAGGACGGATAATGGAGGGGAGTTTATGTCAAAGGAGTTTCTCTCTTTTTGTCGAGATCGTGGAATTAAGAGAGAGTTTACATGTCCATACACACCTCAGCAAAATGGAGTAGCAGAAAGAAAGATCAGACATCTAAGCGAGACTTGTAGAAGTTGGTTACATAGCAAGAACTTGCCTAAAGCTTTATGGGCAGAGGCATGAGATGTGCAGTGTATGTCATAAATCGGATGCCGCTTAGTCCAATTAATATGAAGTCTCCGTATGAGATGGTTCATGGGAAGAAGCCAATGGTGAAACATCTGAGGATATTTGGATCAATTTGCTACGTCCATGTGTTTGATTCACAAAGAACTAAGCTAGAGGCAAAGGCGAAAAAGTGCATCTTTGTCGGCTATGATGAAAAGAGGAAAGGATGGAGGTGTATGGATCCGGAGACACACAAGTGCATTGTGTCTCGTGATGTTGTCTTTGACGAAATCTCTTCATACTATGGGCCACCTCAAGTGTTAATTGAGCAAGAAGGTGATGGTTCCTCTAAGATCGGTGAACCAGATCTTGAAATGCCAAGTGAAGGTCGAAGTCCAAGAAAAGATACGCAAGGTGAAAGGGGGAGCACTAGCCAAGAGGAAAATGAAGAAGAAGAAAACCATAGTTCCTTGGTAAATCAAAGACCAACAAGGAACATTGTCAAGCCTGCTCGGTTCAGGGATAAAAATTTTATTACTACGTACTCATGCTACTTTGCAGCTCCATTAGATGAAGAGGAGCCAACATCATATGATGAAGCAAAAGGAGTTTGTGAGTGGGAGACCGCGATGAAGGAGGAAATGGATGCTTTAATGAAGAATGAAACTTGGGATTTAGTTCCGAAACCCAATGATGCTCAACCTGTTTCTTGTAAATGGGTGTATCAAATTAAACGAAAGACGGATAGGAACATTAACAGATTTAAGGCAAGGTTGGTTGCTCGAGGATTCTCTCAGAAGTATGGAGAAGATTATGATAAGACTTTCAGTCCTGTGGCTAAGATGACTACGGTACGTTCTCTCTTATCTTTAGCTGCAAGTTTTGGATGGAAGTTATGGCAATTAGATGTGAAGAATTCTTTTCTATACGGCGAGCTTGATAAGAATATTTTCGTGGAGCAACCACTTGGTTTCAAATCACAAGAGCATCCTGATTATGTGTGCACGCTTAAGAAGGCTTTGTATGGGTTGAAACAAGCTCCACGAGCTTGGTATGGGAAGCTTGCTCAGTTTCTTCAGTTTTGCGGGTATGTGCCATCTAATTCTGATCCAAGTCTATTCTTGAAGAAGAATGGAGGAGTCCATGTGGTAGTTCTACTTTATGTAGACGACATGATAATTACGGGGAATGATGAAGCGGAAATTGCTCGTCTACAAGAGGATATGTCAATAAGGTTTGAGATGAAAAAGTTGGGTGAGCTGAATAACTTTCTTGGTTTGGAAGTTGAAAGGAATAAGGATGGAATATTCATCGGCCAACAAAGCTATGCTAGAAGAATTGTTGAGAAGTTTGGTGTACACGAAGGAAAGATGCGTACTACTCCGATGGATGTAAACATAAAGCTTAGGCGTGATGAAGGGTCCTTGCTACCCGATCCTCGACCTTATCGCTCTCTTGTAGGAAGTCTTCTATACTTAACCATTACAAGACCTGATATTGCCTTCGCGGTAGGTCTAGTAAGTCGGTTTATGCAGGAACCAAGGAAGCCACATCTTGAAGCAGCTAAGAAGATATTGAAGTATGTGAAGACAACTTTTGGCATGGGTCTAGTATACAAGTACAATGCCAAAGTTTTGCTTTATGGTTACACAGATGCTGACTTTGGTGGAGATGTGGATGATCGAAAATCTACTTCGGGTTATGTGTTCCTATGTGGAGACACAAGTGTTTCATGGTGCAGCAAGAAGCAACCAACGGTGTCGCTGTCTACCACTGAAGCAGAGTATAAAGCTTCGATACTCGCAGCTCAGGAATGTATATGGCTTCGAAGACTCCTTGAAGATTTGTTCGAACCAATCAATAAGCCAACTGCAATCTTTGGAGACAATCAAAGTGCTATCAAGTTGGCTAATAATCCAGTGTTTCATGCAAGAACAAAACATATTAAGTTGGAACATCATTTCATAAGAGAGAAAGTGCTTGATGGACAATCGAAGCTTTGGAGGTTCGAAGTGAGGACAATGTTGCAGATATTTTCACCAAGTCATTACCGAATGGACAGTTCGAGCTATTCCGTTCGAAGCTTGGGATGGTTGACAAAATCAAGTTTAAGGGAGAGTATTAAAATTAAACTTGATTTTGGTTTAGCTTAGTGAATGGTGTAGAAGTCTCTAGAGTCATCGTCACCTCCTTTGAGATTCTAGAAGATTAGCACCTCCTTAAGTGTTTCTAAAAAGGTGGCACCTCCTTAAGTTGTTCTAGAGAGTTGTAAACTAGTAAGGAGGTTATTGTAAGGAGGTTAGAATAATCTAGGTAGTTGTAAGATAATGTTGTAGAAATATCTAGATAGTTATAGTAAGGAGGTTAGTAGAATTATCTAGAGATTTTGTAAGAGGTTTTGGGAGGCTATAAATACCTCTCCACCCCTCTCATTTGTAATATAGCGACAAGAAAAAATACAAGAAAGTTTTAAAAAAGAGTGTTCCAATTCATAAGTTCTCTAAGAATTTTTCCATATTTCTTCATCATACTTAGAGGGTTTTTGTTTCTTTCAAGTATCTCGGGGTTGTACGGTCTTGGGCTAGTGCTAAACGCTATCTTGAGGTTTCTCTACAAAAAGGACTAAAATCCAAATTTCTGTTGTTGGCGTGATTATGAGCAAACTTGGCTTGTGCGAGCTTCGAGTCCCAAGATTTAATATTATCACCCACAAGACTGCGTAACATATTTCCCAAGGCACGATTTGTGACTTCCGTCTGGCCAACGGTCTGAGGATGATAAGCCGAGCTCATGTCCAGGCTAGTCTTAAGAAGCTTCCACACCGAACGAAAAAAATGACTTAAGAAACGTGTATCCCGATCAGAAACAATTGAAGTAGGCAATCCATGAATGCGATAAATTTCTTGAAAGAAAAGTTGAGCTACTTGGACGGCATCGGTTGTTCGCTTGCAAGGAACAAAGTGAGCTATTTTAGAAAACCGATCAACAATCACAAAGATGGAATCATTACCGCGTTGAGTGCGCGGGAGACCTAACACAAAATCCATGCTAATATCAGTCCAAGGTTGAGTCGGAATAGGAAGAGGAATATAGAGCCCAACGTTTGAAGCCTTTCCTTTACCTTGTTGGCATGCTCGACATCGTTCGATGTAACGTTCAACGTCGCGTCTAAGAGTAGGCCAAAAGTAACTAGCAGAGACAAGTTGTAGAGTACGATCTCGTCCTACATGTCCCTCGGAATGCAGCTGCTCAAGTATACGTAAACGAAGACTACAATCTGGAATGCACAACTGATTTCCTTTAAACAAAAAGCCATCTTGAATCGTAAAGTCTCGATGAAAACCAATTTCGAACCTCAGCCTATATTCTTCCAAAGAATGGATCCGACACATATATGTCACTAAAGGTAGCAAATCCGGGAACTGAATTATGCATAGTTGACCAGAGTGTGTCGTCGGCTTAACGCATCGGCGACACGATTCAACTTACCGGACTAATGTTTAATTGTGAAGGTAAAATGTTGCAGAAAAGCAATCCAAGAGGCGTGTCGAGCTGAAACCTTGGCTTGACTGTCTAGATGACGTAACGCATCATGATCAGTGAATAACACAAAATCACGATGACATAAGTAGTGTTTCCAATGCTTGATGGATTGGATAATAGCATAGGACTCAACGTCATATGTACTATAACGAGTGCGAGCACCAGATAATTTCTCACTATAAAAAGCCACAGGTCGATTTTGTTGGCTAAGCACAGCTCCTATTCCGAGCTTGGAAGCATCACAATGTAACTCAAAGGTCAAAGAAAAATCTGGCAAGACCAAGACCGGAGCCGTAGTGAGCTTTTCCTTAATAACATCAAAAGCTTGAGCTGCTTCTGTTGTCCATTCAAACTTCCCAGCTCGCATACAATCTGTTATAGGCACCATAATGCTACTAAAATGTGATACAAAACGACGATAAAACGATGCTAACCCATGAAAGCTCCATATGTCTGTGATTGTCTGAGGCTTGGGCCATGATTTGATTGCTTCTATCTTTGATTGATCAACAGACAGTCCTCAGTTTGATATGTTATATCCCAAAAACAATACATGGTCTGAACCGAATTGACATTTTTGTTTTGAAGCGAACAATCTTTCACGGCGAAGGACGGTGAGAACATCTTTGAGATGGGAAAGATGTTCACTTACGGACGAGCTAAAAATGAGTATATCATCGAAGTATACCACCACAAATTTTCCAATAAAAGGTTGCAAAGCTTGATTCACTACTCGCATAAAAGTACTCGGCGTGTGGGAGAGACCAAAGGGCATGACAAGCCATTCAAATAATCCTTCACGAGTCTTAAAAGCTGTTTTCCATTCATCCCCGGGGCGAATTCTAATTTGGTGATAACCGCTTTTAAGATCAATTTTGGAGAATATCGTTGCTGTACCGATTTGGTCAAGAAGATCGTCTAACCGCGGAATTGGAAAGTGGTATCGCACTGTGATCTTGTTGATTGCTCTACTATCGACACACATTTGCCATGATCCGTCCTTCTTCAGAATCAATAAAGCTGGAACTGCACAAGGACTCAAACTCTCACGAACATGCCCTTTAGCAAGGAGGCTTTCAACTTGACGTCGGAGTTCGTCATGTTCTTGGGGACTCATTCTATAATGTGGTCGATTAGGCAAAGTAGCTCCTGGCACCAAATCAATGTGGTGTTGTATGTCTCTCAAAGGTAGTAACTCACTAGGTAAATCTTCAGGAAAGACATCACAAAACTCTTGTAAGAGCTTGTCAACAATGTTGTTGTGTGGAGATGTCGAAGGTTTAACCGCAGAAACAGAGACTAAAGCAAAAGTCAAACCGGTTTGCTGCATTTCTTTTTCAAATGTCTCTCTGGAGCAGAATAGGGTCGTTGTATGTAATTCATGAGCTGGAATTGGAGGAGTTGGTGGAGTCGGTGACGACGGCTCTGTCGGAAGTATCATAATTGTTCTGTTATCAAACGTAAAGCGGTATGTGTTACGCTTTCCATCATGAGTTGTCTCTCTATCGTATTGCCACGGTCTTCCAAAAATAAGATGTCCAACATCCATTGGTGCTACATCGCAATACATCTGATCTTTGTAAATGGAGCCAATAGAGAATGACACAAGTGCTCTATGTGTAACACGTATCTCTGTTCCTTCTTTCAGCCATGTAAGCTTATAAGGTGTTGGGTGTGCTTCTTTCTGGAGTCCTAATTTCCTTACCGCATAGTCAGAAATAATATTGTGGCAACTCCCCTAATCAATGATGAATTTGCAAACTTTTCCTTTCACCGTACATGTTAATTGAAAGATGTTTTTTCTCAGCCATGGTTCGTCTAGTTTTTGAGGAGCTAAACAAATACGTCTTGCCACTAGAAGAGTCCCTGAATCACCTTCTAGTTCAGTTTCTCCCGTTGCGTCAATCTCCTCATGATCGTCGTTATAAGAATCATAAGTTGGATTGATTTCTTCAATAAAAAGACCACGTCTCGATTGTTTCAGGCAAGCTGTTTGTAAATGGCATGGTTCTCCACAAGAAAAACAGCGTAGTATGTTAGGTCGTGAAGACTGACGAAGTGGTTGTTCTTCTGTGGACATTGATGCTCGGTTAGTAGGCAGGATGCGCGGAGCATTCGATGTTGTATCCGGATTTGGCTAAGTGAAACCTTGACTTGTAGTTTGATCTTGTGATGTCGTGTTGCGTAATCTTACCGAAGAATTCCAGCTACTAGACGAAGATCGAAATTGCCTTTCAAAGGCAGCAGCACGACGATGAGCTTCTGCGACCGTGTTAGGGTCAAATTGCTCCAACGCATTCTGAAGTTGAGGTCGTAAGCCTCCAATAAGCGAGACACGAGCTGAATTTCACTGTCATGAATATCGTTACGCGTCATCAACAAGAAAATTTCCTCCGCATACTCATCCACTGTGCGAAATCCTTGACGTAGATTTTGTAGCCGCGTAAACATCGTTCGATCAAAGTTATAAGGAAGAAAAGTTTTCCTCAATTGTTTCTTCAACTTATCCCATGATGCGATCTTTATTTTTCCTTCTCGAGCACGAGTTGATTTCAAGTTTAACCACCACGAAGCCGCTTGGCCTCGGAACTTCGTTGCAACAAGGGCAACTTGTCGATCAACAGGTACTTGTTTAAACTCGAGAATTTCCTCCACCGTGACGATCCAGTCGATCAATTCTTCTCCACGAATACTACCCGTAAATTCTGGTAAGTCGGATTTGAATCCGTTTACCCAATGTCGGTCGTTGACAACTTGTCCACGATCATGATTACGAGGTCGATTGCTGTGTGCCTGAAGAGGAGCAAACAGATTTTCATCAACAAAGTCCTCATCGCCTTGAATAATAGGTGTGTTGTGGTGTTGTTGTGGACGGATTGTCGTCACAACTTCACGTAAAGTTCTCTGTAAAGACTCATGAGATTGTTGAATGGTTGTATGCATATTTATCTGCATCTCCTGGAGTGTTCTTCGTAATTCAGTCCAATCATCTTGGTGAACTTCTTTGTTCTGCTGTTTTGCTGGCATGATTTACGGCAGGAACGACGAGTCTCTGATACCAAAAGTGATGGAGAGGAAGCACGAAAAGACGAAGACTTGTTTCTCACGTTCCCGAGAAGCTAAAGAAACAAGGTGGTCTCTGTTTTTTACACGAAAATCAGAGGGGAAGCTATGTTTTGCTACACGAAAAACAGAGTGTTGAGACTTGAAAGAATACGTTTCTTGCAAAACTCGATTTAGAAGAAAACTCTTTATTAATTCAATGATAGATAGATCTCTTTACAAACACCTAGAGATTTATTTAAACTAACACCAATTGGTCCAATTCTAATGAAAATAGGAAACATAACTTTTAATTAAAAAGGAAAAAACCAACGAAAAGGAAAATTGCCAAAGAAAATTGCCAAAGAGACCAAAAACCAAACTCTTTTGTAACACAAAAGCTCAAATGTGTGAGACAAGGTAATGCTGTGCTGCATCAGTGAGTCACTAGAAACTCATGAGTTAAATTGATTCAGGAAACCTTAACATCACTAATCAGTAAGTACGAATCCAGGCAACGGAAATTGTTTTTTGGATTTTTTCAATTTGTTTTTTTTTTAAAAACGACACACTTTGCTCTTGGATTAGTGATGTTAAAATGGGCTAGGTACCCGCGGGCTTCAACGGGCCTGTTTAATGAAAATAAACCCGTTTAGATCCGTTTAAGAATTAAATAATGAGGGGGGGGGGGTTTAATCAGACTCCAACCCGTTAAGGCTCGTTTATTAAAAGGGTTTTAGATCAGTAGCCCGTTTAGCCCGTTTAATTTATTTAAAAGACACCAAGACCACGACGTTTAATAGTTTTTTTTTGTGTTCTTAGGGTTTTCTTCCCCAATTTTTCATCGACTTTGGCTTAGAAACTAAGCGCAAAGGCTTGTCAGATCGATAAGACTTTATTGATGAGTACATGTTTTGATTTTGCTCGTTTCTTCTTGATTATTATATTATGCAAGTCATTTGAATAATGTATAATTGTGGCTTTGTGGGTTTCGAACTTTTGACCTCATTTCGTTTGGACTTCGAATGGTTTGATCGAAATTATACAGCTTTTTTGGCTCTGATTAGGTTGTTGTTGTTGCTTAAATTGTGGGTTTGGCAAATTGTTCAAGCGATTACATCAAACTCGAAAATCATGTATTTTCACTGTATATAAGCTTTGACTCAAAGCCTTTGAATTTTGTTATAAATCATAGTGGATTGTCATAACCGGTTCTGATCCAGTATAACCCGGTCCGGTCCATCTATACTTAGTCATAGGGTAATTTTCTTTTCTCTTTAGGAAAAGGAAAGTCTTTTCTCTTAGGAAAAGGAAACTTCCTTTTATCACATGTATTGATCCTTATATAAAGGATACTTGATTAATGAAAGAAGATACGAATTTCCCCATTCTCTTTCTCTCTATTTACAATACGTTATCAGCACGATTGTTTCTAAATCCCTAAGCTAAAACCCTAAAATCCGATTCTCATTAAGAACCCTAATTTCCGATTTTCTCACCCACCATCAACAAATCCGAACAAAGCTCAGCTCGATCTCAACAAGAAAAGTTCATACAACCTAGTAAGGTTACGGCGAACTAGAAGCATCCTTCACAATCCATTCAAACAAAATCAGAGGTTAAGGTAAGTAATCTAAAACCTAAAGAACCCTAAATCCTAAATCTGAACCCTAAATCCTAAATCTGAATCATGCTCGCTCTTATTATTATTTGATTGATTGATTGTCTTCATCCTGATCCATAATTGTTCACGTTAAAACCCTAAAGGACCATAAAACCCTAAACCGTAGAAACCCTAAAATCAGAATCATGCTTGTTCTTATTTGATTGTTTGATTGCTTTCATCATGATTCATAATTATTCACGTTATGAAAACCTAATTTACATGAAACCCTAATTTTAGCAAAACCCTAAAATCGCTTGAAACCCTAATTCGCATATTTAACCTAAAATCGAATTTGGTTGTGTAATCTAATTGAATTGAATCCGTGAGCTAGTTTGATTGAATTAATTGCCATGATTGATTATTAAACCTGATTAATTATCTTAATGCTGAAACTACATCGTCATCTTTCACCTGCATACGCCTTAGCAATTGACCGAACATATTCTATTTAATATCCGGCCATATTAAAATCTGAGCAACATGAACGGTTTAGAATTTGCATGATAGGTTTGCATCATGAACACATAGATATATTATGTTAGGTTGATCTTGTTAGAAACATAAGACTTGTTTGATAAGCATCATACATCCGCGGCTTGTTTTGCATTATAAACATGGACTTTAATTTTTCATGATATTTAGAAAATAAGATGTATGTTTCAGATGTCGAAAATAAGCAACTTGGATTATGTTGCCCTCAATCTCTCTGGAGACAATTACCTACAGTGGGCGTTGGACACAAAGATAAATTTAAAGTCAAAAGGACTTGGCGAATGTATCACTGAGGGTAATGATGAAAACGAAAAGAATAGATACAGAACAATATCGATCATTCGCCATCATCTTGCTGAGGGTCTCAAGGACCAATACCTAACTATTGAAGATCCTCTGGACCTTTGGAATGAGTTGAAAATAAGATATGACCACCATAGAACGGTGTTGTTACCAAAGGCCAATTATGATTGGAGGAATCTTAGGTTCCAGGACTTCAAGTCCGTGGAAGAGTATAACTCGGCCATGTTTAAGATAGTTTGACAATTGAAACTGTGTGGTGAGAAGATAACTGATAATGACATGTTGGAAAAGACTTTTTCCACCTTCCACACAAGCAACGTATTGTTACAACAACAATACCGTGAAAAAGGTTTTGAGACATACTCAAAGCTTATCTCATGTCTATTACTGGCCGAGCAGAACAATACATTACTAATGAGAAACAGTGAATTGAGACCTCCTGGATCAGCCCCACTTCCTGAAGCAAATGTGGCCACAAATGCAAAGAAAGAATCTGAGAAAGAAACTAACCACGTCCAAAGAGAGTATAGACAAAGTGGCCGTGGACGTGGGGGGAGATGGCAAGGACGTGGCCGTGGCCATTTTCATCCTTACGGCCGAGGTCAAGGCCGAGGCCGCGGGTTCCAAAACGACTTTAACCGCGGAAGAGGTCGAGGTCGCGGGTACCGAACTGATTCTAACCGTGGTATCTCTTCTCAACCACAAAACTCGACCACAAAATCTGTATGCCATCGATGTGGAATGAGCAATCATTGGGCTAAGACATGTCGGACTCCCAGGCATCTAGTTAACCTCTACCAAGAAAGCCTTAAAGGGAAGAATCCAGAAACCCATATGATCCAGCATGATAACGAAGGAGATTTTGCTCATGAGCAAGATGACCAGACAAACTTTGAAACCTCAGATTTACTTAAGTGACCAAGTTGTTTTTCCATCGTCATCGATTTTCTGTTTTATGTTTGCTTTTATGATTTGCATTTACGTTTTCTAGTTTATGTTTTGGATTTTGCTATTATTTTGAACTTAATGAAAAAAGGGTGTTATTTTAAAGTCTCTAAGATGTGTTTATTATTTTGAAGAATGAATGATGATATGGATGTGTTCGTTGTGGACAGTGGGTCAAGCCACACGATTTTAAAAGACAAAAGATATTTCATTGATCTTACACTTAAAAGGGCAAATGTGACCACTATTGCGGGTATAGCAAATATGATTGAAGGGCACGGCCAGGCCCATGTTTTGTTACCTAAGGGCACGCATCTAGAAATTTCTGATGCATTATATTCACCCAGCTCAAAGAGAAGCTTATTGAGTTTTAAAGATATCCGAATGAATGGCCTTCATGTTGAAACTAAGGGCGAAGGTAACAAAGAGTTCCTTCAAATATTCGAAATTGCCCAAGGCCATAAGAAAGTCCTAGAGACTATACCTGTCGTTTCTACAGGCCTTTATTGTGCTAAGATCAGTATGATAGAAGCAAATGCCACGGTAAACCAGGCGTTTACCGAGAATTTCACTCTTTGGCACAACCGGCTTGGCCATCCCGGTTCTAACATGATGCGAAAACTATTAACAAATACTAATGGGCACACATTGAAAGAAAGAAGAGTTATCCCAAAGAATCTCACGTGTGAAGCATGTTCACTAGGGAAACTCATTACTAGGCCGTCACCAGTTAAAGTAACTAAGGAAACAATAAACTTTCTGGAAAGAATACAAGGAGACATATGCGGACCAATACACCCACCTTGTGGGACGTTCAGATATTTTATGGTCCTTATTGATGCATCCACGAGATGGTCACATGTCTGCCTGTTGTCAACTAGAAATCTGGCGTTTGCAAGATTACTTGCCCAGATAATACGGTTAAGGGCACACTTTCCAGATTTTCCTTTAAAAACTATACGCCTTGATAGTGCTGGTGAATTTACGTCCCCAGCATTTAATGATTATTGTATGTCCATGGGGATAAGTGTTGAACATTCTGTGGCACATGTACATACACAAAACGGCTTGGCAGAATCATTTATTAAACGCATACAATTAATAGCCAGACCATTGCTTATGAGATCACAACTCCCGGTCTCAGCTTGGGGACATGCGATTTTACATGCAGCAGAGTTAATTCGCATCAGGCCATCTAGTGAACATAAGTATTCCCCATCACAATTGATCAAGGGTCAAGAGCCAGACATATCCCATCTTAAGACATTCGGATGTGCCACTTATGTACCGATTGCACCACCACAGAGAACAAAGATGGGCCCTCAAAGGAGGATGGGGATATATGTTGGATATGATTCTCCCACGATTATTAAGTACCTTGACCAACCACGGGAGATCTATTTAAGGCCAGGTACGCGGATTGTCATTTTGACGAATCCGTTTATCCAACACTAGGAGGAGATAATAATGAGCTGGTAAAGGAAATTACGTGGAATCAAACGCCCTCAACATGGCAAGATCCTCGGACTCAAGAATGTGAATTAGAAGTCCAAAAGATAATACATTTACAAAAGCTAGCTAATCAATTGCCAGATTCCTTTGCTGACCCGAAAAGAGTAACTAAGTCATATATACCAGCTGTTAATGCACCAATTCGTATTGATGTCCAAGAGGGACACAATCAAGTTGCTACAGAGTCTAAAACACGATTAAAACGTGGCCGGCCAATAGTTTCCAAAGATAAGAACCCTCGGAAATTAAAGAAAGGTGCTGAATCCGTGGTTAAGGAATCCGAGGTCCAGGGAACCCCAGACATAACCGAACCGATGGTACCAAACAATGAGGCTCGGGACGCCGAGCTTCATGGTCCTGAAGTTCCTGATAACAATGAGATCTCAATAAATTATGTTATGTCTGGAATACAATGGAACAGAAAGTGTGTAGAAATTGATGATATATTTGCATTTAAGGTAGCACTTGAACTTATGGACATAACCGAGGATCCAGAACCCACATCAATATATGAGTGCACTCAGAGTAAAGATTGGACTAAATGGAAAGAAGCTATAAATGTGGAGTTAAATTCATTAAGGAAAAGAGATGTCTTTGGTCCAATAATTCGGACATCCTATGACATTAAACCAGTTGGACATAAATGGGTCTTTGTGAGGAAAAGGAATGAACATGGTGAAATCGTGAGATACAAAGCACGCCTAGTTGCACAAGGATTCTCACAGAGACCAGGAATAGACTATGAGGAGACGTACTCCCCTGTGGTGGATGCTACAACTTTTAGATTCTTAATAAGTCTGGCTATAAGAGAAATTTGGATTTGCGGCTAATGGACGTAGTGACAGCATACTTATTGGATAATGAGATATATATGAAAATCCCAGAGGGTATTGAGCTCAAAGATAAGACAAGTTCCCGGGAACAACATTATATAAGATTGAATAAAGCTCTTTACGGTTTGAAACAGTCAGGTCGGATGTGGTACAATAGACTAAGTGAGTACCTAGTGAAAGAGGTCTATAAGAACGACCCCATCAGTCCGTGTATTTTCATAAAGAAATTTGATAAGGGATTCGTGGTCATTGCTGTGTACGTGGACGACCTGAACATCATGGGAACCTCTAAGGAAATTTCTCAAACAGTTGAATATCTTAAGAAAGAATTTGAGATGAAAGACTTAGGAAAAACAAAGTTCTGTTTGGGATTACAACTTGAGTACATTAACAATGGAATCCTTGTGCATCAAATGGCATATACAGAAAAGGTACTCAAGAGATTTAACATGGACCAATCTCATCCATTGTCTAGCTCCATGGTCGTGAGATCTCTTGATCTAAAGAAAGATCCGTTTGGTCCTAAGACGGACGATGAAGATGTCCTTGGTCCCGAAGTGTCATATCTCAGTGCCATAGGAGCTTTAATGTATCTGGCAAGCCACACTAGGCCAGATATATGTTTTGCCGTGAATTTGCTATCTAGATTCAGCTCATGTCCGACCCAAAGGCACTGGAACGGGATTAAACATATTATTCGTTACCTATCAGGAACGAAAGATTTGGGTATGTTTTATACTAACCAATCCAAAGACGGTTTAATTGGTTTTGCTGATGCAGGTTACCTTTCGGATCCACACAATGCTCGGTCTCAGACAGGTTATGTTTTTACTCATAGTGGGACGGCCATATCCTGGTGATCTATGAAACAGACCATTGCGGCTACATCATCCAACCATGCGGAGATATTGGCTATTCACGAGGCCAGCCGTGAATGTGTTTGGTTAAGGCTAATGACCCAGCATATAAGAGTTGATTGTGGGATGACCGAAGGAAAGCAGGAACCAACCGTTCTATACGAGGACAACGCAGCATGCATAGCACAGCTTAAGGACGGATACATCAAAGGTGATAGGACGAAGCACATCTTGCCAAAGTTCTTCTTCACACATGATTTGCAGAAAACCGGAGAAGTTCAAGTGCAACAAGTACGGTCAAGTGAAAATTCAGCGGACCTATTCACCAAGTCGCTTCCAACCTCAACGTTCAAGAAGCTAACTCATCAGATTGGAATGCGTCGACTGAAAGACCTTCAGTGAGGTTCCGAACAGGGGGAGTAATACGTGTTGTACTCTTTTTCCTTCACCACGGTTTTGTCCCAATTGGGTTTTCCTGGTAAGGTTTTAATGAGGCAACGTCCAAAGCGTGTTACAAGCCCATTACGGTTATGACATCCAAGGAGGAGTGTTATAAATCATAGTGGATTGTCATAACCGGTTCTGGTCCAGTACAGCCCGGTCCGGCCCATCTATACTTAGTCATAGGGTAATTTCCTTTTCTCTTAGGAAAAGAAAACTTCCTTTTATCACATGTATTGATCCTTATATAAAGGATACTTGATTAATGAAAGAAGATACCAATTTCCCCATTCTCTTTCTCTCTATTTACAACAAATTTGATATTATTCGGTTTTATTGATTTACGGTGAGTTTAAATTGTTGAACATGGTAAATGTACAAATTAATTTTGTTTTGTTCTAAGGTTTTTGTTTCGGGTTTTTGTTCGATGGTTTGTTATTGATAAATTGATATCATTCACCAATTAAGAAAAAAAAATCACAAAACTTTTTTTTTCAAGTATATGTTCACGGATCTAAACGGACCCGACTACACCCGGCAGGCCAAACTATAAACGGGCTTAAACAGGCCGGCTTTAAACGGGTTTAAAGGACCGGATCTAAACGGGCCGGGTCTAAACGGGCCCAGGGAGTCCATTTTAACATCTCTATGACTTGGATACATACAAAAGCAGCGTATCCAGTTTTGCTGTGTCTCGGTCTTCTTCTCTTGCACAAAACTGTGTCTAGAAAGAGAATGATAGAAAATCTATTAGCACTCGATGAACGTTCTCAAAGACGAATAGAATCCCAAGAACAATTGGCCAGGACACGTAGCGGAATATGACGGCTGCTGTGGAGAAAGCGGGCCGTATGTTGGATCGGATACGGGTCGTAGAGGTGAACAAGACGAAATCGGTTTCTCTAGTTCGCTAAGTCTAAGAGATTGGTCATTGGTCATAGATACAATACATTTTGGGTAACAAAACTAAAGCAAGATTTATTCTTCCAATATATCAAACTAATACGAGTAGCAAACTTCTGCTATAAACAAAGCATATAAGGATCTGTCATTTCTCGGAACAAGTACCAGTCATTTACCATGTTCAACTGTTCAAGCAAACCCGTATCCTTGAATTTCTCTTCCATTAAACCATTGATAATAAGCTAATTGTCGTATCTATTAGCAAAAAATCGAACCAATATTTCTAGCGTTCTCCAAAGCTAAATCAAATTAGATTGTACTGAGAAGCTTACTTAATCACTTGTTGACTTTGGTAGATAGTATCTAAGGACCCATAATATTAGTCGGCTTGCAGTCTCAGTATCTCCTTTGCTGTTCTTAACCTGAAGTATGGCATGTCCTCCTGCAAAAGATAGAATTAAGACAAAAACAGAAACATGTTTTCCTAATCAGTCTTAACACATGCTTCATTACTTCCTATTAATTTCCAGTCACAATTTTCATTTGCTCTAAAAGGAATGTTAAACAATCATGCAGAGGTGATATTACTTCTAGTTTGACCCGTATAAGATTTAATCGTCTGGATATTTGTTGATTTCAGATACCGTATTGATATGGATTCAGAAGCAAATGCAGATCTTGAAATTTTTTATTACCTCGCAGAAATCTAAACTCAGTCCTCTACTGTAAAAATCAATGTATTTAAGCATAAACATCCCACAGTCGTACCTGTGAATATATAACCAAAATATTTTTCCAAAAAGAGGAGTGTCAGCAGATCTCTAACTGCATAAAAACAAAGTGCTTTAACAGAGAGCAGTTCTAGTTGCAGTTGGGATTGATAACCACGGACGCAATCGAGGTAGCAAACTATGAGAATCATTGGCTGCCCTATTCGTTTAGCTACGTTTCTCTCCTTAATAGAAGATATTTTTCTCCTTATCTGAACATAACTCATATTGAGATACAAACTGGATCTATACCTAACTCAGATTCAGTAACATATCAAAATTTGAATTACGTACCCGTTATGTTGTTGAGGAAGGTTTTCAACGGACACAATGTCCCACGAACTAACATCAATATCTTTTCCACTCTTGTCCTTTACTTCATCCACCAAGTACTTTGCCTGAAGCAGAAACCGGTTCAAGCATTACTTACAATCATCAGATCCAAACTTTTATTTTGAAATTATGATCAAGAAATTATACCAGAGCATTCAAAATTCTGGTAGGAACAGCCATAGCCAGTGAATCAAGATACATGAACTTGCGTTCCTTGATGTTAATCACGGCCAGGGTCCAATGCGTACCTTCGTGGATTGGAACAAATATCTGCATAGGTTCATTATTAAAACAAAAATGGATTCATATGTAATAAAAGTTACAAAAGGAAACCAGAAATTTAGGTTCTGGGGAAAGCTCACTATGTGACAGTCAATAAGATCATATCCTAGCTTTCTCTTGGTAGTCCATCTCCTTACGGCTTGGTAATTGTATCTAGAACCAGAGCTGCCTAGTAGCTGAACAAATGTCATTAGAAGGACAAAAAGCATAAGCCTGTGATCATTCATAAACATTAATAATTGTCACTTGCATTCATGGTTTTACTGAGACAAAACTGAATATTACTGAGACAAAACTGAGGCAAACGAATCCGATGGTTTTAGCAAAGCAATACGTTGAAATCATAGAAAATCTTAAGCATGGCACTTAATATCTTCTACGGAAGCAGGTCATGGCCGAACGAATGATATGAAATAAAGCAGAAAGCAAACCTTAGTGTAAAAGAAGGAGTTGAAGAAATGACACTTGAGGTACTTTTGGGGGTCTCTAGCTTCTCTCTCTTTAAGCAATTCGAGATAGAAATTGACGACCTATATAAACATAAACAGAGCAGAATATAACAATTATCGGTTAAGCCACACACAGTCGATAAACACAAATACCTATTTGAAACAAAATTGTAAAAAAACAAGAGATGAAGAACAACCTCATCATTAAGCCACGCAGACGGCATTAGGCATTGTAAAGTTTTTCCAATAATATCAAGGTTGGATTGTTTATGCGAAACCAAGACCTTCTCTCTAAAAGAGCGATACAATTATCGGTTAAATAAATTCCTAAAGCAAGTCAATCACATAACAAACAGGCTAGAGCTTCTTAAATACCTATTTATCCAAGAAAAGGCACGTTCGACTTGAGCTTTTTCCTCCTCGTTGAGCGGTAGGAAAGGTTTATTAGAAACCTTCATCAATTCAATAAACCAACTTTAGCAACAACAATGTGCTTTGTCATTATGTACCTAGAACCAAACTCATAACTCAAACAAGTTCGGAAAGATACTCTAGTAGGGGGTGGGTATTTGCATCAACTACAATCAAACAACCATAAGCAATAATAACATTGGAGCAAGAAAGGGTTTTTACTTGAATGGTCTTCGTATCATCTACTTTTTTCTCCTCTTGGTCATTAACATTGGAATCTCTATGTTTTTTCTTCCTTTTTAAAACGGAGGAAGAAGCCAATGATCTGAATCGAAGAAATCCTCTGCGATAGGCGTGAAACGCAAACGCAGAGCGTGTCGCCATTGTAGGATTGGAAGAAGAAGAAGAGGAAGAAAGTGGGGTTTTGGTAGAGGAGAATCTGCGTTTCTTCGAAACCGGCAAGTTCAAGCATTCGACTTTGCGCTTGGGATTGGTCGCTACGACAGCCATAACAGATGCGAATCCGAATTGAGAGTGACGAAGAACAAACACAGTTCGGTCTTAATAAAATGAAGCGGGAGGGGAAATTTTAAGAGAGGAAGAGGAAGAGGAAGAGTTAAAAGAAAAGTAGGGTTATTGATTTCAATGAAGCAATTTTTTTTTTTTTTTTTTGGCTCAACATTTGAAGCAATTTTGACCGCCAGCTAGATTTAACAACTGAATCAAAAAGGGTTTTAAGAAAATAAAATTTTCGTAGAGTTTATCTTAAATATTGTATAATATATTTTATTTTATTTTTATCTACTAGTATCTTTTCTGCTATGTTCTCATCTTCTACAAATTGTACGTTGTTATTCTGAAATTTTTTCAAAAGTATAATCCACTAAATTTTCAACTTTTTTTTTTATTATAATTTATGTGGGTATTTTCATATCGCTTTTTCAAATATATGTTTCTGTGATTGTACAATTTTCTGATTTTTGTACGTGTGTTCATACAGTTTGATCACGTTTGTACAATTTGTACTTACCATACACGTTTGTTTTTATAAAATCATAAAACCAATAACTCTAGATTTTTAAAGATTATACACTACTTTTTACCAATCTATAAACTAATAACACCAAACTTTAAAAATTTTTTTAAAAAATCTATATTGAATAACACATGAATCTTTACAAAATTTGAATCTTTAAAAGTCTTTCTAAATATACAATCCAATAACACCCCCTAAATGAAATGTATCAAAAATCGTATAATTAAATTTATGGTATCAAAAATCATTAAATTAAAGAGAAATTTATGGCAATTGCCCTTTTTTAAAGATCTTTTTCCAAATTGAAAAATTTGTATCAAAAATCTCTCTCTATATTTCTTTTTCGAACAAAATAATTAATTCTTCTCTTCTTTTTGTTTTCTTCTCTTTTTTTTTTTTCTCGTCCCATATGTTGAATGATGGTGGTTGCTGATGGAAACGAGATGGAGACAAATAGTAGTGGATGAAAACAAAGACGGTGATGGTGGTTGTGGATGACAACGGTAACGGAAACAGTGATTGAAGACAAAAACATCGATGGTGACGATAAAAGAGACGCTGGTTGTGGATAAAAACAGTGAAAGAGATGATGACGGTGACAGTGGTTATGGCCGAAAATAGAAACGGCAACGGAATCAATGGTTGTGGACGAGACGGTGATGGTGGTTGTGGATGAAAACGGAGACGATGACGGTAGTTGCAAAAATAGAGACGGTAGTTGCAGAAATAAAAATGGTGGTGGACAGAGACGGAGAAGGTGGTCGACAAAATGATAGTGGACATAACCAAAAACAAAATAATAATGTTACTTCTAAAGGATATAATAGTCTTTTTCATTGTGTTATACAATTGTGGCAATTGGGAAAAAAAATTTGAGATATGACAAAATTTGAAAGAAATTGGGATACAAATGACATTTCTCATATAATTCCTTAAATTAAATTTATGGCTAGAAAATAAACTCTATTGGTTGATCCAAGTAACAGTTATGATACGAGTTTTTAAGATAATGCAGAAGAACAAAACTATTAATGCGGAGAGGCTTAAGAGAATTGATTTGGCTACCTATATCACCAAAAGTGCATTTATCTTTTCCGTCACACATCCGGAGAGAATTCCAGAGTTAAACTTGTTTGGACTGGAGTAATTTAAAGATGGGTGACCTACTAAGAAGTCATTTACAGTACCGTGTGAGTAAGGACAAAACACGAGAAAAGATCACGTGGTGATTTGCAGGGTCAGTAGATAAGTATTTCGAGCCTCTTGGACTAACGTACCGACCGCCGGATAGGGGTAGACCCACTAACAGGGGCGGTCGGAGTGTTACATTAGTGGAATAAATTTTGTACATTATATATTAGGGAACTAATGTGGGTTTAGGTTAGTAGTGGGCTAAATATTTTTTATTAGATTACATCAAAGAGAATTTGTTTTAATTGGTTTAGATTAGATTAAAAATAATTGTTTTGCCTCGTAATAATAAATGGTTTGTCATGTCATATATTTTTTGTCAAGGTTAATTGTGGAGTTGATATTTAAGCACATTCTAGAGTGAAAGTGGAAAACAAAAACATTATAGAATATTTATAAACAGTTTTTAAGTGAAAACCAAAAATATTATTAAATATTGGTTAAAATTTATTTTACTTTATTTATGGAAAAAAATATAAAATTATTTTGTAAAATACTTTGTTATGATTTTAATTTTTGATGTCATCTTTTTCTAAGCCATGTCATATTTTCTTTCGTTAGAGTGAATGTGAAGATGACAAATAAACAAATTCTCACAAATCACTTCCCAAATAATATATAGGAAATTTGCCGTGTCATATTTTACTATGCCATGTCATCTTTGTATTTGTAAAAATGAAAGTGAAGATGACATATAAGCAAACCCTCACAAATCATTTCCCATATAAAGAACCAACATTATGTAGCCAAACAACAACATGTTTCTCCATTTGTTTGATCTTATATTCGATAGAGATACCTTTGGGTTGTCATGTAAATCCAAGGGAAAAACTTTTTAATGCAATTTCAATTATGTCTTTATATATGCTCTTAATCTAAACTCTTAACTTTATGCACTAGGTGACTCGTCCGCGATACTCACGAGTATGAAATGAATTTCAAATTTTGTTGTGAAATATAAAATTGTTTTAATTAGCTAAGTAAAGATTTTCATACATTATTCATGGACTAAATGATTTTGTAAAATAATTAAGGAAATTAATTATATGTTAAATTTAAATAAAATATCATATTTCGATGCTAGTTTAATCTCCACCATATTTATTCATTATTGAATCCAACTCATCCGTTATTTTAAACATGTGTTGAGTATCTCTATATTGATGCCTTTAAAAAGCTCTAAGTCTCACTATTTTTTTATGGACTAAACTTATCTATTGTTGTCTTTGTCAAATATTAGATGACTTTATATAAGTGATCATCTCCTTTAATATATATGTATGGATCGTTACTTAGATTATATTGATGTAGTCAATGATTCTATTACCATTTGCAACAGCCTGAAACATATATATGTATATAAATAAAAACTTTTCTTCTTAATTTTTGTCTTTTTAAAGAGGAGCAAAAAGATAACTATATTTCCCCAACTTTTAGAGAATGGATGCTATAGACAAACGACAAAATATACTATGTTAAATCAGTAAAACATTGTAAAGTAACTTTAATACAAAACCTCTTTTTAATGTTTTGGTTTGTACACTATTTATCTTGTGTTAAAAATATCAAAACGATACGTATATTGTTTTATAAATTAGGGATTAAATCTCTTTTGAAAATTTGCAAGCTCTTTGTTATAAAATCCAGTAAAAAAAATTTTGATATAAAATCTAGAACTTGATCGTGACAAAATAATTTATAAACAAATTTTTAATTAAAATAGAAAAATATAATAAAAATATTTGTAAAAATTTATGGACTAAATATAAATTTAGATATAGAAGATCTTGTAAAGAATTTCGTTATGTTTCAAATATGCCATGTTATTTTTTCTTAAGCCAAATTATTATTTTCAAATCATGTCACAACTTTTTTAAAGCCAAAGTAAATTGATTACAAAACCTTTTTTAATGTTTTGGTTTGTACACTATTTTTCTTTTGTTAAAATAAATCAGAAAAGATGTATATTGTTTTATAAATTTAGGATAAAATCTCTTTTAAAAATTTGGTAAGTTTTTATTATCAATTTCAGTAAAAATAAATTTGATATAAATAAAATTTGATTGTAACAAAAATTAATTTCTAAACGGTTTTAAATGAAAAAGAAAAATATTAGTTAAATTTATTTGGCTTTAGTTGTGAAAAGAAATATAAATTTAGCTATACAAGATTTTGTTATGATCCAAATTTGTCATGTCTTTTAAAGCCATGCCACAATTTTTCAAGACATGTTATAATAGTTTTGCCGAAAGTAATTATTGAGATAACAATAAGCATATTCTCACAAATCACTTGCCAGATAATATTTAAGAGATGTACAACTTCAAGTCCAATGATCTGCTAACTTCCAATTGTCTACAACTTCAAATCCAATAATATTTTGGGATGCTCAATCGGGCGAGTTAGGTGTAACCAATTTTTGATATAACTGATTAGTGTTGTTCGAAAAGGAAATAAACGGCCAAAAGGATATATTTGTAGTTGCAAATAAATTATTTTACTAAGGGCATTTCAAACATAGACCTCAAATTTTATGTGGGGGTGTTGTCCTCTAATGCTAAAACTTCAAATAAAATATTACAAAAAATTTGTTTTCCATTTTAGGCCTTCCTATTTATTAAAATTAATAAAAATCATTAAAATTTTATAAATAGCTATATAACATACATTAAAAACTTAGAAATAGATATAAAACATACATTAAATTTGCTATGTTATATATGTTAAATATTTATGAGATATAGTATAAACTTTCAAGAATTGAAATGATACGAAAATAAATCAATACGATTAGTTTAAAGATATACATGACTGAACAGACTATTAAAATTCAAAAAAAAAAAAAAATCTACCCAAAATTTAGAGGTTTTGAAGTTGTTGGAGAGCCGAAAACTTCAAATTTGAGGATTTTAGGTTCTTGTTGGAAAAATGCCCTAAGGTGCTTCAACACCAATCCAAATAATCTCTACATAAAAAACGGTTTAGCTAATACTAAAAAAGCAAACATCCAACATGATAGCATTGCTTTGTTCTTCTTAATCCACAAAATAAAAACATATAAACAGATCATAAGATACATAGATGTAAGAGAAACTTCCGTTAGTAGCTTAGTTTAAGTTTGTTCAACTTCAAAGTTCACTTCCTTTGGCACTCTCTGTTCTTTGCGCCAGAAAGGTTTCTAAGGCTTGTTGGACTCCTCACCGGGACCTTTCGATATTGGCCAATTAGGCCAATTATCCGGAACCTTAACCACAACTTCATAGCCGTCTGAAGATGATGATGGCGAAGCAGAAAAAAGCGGTGGATGATTAACAGATCTTAGAGTAAAGATTTATCCCGTAGCTTGGTTCTCATTCGATGAGGTTGTTCTATTCTTGCATTGTTCTTCTTGGTTTTTATCAACAGACAATTGAGGGCTTTTGTTACACTCTCTTAGAGGCTCATCATCATGTTCAGCATCGCTCTCGTCACTTATCAATATCGCATCTGCATACAATGAGAAGATTCAAACAAAATTTCTTTAAGATACACAGCTTAATCGAAAACCAATTGGGGCACATTCATGCATAAGTGTATACCTGATACAGCTTTGTTCACATTCTGATTCACCTCATTCTCTCCTTGACCGATGAGATTCTCAGTATCTCCAATCCCTGACATTACAGCACTTGGAGTACCCGAGGACTCCACTTCAGCACCATAGAGCGATTTCAAGTATGCATATTCCGCTCCAACAAAACCAAGCTTTTCTGCTAATTCAACATACTTGTTCTCTATTTTCTCAAACTCTTCCTTCCTTTTCCTTTTCGCCAACAAAATTTCCTGATTCTTAACCACCAACTCACTCTTCATCTCCTCAAGAATCTTCTTATACTTCTCTTTCTCGCTTCTCTCTCTCTCACAGCTCTCGAACAAGCGGACATTTGTAACCTCAAGTTCCTTACTTTTGCTTTGTAGATGCTTCTTCATGATCTCATAAGTTTCCTCTTCAAGCTTAATCCTCTCTTCAAGACTTTGATAATCTCTCACCAAAGTCTCATGATTCTCCTTCAAGATTTCATGCTCTATCGAAATTGTTCCCTCTTGACCAAACATAACTGCTTGTAAACAAAATGAATTTGCCTTCTCTTCTCTGATTTTGGAGAATCTTTACACTTCTTCAAAACCCTAACCTGAAACAACACAAGGCAAACACCATCGATATCTTTTCTGCAATTTAATCCATACTCATAAACTAAATAATCACTGATTCCGTAAACGCCCTAAAAACCCAGACTTTAGTGGTTCAAAAGCAATTTGTATTGATCAACAAAAGAATATTGAAACGATGGAGAGAGAGAGAGAGATAAGACCAGAATTAACATGCAAAATTGGAGATCGAACCAGCGTCGAACCCAGATCATTGAAATCGAAATGGGTTTCAGAGGATTTCAAAGCATAAGAGATGAAGTTAGGTGATAAACGAAGATTGTGCGGTTAAAACTCAGATTTTATTTCAAGCATTCGATAATGTCAACAAAGAGAAAAGGGTTTTCTCGAGAGAATCTTACCTAGAAAAGATAGTTGTGGAGTGGAAGAGTCTCTAGAGAGGGAAGAAGAAGAGTCAAAGCCCTAAAAGTTGAGAAAGTAAAAGAGGGAAGACTATAAATGATAATAGTTCTTCCATAGTTAGAAGATATATTAATGTTTGTATTTAACTAATCTTAGTCAAATTAAATCGTTGTTTAGTATTCAATTAAACATTATCCGGACATAATCCAACTCATAAAACATAATCCAGATATTTTAGATTAAAATTTTAACAAAATAAATATCTGAATATAACATAACCATTTCATTTTTTTTTTAAGTTTCCAAAAAATCAAAATGAATATTTATATTAAATACAAAATTTATTTAGCAAGTAATATAGAATATAAATATTTTTCATAATAATTTTTTTTTTTAAATTAGTTTAAAACCTAACCGAAAGAGAAACTACATTAACAACTATCCCACTATCTTTTGAATAGTACTTTCCTATTACAGTCCTACGAAAACATTTTTTAAGAGATTTTGATGTTGATCATTGACGCATCATTACAGTGAATGAGATCAAACATATTTTACTTTAATTTTGTGCATATATATTTGTGTGCTTTAGTAAAAATTTTCTTTAAACAATTTTTTAGAGTCATTTTTTTGACATATTCCCAGATGCATTCGTTTATCTTTTGGCATCTAATTTGTTTTCACGTTCTCTTTGCTGACATATAAGTATATAACAACTACTTGTCTTTGTGAAGTTTCTATGATTGTGTTGTAGTTTATATCAAATTTGCTTCTTAGAATCTCGTCTTTCAATTTACTCTTATTTATCTCACATATTTTGTCTTTTACATCAAACCATGCACTAAATTCTCTTTTCTCATATAGTTTAATCATCTATTATTATGTTTGTAAATAGTAGTCTACACATATATTTAATTTTGATTATCTTAACATATGAAGTTTAAAATCTCACTAAATAATAGTCTAAGTTTGTAATTGTGTTTAAAAGAGAAAAAATATATTCTTTAAAAAATATTCTTTAAAAAGTGTATCAATTTCTTATTATTGGTTTTTGTAAAATCTTTTTCCTTTTTTTTTGTGGGTCGAAATTATGATTTAATTGAAACTAAACCGGTTGTGAACCGAGATGAACCAAGTACAAAGATAGAGCCGATTTTGCTAGGTTATCGGTTTTAACATTTTTTCCCCTTTAAACATATTCAAATGTTACATGTAAATTGAGAGATAAAATCAAAATATCATAGAGAATTCCATAGATTTATGATTGTTGATTCTTCAAAGTGATTAGATTGATGAGGATCTGTGAATTTGAAGCCAATCGGAGGTTCTGCAGTCTGTAATTCGTCGCTTGTAGTAGAGCTTCGTGGATTGCCATTTCTTCTGCCATTAAAGGTGAGGAGATATGAAGTTTTGCCATAAAACCTTTATAGATGATTTGATCGTGTTGGTTCTGGAAGATCCAGCCGAGACCCGCCGTCTGCGTATCGCTTCTCCAAGCCGCGTCCGTAAAGGTAACTCCTTCTGATCTATGTTGCGATCGTTTTGGGTTCAGGGGCTGCGATTTTTCAATCGAATCTTGACCCAATAACCATTCTTTGGCATCGGAGATTGCCTTGAGTGTCGTCTCTTCCACCGTGAAGTGTCGGTTGGAGAATATGAGATTGTTTCTCGATTTCCACAGATTCCAGTAGATCCAATGGAGTATCCGTCCAGAGGTGATACCTGTGGGAGGGAGACAGATTAGATCCTTTGAAGTATCAAGTCCCATCTTCATATCTGATAGATCATTGATAGTTTTCTTGAGCGGGGAAAGTTGCAAGACGCGTTATGCATAGCCACATTGGAAGAAGAGGAAACTGGTTGTTTCCGATGCTCCACATCTTATACACTGAGTTTTGTGAGTGCTGCCTCAAGTTCCCAGGGCCTCTCTAGTTGGCAAAGCTCCAATTTGATAAATTTGAATAAAAAATCTTCTCTCTATTTTTCTTTTTCGAAAAAATAAATCACTTTTCTCTTTTTTTTTTCTCGCCCAACATGGTGGATGGTGGTGGCTGCTGATGGAAACGAGACGGTGATGGAGACAAATAGTGGTAAATGAAAACAGAAACGGTAACGGTGGTTGTGGACTAAAACGGTAACGGAAACAATGATGGAGGACGAAAACAGCGACGGTGACAATAAGAGAGACGCTGGTTGTGGATGAAAACGGTGACAGTGGTTGTGGACAAAAATAGAGACGGCGGCGGAATCAATGGTTGTGGATGAGAAGGTGATGGTGGTTGTGGATGAAAATGGAGACAATGACGGTAGTTGCAGAAATAGAGACGGTGGTGGACAGAGACGGAGAAGGTGGTCGGCATAAACAGAGACGATAGTGGACATAACCAGAAACAAAATAATAATTTCACTTCTAAAGGATATAAAAGTCTCACTACAAGAAAACAGTCCAATTTTGACGATCAATTTGGTCTAATATTGGTCAAAAACAGCTATTTTTGACTAGTACTTGACCAAAATTGATTCGTCAAAAAGCGATGGTCGCAAATGAATTGTGGTCAGAAAATAGTCAAAATATTTTAACCAATAAAAATGGTCAAACATTTAGTTCTGACCAACAAAGTGGTCGAAAGTTTTTGACCAATCAAAATGGTCAAAAAATTGATTCTGACCAATAAAGTGGTCGAAAGTTTTTATCCAATCAAAATGGTCAAAAAAATTAATTATGACCAATAAAGTCGTCGAAATTTTTTGATCAATCAAAATGGTCAAAACATTTTGACCCCTTTTCGACCATATATTCCAACCAATTTTTTACCAACTTAGATATTTAATTTAAAAAATATCTGTATTCAAAAATATTAAAATTCAAATTTAAAATATTTGATTCATAATAATTAAAATTAAATTAAATATTTTAAAACAATTAAAATATAGAATAACACACAAATAAATATACAATACAAATTTCTCCTACAATCCTAATGGGTTAAAAAACCAAGTTTGAAGATACTTTGCGTTACAAATTCTTAAAGAAACTCGAGCTCCTTTGCCTTCGAGATTGTTGCATGTTTTACTTGTGCTTTCTCCAACTCTCCAATCTTAAGATTTGCGGTCCCCAACTCAATCATCATTGTCGAGATAAAAGTGCTTTGAAGGGAACTGCCAAAGTCGGGAAGTTGCACCAAACTTCTGATTGAAGAGGAACCGCCAAAGTCTTGATATTAACCTCCAAACGGACCTTCAAAGTAGCTGCATCTTATGCATCTTATCCGTTGCTGGAAAGACAAATCAATTCTGCCGATTCTGAGCAACAAGACAAGCTCACTACGACCAAGAGACAAATTTGATTAAGATGATTGAAGCTTCTTTGGAATCTCTGACATGTCCTCTGTCAAAATTACCCAACGGTATGGCTATCCATGATCAAATCGTCCTCCAAAAACACTGCATCTCGAAACTAGAAACGGATTACTATGATTGGCACACTCACAAACAATTATTATGGCTCCACTTTGAGATCAATTTTCTGATTGACCGTACCTCGGATTTAAGATCGGAGAGATGTTCCTGAGGCTTTAGAGGAGCTCTTTCCATCAACATTGAAATCGTACTGTAGTTCCCTCGGATTTGGCCAGAAATCTTTCGCGAAGTCAGTTGGTCGTAGTCTCGATCTGCGCAAATCAGTCTCAGTAAAACATCCATAACTTTCAGTTCATAACTCCGAATGACAAAATTCTTTTAAATATAACTAGATTAGTGAGTTGAGTACTTACCTATAATGTTCGTTTGATTTCAATATGTTTTTGACTGTCCGTTCCTCTTCTTTTCCAGGATAGGACATATATGCCTCCTTTAACCTCTTCTTTGTCTCGTCTCTGATCTTCTTCTCCGGTGTATTTTCCACCAATGTTGATGGAACGGAAGCTTCTAGGGATAGAACTAGATCCGTTGATTCTGAAAATACCTGGAAACTAGGGTTTGAGAGTCCTCCTCTCAGGACTCCTCCTCTCAGGGCTTTCGCAAAAGCTCTTAGGGTTGTGAATACTCTTCACAGTGGTTTATCAAAACCTCTTTAAATCTTTCGATTAATAATTCATCAATAACTGAATACAACAGGAGGCCTAAGAAGGCTATTTATAATAAAGCATAAAAACCTATAAATCCCTAGAACATTCTAGAATATTCTAAAAGATATTCATTAAAATATAAATCTAAATAATTAAATAGATAATAATGATATTTGGAAATATTCCAAATATCTCGCTGCATCAGGTCTCGCCGGCCAAGAAAAGTTTCATCTTCGAATCTTGTATCTGCACTGCATTAGCTCCCCCTGGCCTAGAAAGATTCGTCTTCGAATCTTCATCCAGTTTTTCCACATCGGTTTGGTTGTTTCTGCATAAACCGGATTTTGCACGGGTCTTGCACGAACCGGATCTGCACGAACAGAATATGCACAGATCAGTATTTCTCTGAAATTTTTGCAGATCTGCAATCTCCCGGATTTTGAACGATTCGAGTTTCGCTTGAATTTTGCACGGAACACGAACTCTGCACAGGTCTGATCCTGCTTAGATTTCACAGAAAGTTGATGTCGGTCGGCTTCCGCACGAACGGATTTTGCATGGCTCTGATCTTCAAAAGATCGAGCTTTAAAGAGGAAGTCAACAACCATAACATCGTCTTCATATATGTCGAAGATAGGATCGCCATGAATCTCGATGTAGATCTCATGGTTCTCTTCTCTTTCAACAAAAGGACTTTCGTCCTGGATAGGGTACATGCTTGAACTCACCATGATCACCAGAATCGGTCTTCGATTGAAAAATCAAATGGACTGTCTCTGATACCAACTGATATAGCAGAAGCTTATAGGGATAGAACTAGATCCGTTGATTCTGAGAATACCCGGAAACTAGGGTTTGAGAGTCCTCCTCTCAGGGCTTTCGCAAAAGCTCTTAGGGTTGTGAATACTCTTCACAGTGGTTTATCAAAATCTCTTTAAATCTTTCGATTAATAATTCATCAATAACTGAATACAATAGGAGGCCTAAGAAAGTTATTTATAATAAAGCATAAAAACCCTAGAAATCCCTAGAACATTCTAGAATATTCTAAAAAATATTCATTAAAATATAAATCTAAATAATTAAATAGATAATAATGATATTTGGAAATATTCCAAATATCTCACTGCATCAAATGTCCATCTCGTCCTGGCCATTGCTATTGTCTCTACTGTAGCTTATACCGGTTCAAACAACGACGTCTCCAACTCTTTGTCACCTCTTCTTTTCCTTTTTCTCACTTCTCTCTCCTTTACGATCATAACAAGATATCCTTCTCTCACTCTTCCTCTTTTTTTTTCTCTTCTCCCCCTCTCCTCTTCACGACAACTCCCCTATGTTTCTCTTTCTTCTCAATGGCAAATAAAACTTAGGTTAGCTAGGGGGATGATTAGGGTTTATGTTAATTACAATTAGGGTTTAAACATAATATAAGGGTCATGGACTTTAGAGGATCTAAAAGGCTTATATGATCAATACTTGGTCGATAATGTTGTGACCAATTTATAAATTACTAACTAATTTTTGACCAAAATTTTGTTTTAGTCGGTAAATGGTAAGACTATTTGACTATTTACTGACCATTTGTATTAGTCAAAAAAGTTTGATCATATTTTGATGAGTTTAAATTTTCATATTTTTTTGGTCAAAAATTTGTCAATATAGTTTGACCATTTTACTGATAAATAATTTGGTCAAAAATTAACATGTTTTATTGATCAATTTTCAACCAATATTCTTTAACGCAATTTTTCGACCATTTTTTGACAAATTTATGAATCTGCCAAAAATTGGTCGAAAAATTTTGACCAGTTTTCGACTCTTATATTTCGTCATATTTTTTTGACCAATTGATAACGAAAATAAACATTCGTCAAAAATTGGTCGAAAATGGTCAAAAAAGTTTCTGACCATCAAAAACTTGGTCAAAATTTGATATGTTTTCTTGGATTTTTTCATTGTGTCAGCAATACAATTGTGGAAATTGGGGAAAGAAGTTTGAGAAATGACAAATTGAATACAAGTGACATTTCTCATACAATTCCCTAAATTAAATGTATGGCTAGAATAAACTCGATTGAGTGATACAAGTAATAGTTATGATACGAGTTTTTAAGATAATGCAGAAGAACAAAACTATTAAAATTTCTCCACTAGCTTATCTTTTAAGAGAATATTAAATGACTTTCTACACGGATTAGTATTTTAATAAAATTAAATTCATTAGAAAATTTCTAATATATTGTTGAAAATTGTAAATATTATTTTATTCAAATTTCTTACAGTTTTGGTTTTGTAGATTTCTTAATTTTTAGTTCATTAACAATATTCATTAAAATAAATCACATGACAATATTTATTCCGAAAAAGCAAAATCAAAAAAGAAAAGATGATAATTTTTTTCCTAGATGTTTTATCAACTGACAGACAAAATCTATGATGTAAGTTTTAATCTCTTTTATGTATGTTCAACTGTTCAATATCACTTTGTCGTTATTAAAAACTAAAAGACAATTTACCCAAATAAATTAAAAACGTTATTAAGTTATGTGTAGAAGAAACAATTTACCCATATTTTATTTAATCTCTTAATTTAAAGTGATTAAATCTAATAATTATATTTAAAATACACATATTGTTTTAGCATATGAAATCTTTTAAATTATTAAAAATGGAAACAAATTATTCAAATAGTGAATAATGTTCTAATGAAAAATCTTGGTTTGTATATAAACGCATAGAATAAAATGGCATATTATAGTATTTACAGTAATCTTTACTTAAATGAATTCTAAATCTAAATTACCATACCCAAAATTCAAAAGGCTAACCATAAAAATAATATTTAGTAGACTATACTATATGAATGTATAAAATAGTATAGATGCATGGATTATAATTTTTAGGGAACTTTACATAATTTTGTTGGGTTACGGTTTATAATTTTGGATTTAGACTTTAGTTTTAAGGATTTAGTGTTTAAATTTTGGGTATGAAAATTCAAAATTTAGAATTGAAGGTTTAAGTTTATATTATTTTGTTAAGGTTAAAAATACAAAACTTAACAACGATGACATTCCATTCTATTTATCTTGTTGTATATAGAATAGAATGACGTATAATTAGTTACATTATTTTATTATTTTATATTAACTTATATCCGATTTAAAATTTTAAACCCTGATATGTACGGAGAAAAATCTAGGTTTTTTTAGTATGCCAACGAAAGCAAATTAATATACATGATGATAAGATCTAAAACAAATAAAAATGAACGGGGTAAAAACACTTATGAAAAGAAAATAAAAAAAAAGAAACATAAATAGTGAATATGTGGTCAAGAGTTGCCGAGGATAGGAATTGTAATATTGCCATTCTTTTGATATGGTTATATGGTGAACTAGGTGGTCTCCGCGCATGCGCGGACAAGTTTTACCAATGAAAACATAATATGTTTTTATCCATTTTTCAAAAGTACATAAATAAAATGGTATAGGATATTTCATACCATGTATCTTTAATCGCACCCATTATGTTTGTTAAATCTCTCCCCCCCACCCGAATATAAAGAATCAAAGAATTAATAAGGTATACAATTTTAGGAATAAAATTAATACAATAATCATTTTGGTATCATCCCAAAATTGGTTATTATTCTCCTTACACATTAGAAAATATACTTTTAATAATTTCATATAACTTAAGAATTGATCTACCTAAAATTATTATTTTGTATGGTATTGATGTATAATAAGCCCAAAATTGTGATTAAAATTTCAGTTCTCAAACTTTTTCAAATCTGAATATGAAATAAAACGTGTAAAGAAATCACTATTAATGATCTTTTCACCCTAAAATCTCTTATCCACATTCTTAAAACTGAGTTTTAGTGACATTGCAATGTTGGTCCCCAAGACAACGCAGTATGAAGAATCCATTTTCTTTGCTGCAACAAAACATCGCAATATGGAACGATTTTAAATGATCGATTTGACTAAATTTGTAGATTTTAAATGACATTTGCTTTTAAACCCACATAAATTCAAAAGAACTCTAAATGTATAGTTATCAGTTTGCTTTATAGAGGTAATACATCCCTTCTACGGTTGTGGTAAGATGACGTTTTTGCCCTTCATAAGGAAAGATGATAGGGTTCATAGACACAAATATTTTTTTTTTCATTCGAGCAATTACTAATGTAGAATTGATCACCAGCATCTAGCCACACAATGCACACGCCTCTGAGATACACAAACATCCACAATAAAGTGGCCACGACCAACTATTCATCCTTTAGCCAAAGAGAAATTCATCGTTTCAATGAGTTGCTATACAAACCCCCTATATATGTGATTTCTAAGTTGTACAAAAAATACTATTTTTCAATTTTCAGAATTTTTAGTTTATAAATAATATTTAAAGTAAAAACTAATCAAATATAGATGATTTGAAATTGTTTCTATTTGTATTTTAATATTGTTAACTATATTATTTCTCAAAATAATTTTTGCTTTTTGGATTGGATATTAAATTCAATTTTTGAGTTTTAAAAAGTTTTTACTATTAAATAAATTATAATGATGTTGATTATTGATCACTTATATATGATAAAAAATAATTAAAATTTGTTTATTTATGTTTTATTTCGTTTTGTAGTTTTAAATTGTATATCTACTATGTACACAAATATTTTTAAAATGGATATATTATTTTGATATGTTTATGTTGCATTGTATGTATTCAGTCATTCTTTCGACTATCATCAACTCCACTCCACCATCCTATACGAAAATTCAACATAGCATTTAAAAAATAAATTTTCTATGAACTACTATTTGTCAGACTTTTTATGTTGCGTCTCAAAATCAAATGGTTGAAAGATAAAAACTCACTTATTGAAAGATTGTTTGTGCTTCTACACATGTTCTTAATTTCCTTTTTATTTTTTTAATATGTCAAGCAGAACTTGATCTAAGACTTGTTTTGTTCAATATATAATATATAAAACCAAAGATTTTCATATGTGATTTCCTATATTCCAAAACTTATTTGCTTGTATACATAGTATTGTTGTATTAAAAAATATAAAGAACCAACAAAAGATTTTAAGATTTTTAAGCGTTAAAACTTAAAAGCATCAAATTAATAGGTTGATTTTTATGGTTTTCTTGATCTTGAACTCAATATTCATCACCGTCGGACTTCTCGCCACTCATCATTCCACCACCAACACAATATGCAAATATCACTTTTTTAACACTAATGAGTTTTGATAATCTTTGTAAATTAGTTAAAACATGATTAATTTCTTAGTTTTAGTATCTATGAGGAACACATTTGATTATGGCATGGTAAACATTATATTTTCCATAACCACAAAATGAGTGCATAATATATGATGATTTGTCTTCATGGAAACAGTAAGAGTTCGCTGACCTCTAAATAGTGTGAAGTAACAAACATAAATGAAATATGTCGAGATCTTGTCGTACTTGTTATTCTAGAATACTTGAAAAGAAACATTTGGACTTTAATTCCATAACTTCTCTTGAACTCTAAAGAGTAAATCATCTTTCTCCAACAACTACTTACATGGAGTGCAAAGACTCAAATTTCCCCCAAAAGAATCCTTGCTAACATATGAGGTAGGTTGTCTTTTTGTTTTGGAATCATTTGTTCCTTTAGAGTATTATTATCTTATTTGTGTGTTAATTTAATTTATAATAATTAACACACAAAGATTTTGTATTATCTCATATTATGCTTCTAGAAAACTTTTGTAATTAAATTCGTGTGGTAAAACAACAATGACACTATAATAAACATAATATATGGTTCATACCTCTTTTAATGTTGAGACAAAGTATCTTTACATAAAATCTGAATAATTTACTGCTAAGATGTTTATGTTATCATTTCTAATATAATGGTGGATGTTAAACTGAACACGTCCTCGCTCTTTTCCCGCTTGCATCTCTTCTTTGTAAGATGAATACTGCTCCAACCAATAAGCACAAATTGCTTATAATAAAATTACCTTAATTCAAGTGTTTCGGCTCTCATCCTATTCGAAGGCCCTGTAAGCTAGTGTTTATCTGCGCTTGTAGCCCAAATCAAGATTGATTGTTCTGTCGAGTTGCAATTTAAATCTCGAACATAGGATCACCATGTGTGTTCTTTGTTTCCGGCATCGTCTCACCTCTTAGCAATATTGATGTTGATCTCCTTCACGGATTTAGTTGTTTAAGCCCTTGGACCGCATCTATCTCTACTTTAAGTTTTGAATTTGTAGTAGTGTATTTAATGGCCTTGATGGCTTCTGCTTCATGCTTTGTAAACAATTTCTCCCTTCGTGGAGAGTAATTTGCTTTATAAAATCAAGGTTTGACCAAAAAAAATAAGATAGATGTATCATATAAACCAGTTTACATCTTAGTCACTCTAGACATTAGCCTTTGGAATTTGGAATTCATGGAGATACCTTATGCATTCGAGGAAGGATTTTTAGAACATATACTAAAATCATCTTCAACTGCATTTAAAACCATCCCAAGTTCAATGACTCTCTTTGCCATATCATCACATGGCATGAGCCCGGTTGAATTTTTCTATCGAACTTGAGCATAACCATAAGTCTACACATGCAAAAAGCACATATTATATACTTTGAGACTTTCAAAGACTCCTTACTTCTCTCCGTTAGTCACGAGTTAAGCACACGTCCTGTAGGCAAATATTTGAAATTACAAGTTATTGGCTATCACCACTATTTCTAAGAGTCCAAACTAAATTAAGAAAGCAAGATTAATTTGAATTTTCGTATTACACACAACCAAATTTTCAATTGTCAACTACCGAATGAAAGTTTGGTCTTGCATCGTGTAAGACTATCAAGACTTACCGGTTGGAGGTAATATGTTCTTGACAAATGTCTTTATCGGCTCCATGCTTAATGCATTCGACCAATATACACCAACTGGAAAGCGGTTAGATCTGCCGAGATAAGATACCTAAAGAAAGTATAAGAGCGTGCTTGGTTCTCGTAAATATTCTCAAGCATACTTTCATTCACTGGGTGGTCGCTAGGGACAGATTACCTACTCGTGATAGGCTACGACGTTGGGGATTGCAAGTGCCAGTCACATGTATGCTCTGTAATGTAGCTACGGAATTTCGTTCTCACCTTTTTTTTTAATGTACGTATGCGTCTCAAGTTTGGAAATCTTTTTTCAACCCCCCCCCCCCCAGGCTCAACCCTCCATTTGGTATTGGTCACATTGATGGCTTGGTCAGAGTTGCTTCCTCCATAAAAAAGCTAAATGTTATTTGCAAATTGTTGCTCCAAGCAACAAAATAGGGTGGCCATATTTCCCATCCGTTCCGTCATATCCCATTCTGTACCCGTTCATGAATTCTCGTACCATATATTTCCCATATTCCCATATGGACAAATTTTCAATTCGCGATTGGAACGGGATGGGACATGAACGGAAGCGGGAATTCCTGAAATCTCGTTTGATATAAATAAATATGTATCAAATTATACTTTATATATATTTATTGAGGGATTATATAATATATTATATCATATATTACAAAAAAAGTTATTAATTTTCTTATTCTTCTTTTGTAGCATAGGAATATGTATAAAAAAAATTCTATATTATTGGATTTATGTTTTGATTTGAGATATTTTTGTGGTTTACTTTATGTTTGATTCATCTTGATTCGACTTTGATTTTTCTATTTTAAACTTTTATGAAATACAATTGTTAGTTTCTATTTTCTTAATTTCGAAAATGTTTTGATGAATTAAAGAAGTAGATAAAATATATGTTTGCAATTTGCAAGATCGTTTTATTTAATTTAGTATTTTGAAATCGATTATCTTATTGGAATTTCCGTACCGTTCTCATTCCATCCTGTTATCTCTTGTTCCCGTCCCGAATTTTAAATGGAACACAAATAGGACATATTTTTCTAGTTCCAAAAATCTCATTCCCTTCCCTTTCCCATATTCTCGTTTGTCCACCCTATGAACTTTGGAAAGAAAGAAACGCGCGATCACATCAAGACGAAACCAAGCCTTCGACTCAACTAATCTGCGAGGTTCAAGGAATTCTAAGAAGCAAGCTAGCAAGCCTTGATAGTAGTGTTGAATTCTCTTCATAGCCTTCCTCAAGCTCTTCTCATGCTCACTCTTACTTATCTCTCTGGTTTGGGTTCGTTCAATTTGGGAATGATCCCGCATCACAAGCTCCACAACAAACTCTCCATGGCTAGTATCTCTTCAAATATGCAAGTCTGAATGGTATACTGAAGTGCTCTGTTTAACATAATATTTTTCTCACACGGTGTAATATGTATGGTCAGGTTAAATTAGTTAAATCCATTTTCTCTTTATTTGATTTCAGGGAGTTCGTGTACTAAAAAATGTCTCATTTTTGGGGAATGAAAAAAAGAGAAACAAAAGTATTATTCAGAAAAAGGTATTAGAGCTTTGTTTATTTTGTTTAAGTGTAATTAAGCATAACTTTTCAAAATTATGATTTTACAAATAGGGCCAAGAGACGATGAACATACCAGTTCTCATAATAATCGAGAGAGGAATTCATGAGCACACAAGAATTTAATCAATGCACTTATAAGAATCCGAGAAGCATGAGAGTTTAAGAATCGAACAAAAAGGAGAAGCAAATTTGAAACTCAAGGAACAACATACAGAGCAATCGTTTGCAATTCACGATCACCTATACCAAAAATATATAATCTCCATAATTTGCGATACTCTTAATTTTTTTTAGGTATATATACTGCTAGAGTTAGGTATAAATCTTATTTTTTTTATACTCGATAGTTTCGATTTAGTCTAGGGTATTTAAAAACATGAAATACCTAGAGTTAGATTTAAAATCAACGACGACGTTATAACATGGGGGTCCCGTGCTTCCGAAAGTATAAGATGGTGCTTTTCTTTTAGTGCTTTGACTTTTCGACCTTAAGCCATAGCTTAGTGGATAAGATGGTTGCGCTCCAGCTCATTCCAGAATGGGACAGCAATGGTCCGCGGACAAACCCGTTCTAATCTCACTACAAGAAAACAGCACTTGAGTGACTACTTTTTGTGACTGGTTTTTTCGTCACAAAATTTTGCTATTTTGTGACTATTTTGCTATTTTGTGACTATTTTCCGATAAATAAACGACTATATAAGATACAGTCTCAAATCGGTCACACATTTACGACTGAATTATATTGTCATTTAATAGTCGTAAATTAGTGACTAAACTGAGACTAATATTCAACTGTTTAGAGGTGGTCACAAACGAGTGGCAAATCAGTCTCACATTTGCGACTGTATTTTTATCCGAAAGTGTAGTCTCAAATTAGTCCCTAATTTGTGACTGATTTGCCTCTTTTTAGCTACGCATCCATATGATTTTTGAAAGAACAACTTAATATAATTGTAGAAAGACTAGTCATACCATTCTACATAAGTTTTAGAACTTTAGATATGATGAACTCCTCTTTGTATCTTCTATAGCATGTTTTAAGATATACTACATGTGTTTTCCATCTAATGTTTGTTTTAAATTTTGTTTGTAATTTTCTTAATTAGTATTATTAAACAATATATACTGATGAAAACAGTTCAAAAATATAAAAAGAGTGACTGGTTACGCATTTTTATCAGTTTTTGTGTTTCAAATATTTAGGGTTTAGGGTTATGATATATGACTCCTAACATAACGTCACAAAACAGTTAAAATTTGCCACTATTTTGTGACCAACAATATGTATTCGTATTTCACGAAATATTTGGGTTTAAAATATTTGAAAATTTTGGGGCTAAACTCAAAATGTTTTGGGTTTTGGGCGCGGATTTATCCCACGTAAATATATTTTGCATCTAAATTCCGATTCGTAAGGGACTCTTAACTAATAACAAATACTCAGATCTAATTCCCAAATATCATTTTCAAACCCTAGCCTCTTAACTTTCTCTCTCGACCCTCATCGCGATTCAACCCATCTTCCGAATCTTCATGTTTCTCTTCTGAATCTTAACCTCATCATCAATCCCTGTCACTTTCGTTCAGTCTCTCTCTCTCTCTCTCACACACACCGAGTCAAATCCAGATTCATATTCACAAAAAACCTCTTAATCTCTCTACCTCAATTTTGATTCCTCTCTAATTCTTATACTCTTCACTTCTCTGGTTTCTTCTACTCTTCAGCTCTCGAAACCCATCACCGAATCGAGAAATGGCTGGAAAGCCACACGAGGCCGAGGTGGGAAACAAGGAAAATCAAAAACTAAAGCTTCAAGCAAAGAAAAGCTTCGATTTTGGCATCTAAAGTTACAAACTTTCTTCTTTTAATTATGGTTTCTGCATGCAAGAAATTTTGTGAGATTTCAGCTTTGGTTTGGAAGAAGGGTCTCTTTGTAATTAAGGCATATCTCTTTCTATTCTAATTTCTGACAAATCGAATCTTGATTTTGGAAGAAGGGTCTCTTTATAATTAAGGCATTCCTCTGTAATTAAGGCATTGTCGGCGAATCTGTTTCTACCAACAAAGTTCTTTTTTTTTAATTGAATGTTAAATTATTATTCAAACCAAAAAAACGTTTTTACAACAAGTGTTATAGTTTTTGAAATTTAAAATGGTTTTCTTTCGATATTACGAACTACAGGATTGTCCGATCACGATGTTACGGTTGTCTTGTTGCAAACCAGTCCAGGAGGCCTTCCATATGGTTTTTCCCTCCTAGTTGTTTCGTACCAGTTTGTCGACGGTACGAATGAAGGTGTCCGTTGGAAGATGTTTTTCTCCATGACGACGGTTGTTTCGTTCACGCCATAGTTGGTATATGGTTACCAACAAAGTTCAAACCAACTTATTCAGACAAACGGAGTGCCAGAAGCAACTCACTCTTTGTCTCCAATCGAAGATCCGAGAGGAAGAATCAATTGATTGTTCGTGTAAGGATTTTACTTTTTAATCATTTTGATATAATTTTTGTTTGTTTTGATCTGTTTCTCTTTTCCTGAATAATCCCATGGAACTTGGAATTGTTTATTATCTATGTTTGGAATCAATGAATTGGAGTATTTAATTTAGGAATGACTCTTGAATCTTAACAAGATAATACGTTTTTATTTTTGATTTGATGTAGATAGTAAGATTGTTTGGAACTAACTTGAAGGCAAACTAATATCTTTTTCGGACAGCAAAAGGAGAAACCTATCTTGCTTCTCTCTCAGAAGTTTGTGAAAATGTTTCTTTGTTTTTAATGTAAGTGAACAACTTAACTAGACACCTCTCTTTAGCTTCTTTCACAAAATTTTGTGATGTATTCTTCTAAACTACTCTTATACTGTTTGATTCCTCTTCAGGAAGATCTCATCACACTGGATAGTGCTGCAAAAGTCTTCATGAGCGACTCACAAAATCTAATGCATATAAGAAGTAAATCTCTATTTCCTGTTTTATATGTTTTCTTATCTCTGATTATTACATTAACCAATCATAGAAAATTATCAACAACTAAAGTTAGACGAATTTATGACATTGCAAATGTGTTCTCCTTGATGAATTTAATCAAGAAAGAACGAGTTTTTCTCCTACATTAACCTTGAACTTACAAATTCCAATGTTTCATCTTTTTGTTTGTTTGGCTTTTCCCACAGACTCAAATACCAGAGACTAGGAAACCAGTGTCGAAGGGGTTGGGGTCTGCAAAGGATCAAGCTTTATTTAATTCCTTTGAACTGAAGAAGTGGGTGATGACGTCCCTGCTTATGTTTTTGATTTTGGCCATTCTATATGGTATATTGGTATAAGATATGTTTTTGTGTTTTTGATTTATGATGTTAGTTTAAAACTTGGATTGATGTTATCTAAGATATGGATCTTATATTTGATGTATCTTTTGTGTTAATAGTTTTAAACATTCGTTTTTTTGTTTTAATTTCACCTTTTCAAATTTGAAAATTTTTTTTTTTGCAAACAAGTTGTGCTAATAAGTGATGGTTTTGTCACTAAAAATGCTGATTTGTCTCTAACTTATCAGTCTTAAAAACGTCACAAATCTACAACTACAACTACAACGTTAGTTACAAATTAGTCTCAGCAATACGACTACCACTATCATCATAAGGTAGTCGCAAATTAAAGACTACAAAATGTAGTATTAAAATTGAAACAACCAAACTTTTTTTTTTTTTTTTTTTTAATACGATAAACGAGAATTAGTATTCTCATAAATACTAATTCTCCAAAACAATTCAGCACAACAATGTAACAGAAAAAAAAAAGGACAGCGGTTTAACACAAACAATAAACAGCGTCAGAACGAAAACAGGAAGTAAATAAACACACAATGACGAGACCCTAGATCATCTTCTCTTCAACGCCGGATTCCACGATCACACTTTGTCTTTACCTGCATCACATGGTTATAAGAGATGCGTGAGTATTATCATAAATACTCAGTGGAGCGGTCATCCCATCTACTTGGCTAGATGCACGGGCATAAGGGATACCATAATACCCAACGATCAATCAATCAAGAAGTCAACACAAAAGTCAACCCGAAAAGTCAACCCCAAAAAGTCAACGAAAAATCAACACAAAATCAACCACAATCCATGATACTTAAATTTGATATAAACACTAATAACACCCCAACAAGCAATAATCGATCAATAATCATTTCAATTCGTAATCAAACGCATTATGACACCCACATACACGCAAAAACCATGGTCACGCACTCACCTGTTTTGCGACTGGAATAACTTCCGACTCACTGGACCAAATCGCGAACGGAAAACGGTTCTGGAGACTAGACACCGAGGGCTTTCCAACGGTGTATAGTACGTCTCCTGGTTCCAACTGGTTCGACAGAAAATCTTCCCCGAAAACAGCTACTCCGAACAAAAACTGCAGGAAAACTGCAGGAACTACCCAAGTTCAAAGGACCATAACTCAGCGAATACTCAACCAAATTGCAAACGGTTTTCTCCCACATCAAGAGCACAGATAGGAGAACTTACCCTCAAAGTTTGCCTCCGATCTAACATGATCTTCACTGCCGTTTGACTCCTCCAAAACCGACGGAAAACACTCCAAAACTCTCCAAAAACTCAAGAACAACCAAGAACACAACTTTCCTCTCTCAAATCTCCCAAACCCAAACTGAAATCTCTCTGATTTCTTCTCCAACACGAGCTCAATGGTTGCACAAGCTATTTATAGCCAAAAGACTCGGTTTTCCTTAACCGGACCGCAATCAAAAGCTTCCAAAAATCGAACCACTCGGTTTACCAAATTGGTGTGTCAAACGACACCCGAACCAAAAATACACATTTTAATTCGCGGACGTTACAATTCTCCCCCACTAACACGGATTCGTCCTCGAATCACACAACTCTGTCACCCCACAACTCGCCCTCCTGGCCAACATAAAATCCCGTCCCACTGTACTCGTGATCAACCTCAATCCATACACCACTCCGCCACCCTAGGGTTCACTTCCGAGCCGCAACCTGATCAGATTCACCCGAAAGCATATACGATGCAACGTTCTTAATCCAGATTAGGCCTGTCCGTTTGTTTGCGCAACAATCAAACAAGAACATGAACAATCAACCGTAGACCTAAAGTTAGACCAAAGGTGCTACATCTGCTACCAGGGTCATCTGAATCGAAGTTCCGATCATAGGCGAAACCCTAGACTAGACGCCACTCCACAATCTACTCAACAATCCCTGAAACTCCTCCAGTCTCATAATCACGATCACGTTCAGGCACTACTGCTCATAACTCATACTCATACTCATACTCATACTCATACTCATACGCATACTCATACTCATATACAGTCCACCGTATCTACTCGCAGGATCGTCACCCTTTGAGCTACAGTGCGCAGGGGACCCACTATCCCCCGTGTATATGCCGGGACCCACTATCTATGGGTATATGCCAAGACCCACTATCTCTGAGTATATGCCGAGACCCACTATCTCTGAGTATATGCCGAGACCCACTATCTCCGAGTATATGCCGAGACCCACTATCTCCTGAATAAACATACCGAGACCCACCGTCCCCCTCACCGAGACAATAGCCTGAAACGTGCATAAAAAAATCACTTGTCGACCTACATGACCCCACTAGTCACATGTCGACAAAACTCGCATCATGACACCAAGATTAACAAGAATACGCCATCTTATTAAATCATCAACAATGTATAATCGTTACAACCCAAAACGAAAATACAACTCATAAATCCCTCGCGTACAAGTCTGAAACACAACAAAACTCAAGCCTCCGCTTGCTTCTCGAACCACTTCGCAAACGTTGCCTTCATCTTCGCTTCTGGTTCCCACGTCTCCTCCTCGACACCATCACAATCCCATACAACTCTCACCAACGGTATCCTTTTCCGGCGCAGAACCTTAACTCTCTTCTCGAGAATCCTCACCGGTCGCGCCTCCAACGTCATGTTGGGCTGAAGATCCTCCGGAATCCTAGCCAACACCTCCTCAGACTCATGTAAACACTTCCGCAGCATCGACACATGGAAGATTTTATGAAAAGCCTTCATACTCTGAGGTAACTCCAACCGATAAGCCACTGGTCCTATCCGCTCCAAAACCTTGAACGGACCCATAAACCTCGGACTTAGCTTATTCTCAGAAATGGATCTGTTAGGACCCCTCAACATCGCCGCCTTGAGATACACCAAATCTCCCAACTCGAACTCCAACTCTTTCCTCCTCTTATCGGCGTAACTCTTCTGTCGATCCTGAGCCTCCTTCATGTTCAGCCTCAAGACACGGATCCTCTCCGTCGTCTCCTGAACAAAATCTGCACCAAACAGGCTCCTCTCCCCCACTTGGGTCCAACATAACGGTGTACGACATGGTCGCCCATACAGAGCCTCATACGGAGCCATCCCAATGCTCGCCTAGTAACTATTGTTATATGCAAACTCCACCAGGTTCAGATGATCCGCCCAATGTCCACCGTAATCCAGCACACACATCCTCAGTAGATCCTCCAATGTCTGAATCGTCCTCTCAGACTGCCCGTCCGTCTGTGGATGATATGCTGTACTCATATGCACCTTAGTGCCCATCTCAGCCTGAAATGCCTTCCAGAACTCTGAAGTAAACCTCGGATCCCTGTCTGACACTATACTCGCTGGCACCCCGTGCAACCTCACAATCTCACGCACATACTTCCTAGCCAATACCGCCGCTCCGTCAGTCTTCTTAATGGCAAGAAAATGTGCTGACTTGGTCAGACGATCCACAATCACCCAAATCGCATCATACGTCCGAGACACAGGTAAACCCGTCACGAAGTCCATGGTAATCAAGTCCCACTTCCACTCCGGAATAGGTAAACTCTGTAACAACCCGCTCGAAACCTGATGCTCAGCCTTCACCAGCTGACACACGTTGCACGCTGCAACATAACTCGCTACATCCCTCTTCATCCTAACCCAGTGATAATACCGCTTCAGATCCCGGTACATCTTAGTCGCTCCCGGATGAACAGACAACATACTCGCATGTGCCTCATGAAGAATCTCCTGTCTCAGCTCAACAACATTAGGCACACACACACGCCCCTTCACAAGTATCGTCCCATTCGTCGAGACCGAATACTATGAACCTGCAGCCCTCGACGCCTCAATCAAAACCCGATCCTGCTCCTGCGCTGCTCGATCTCTGCTCAATAAGTCTGCCTGGTTAGCTGCCTCTAACCCCAACGGCTCCTGAGATATCACGCATAACCTCAACGTGCTAAACTCACCCATCAGAACCTCCAAATCATGCTCCCGAGACGAAACAACTCTCTTCCGACTCAACGCATCTGCAACCAAGTTAGCCTTACCCGGATGGTACTCAATCTCAAGATCGTAATCCGCTACCAACTCCATCCAGCGCCTCTGTCTCAGGTTCAGCTCTGGCTGTGTGAAGAAATACTTCAAGCTCTTGTGATCCGTAAATACCTGTACCTTCCCGCCAAAAGATAAGATCTCCAAATCTTTAAAGCGAAGATCACCGCTGCCAGCTCTAAATCATGGGTAGGATAATTGCACTCGTGCTTCCTCAACTGCCTCGATGCATAAGCAATTACCTTCCCATGCTGCATCAACACACAGCCCAGACCAACCCCTGAAGCATCCGTATACACTACGAATGGCTCACCCGGCTCGGGTAACGCCAACACTGGTGTACTCGTCAACATATCCTTCAGCAGCGCAAAACTCTCCTCGCATGCTAAAGTCCAAACAAAAGGGACATCCTTCCCTGTCAGCTTCGTCATCGACTGTGCCATACTCGCGAAACCCTTGACAAACCTCCTGTAATACCTTGCCAACCCAATAAAACTCCGGATCTCGGTTGCATTCCTTGGTCTAGGCCAATCTCGGATAGCCTCAATCTTCGCCGGATCAACAGACACTCCATCTGCAGATATCACGTGACCGAGAAAACCGATCTCTCGCTGCCAGAAACTGTACTTGCTCAACTTAGCATACAATTTCTGCTCCCTCAGCTTCTCCAAAACCACCCGCAGGTGTACCTCGTGCTCCTCAGGACTCCTCGAATACACCAAAATATCATCGATAAAGATGATCACGAACTCATCCAGATACTCCCTAAAAATCCCGTTCATCAACGTCATGAATGCTGCTGGTGCATTCGTCAAACCAAAAGGCATCACCACGAACTCATAATGCCCATATCTCGTCCTGAAGGCTGTCTTCCTCACATCTGCCTCATCAATCGGTATCTGATGGTAACCCGAAGCCAAATCAATCTTGGAAAACCAAGTAGCCCCACGCAACTGATCCAACAACTCATCAATCCGCGGTAAGGGATACCTGTTCTTCACAGTGACTCGGTTAAGTCCCCGGTAATCAATACACAACCGGAAACTCCCATCCTTCTTCTTCACAAACAACACCGGCGCTCCCCACGGTGAAGTACTCGGACGAATAAAACCCTTACTCATCAAATCCTCTAGCTGCTTCTTCAGCTCTGCCATCTCAGCTGGAGCCAACCTGTAAGGTGTCTTAGATATCGGAGTCGTCCCGGGTTCCAGCTCAATCGTGAAAGGATCAGACTGTGACGGTGGTAACCCCTGCAACGACTGAAAAACATCCTGAAAATCCCGAACAACCCGAATATCCCCAACTGCAATCTCCCCAACAGTTTCAGGCGTCATGATCGTCACTAGATACGCTTCGTACCCCTTCCCGATTAACTGCTCCGCCTGAATCGCCGAAACCACTAGACTCCCTGAAGTAGGTCTCACCCCTTGATAAACCAACCTCCCAGCCTCTCGCTCAAACACTACCCGTCCTCGATGACAATCGAGATGCACCCTGTACCGATCCAGCCAATCCATACCCAAAATGACATCGTACAGCTCCACTGGACTGATAATAAGATCTGCTGGCATCAACTCTCCTGCCACCAGAATATCAACTCCACAAGCCCGTCCGAAAGTAGCCAACGTCCTCCCTCCAGCTACCCTCACTACCCCGTGCTGCTCCCCGGAATCACTCCGGATCCCGCTGCTCTCCGCACACTCCGGCGTAATGAAACATTTACTTGCTCCAGAATCGAACAGGATATGAGACTCATGACCGCCTACAACTAAGGTCCATACACAATTCATGTGTCATAGAACCCTAAAGTTTTATCTCAGATACACAAATTCTAAAGCAGACAATTCACAACAAAATCACCAAGCTAAAGATCAGACATGTACCTGTGATCGGCCTGGCGCTAGAGCCTCCTGCCTCCACCGAAGTGTACACACGTGCCGGCGCTGCAATCTGCTGTAACGGCTGCACTACTGCTGCTCCCTGCTGTGACGGCTGCACCACCGCCACAATCCCCTGCTGTAGCTCAGGGCACTGGGGCTTAATATGCCCCGGCTCCCTGCAATAGAAACACACCTGCGTCGCCCGAGACTCTACCCTCTTCGGACAGCTCGCCACCCTGTGCTCCATGCTCCCACAACCGTAGCATCCCTGACCACCCTGACTACTCTGCGCTTCACCCTTTTTCGGACAACTCGCAACCTTGTGATCCAGGCTTCCGCACCTAAAGCAGCCCGGACCACCCCGTTCTCTCTGACCCGAACCCACAGAGTGCTCAAGCTTCCTCTTCTGTCCCTGCGTAGGTTTACTGCCTACACTCGAACCTGCCTGCTGCTGAGGCCTCCTCGGTGGCTGCACCGGTGCACTGACCACCACGGACAGCTCCCTCATGTCGTCCTCAACCCCAGCTGCCAACTCAACCAACTCCACCCTCGTGGCGTACGTACCTGCTCGACACTGGGTCCTCAACTCTGGTGAAGTCCTCGAAAGAACCTCTTCACCTGGTCTCTCTCGCTCTCCCACTCTCTACCAGCATACACCAGAAGTCTGCTGAACTCCTCATCGAACCCCCTGACAGAACGGCCACCCTGAACCAAAGCCAAGAACCTCTCCTCCAACCGATCCACTGCCTCCGGCGGAAAGAACTTGGCGTTGAATTCCGCCACGAAATCCGTCCACGTAATGCCCGCCCGAGGTCTCCTAGCGATGACTCCTCTCCACCAGAGATGCGCGTCACTCACAAGATGATGCACAGCCAAGTCCACCCAGTACTCCTCCAGACACCTCAAGGACTGGAAATTACGCTCCAGTCTACTCATCCACTCACTCGCCTCCTCAGGCTTAGTACCCCCGGAGAAGAATGCGGTAGTAATCCGCCCCATCTGCCCCAACATCTCCAGGTAGGAAGGAACCACAACCCCTGCCGCTACACCCGGCTGAACCCCCGCAACACCTGGCGCCACCGGAGCCTGACCCTGGGTCGGCGCCACGCCCGGTAGATGCTCCAAGATCTGCTGTAGCAATCGCAGCATAAGGACATCCTGCTCCCGGACCCCACCTGCAGCAGCACCCGCCTGTGGGCCCGCTGCACCACCACCTACTGGACCCTCCTGACGCGCCGGTGAATCCGCTGCCTGCTCCTGAGCAGCACCCTATGTCAAACCCGCGGCAGACTCACACACCGGAACCCGTCCGCGTCCGCGTCCACGTCCTCGTCCACGACCTCGTCCTCCGGAACCTCTCGCCATCTCTCACTGCACTTCCCACAGAATATGCTAAGAACACTAGAAAAGCGAGAATTAACACGAAATACACATACCGTGGAATCACATCAAAGGCTCGAAGAAGATGATCTAGGACTCCAAACTCACTCAGCAGATAATCAATTAATTCACATAATTAATTAAATGCATCTACCCTAAGCACCAGGCTCCTCGCCCTAGAACCGTTAGGGTCCATACGCGCCCTAGAACCGCTAGGGCTCTGATATCAAAATGAAACAACCCAATTTTTTTTTTTTTTTTTTTTTAAATACTGTAAACTTCTGTAAGAATCCCAGAAACACCAAAAGTAGTATTTCCCATAAATACTAAGTTTTCACACACCAAAACATTTAACAACAGTTTAACACATAAAAACACGCAAACATGAGACGCTAGATCATCTTCTCTTCAACGCCGGATTCCACGATCACACTTTGTCTTTACCTGCATCACATGGTTATAAGAGATGCGTGAGTATTATCATAAATACTCAGTGGAACGGTCATCCCATCTACTTGGCTAGATGCACGAGCATAAGGGATACCATAATACCCAACGATCAATCAATCAAGAAGTCAACACAAAAGTCAATCCGAAAAGTCAACCCCAAAAAGTCAACGAAAAATCAACACAAAATCAACCACAATCCATGATACTTAAATTTGATATAAACACTAATAACACCCCAACAAGCAATAATCGATCAACAATCATTTCAATTCGCAATCAAACGCATTATGACACCCACATACACGCAAAAACCATGGTCACACACTCACCTGTTTTGCGACTGGAATAACTTCCGACTCACTGGACCAAATCGCGAACGGAAAACGGTTCTGGAGACTAGACACCGAGGGCTTTCCAACGGTGTATAGTATGTCTCCTGGTTCCAACTGGTTCGATGGAAAATCGTCCCCGAAAACAGCTACTCCGAACAAAAACTGAAGGAACTACCCAAGTTCAAAGGACCATAACTCAGCGAATACTCAACCAAATTGCAAACGGTTTTCTCCCACATCAAGAGCACAGATAGGAGAACTTACCCTCAAAGTTTGCCTCCGATCCAACATGATCTTCACTGCCGTTTGACTCCTCCAAAACCGACGGAAATCACTCCAAAACTCTCCAAAAACTCAAGAACAACCAGGAACACAACTTTCCTCTCTCAAATCTCCCAAACCCAAACTGAAATCTCTCTGATTTCTTCTCCAACACGAGCTCAATGGTTGCACAAGCTATTTATAGCCAAAAGACTCGGTTTTCCTTAACCGGACCGCAATCAAAAGTTTCTAAAAATCGAACCACTCGGTTTACCAAATTGGTGTGTCAAACGACACCCGAACCAAAAATACACATTTTAATTCGCGGACTTACAAAAATAGTCGCTTATGTATGACGAAATTTGGTAGTCACAATTTAGTCGCAAAAAAGTGACTGTTTTGCGACTATTGTAATTAGCAACGAATTATTAGTGACCATTTTTTTAGTCACAAATTAGTCGCTTATTGCAGTTTTGTGACTATTTTGTGACTCTTTTGGGAATCACTCATGGCTATTTTTTTGTAGTGTCTTGGACGCTTATAAACATATTAATAGAACAAAAAAAATCCACAATGTTACACTAACCTCGATGATATGATCAGAACCTATTTATATTTATATTGATAAAAAAGCATGAGAAAAACAAAATAAACATGCAATAACCAACACATCCCGACGATGATGGATGATAGAACCTAGCGAAACAAAAATTATGAGAATCTATAAATAGTAAAATTATTTTACTAAAATATTATAACACGAAGTACCTAGAGATTTAAATTATCTAATACACACATCAACAATTAATAGAAAAACTGTACAAAATAAGATAATTAGGTTAAAATACAATAAATACAAATCGTTAGATCCTTCTAGTTCCTAAAAAAGAGGTAATATGTGTAACTACAAAAGAGAGCCTTGCTCAACTCTTATAAAAATTATTCAACAAATTGTGAAGCTACAAAATAAAGGCTCGATACATCTGAATTTGAATCCAATAAAAAGGAAAAAGCATAAAAAACCATACCATATTTTACGATGGACTCTTCTTTTTCTCTTCGAGTAAGAGTTGAAAAAACAGTGCAACTACAAAACAAATCTTTGTAATTCAAAACAATAGAACACTAAAACAGAGAAAGATACAAACAAAAAGGCACGAAGAATAAAGAAACAACACAAACCAAACAAACCTATTCTTATTTAAGAAAACAAAAACAAAAGCATTTGGAATTTATCCCAATAATCTCGATGTGTAGATGATGTTGAATGAAGAATGGAGAGCTAACCAAAAGTATTAGGGTTCCTCACATCTGTTCAAAAGAGGATTAAGCTCTATCAGAGGCACAAAAGGAGTAGATCTCTTCTTAACAACAAAAACCATATCTCTAGGAAAACTAAAAAATACGATTATCCCAATGCATATATATATATATATATATATATATATATATATCAATGCATATATATAGTAGACAATGTATTCAACAGTCTCAAATTAAAAAAATATATTGTTAAATCTCCGAGATTATCAAATATTGACAATTATCCTTTTTGAAAAAGAAAAAAAAAACAAAAGCATAAATATAACGGTAAGAACATGGTCGATTTTGTTTGCCATGTCTTGATCAATTTCTCCACAATCTAGTTTCTTCTTGTTCTTTCTTTCATTATTTTCTATTGATAAACAAAAAACAAATTATTCTTTTGTCGTGTCGGTTCTCGACATGGTAGAGCCACCCAAAGACACACTTCCATGAAAATTCATGCATTTGATGTTCTATCAGTCATTGTTGCTTAGTCATTGTTGCTCCGGTCTCCTATACAAAATGCTTCAATGGTTCTTGGTCATGGAGCTCGCTACTTCTGATTCATGGATGCAAACTTAGTGTTCCTCGACATTGTTGAAGGTTATTTATCCATACAGATCGTTGACTTAAGTTTGACTCATGGAGCTCTCTGTTTTCGTCTACATGACAATCCCACTCTCATAGACTCAAAACTCAACAAAAAACCTCAACAATCCCACTTCTCAGCCTCTTCGTCAACGAACCACCTCCACCTCCATTGCTCGGAATCTCCTACAAAGAGCTCATATATAAGCTAGAAAACTTCACAACCACACGTAACAGAGCAATTGTGAGTTTAGCGTTATAGAAAAGCTTTTGTCGTTAACTTGGAACTCATTTCATCGATGATCAAACATAGCGTTTACCTACAAAAACCTATAAATCACGTTAGACAGAAAACATAAACAAAACCAAATCACAAAAAAAAAACATAAATACAGACCTAAAAAAAAACAATACCTTGTTAATCGTAGCGCTTAACTGTAAAATGACTAAAATCTAGAAAACATTAGAATGAAATCAGACCAATAATCGAGAATAATAATAAAAAGACGATCAAACACGTATAAACCTAGTTTCCAAAAAAAAAAAAACATGTATAAACCAAACGATCAAAGAGCATTATTACACTAATGCACGTGCAAGAAGAGAATAATTATAAGAAAAGAGAACCATACAATCCTTGCTCATCTTCTTAATGATTTGTTTAGATGATATAAAAGGAATATGAACATATTTATAGGCGTCCATGAGATCGAATCGATAATTTAAGGTTTATCAATCACAATATTTTATTGCTATGTATATATCCATAAATAGAAAAGTCTAAAGCAATCAATCGGATATATTCATTAACCAAATACGATTTTGAAAGCTATAAAATAATTTAAACAACCGATCACAAAGTTAAGTGTAAAACTATTAGTGTTGGCCTTGGAGTAACGGGACCCCGTGTCGTGTTCAGATCCTTCACCTGAAAAGAGGTTGGGAAGAACTGGACAGAGACATTATTAGTGTTGTAAAGACGATACATATAAATGAGATTTTTGTGTATATCTGGAACACATAAATTCAATTATCTAGATTGAGAGGGAAGAGATTTGGAACCAGTATGAGTGATGGCGAGATTAGAACCATCAGCGAGTAGGACATCATCACCGCCATTATACGCTTGATGAAGCGACAAATTGTTGAGGTCGGATGTGATGAAGCAGCTAATTATTTGCCGTGTAAGGAGAACTCATAGCAAGATTAGCTCGGGCCGGCCATGATCTAAACGGAGAGGGAAGAGTTTGATTGGTGGATGATTATAGAGAGTGGAGCTGTGGGCAATGCCTCGCATTGTGGCCTTGTGTCTAACATATCTGACACTTGCCTAAGTAAGGTCGAGATCCATGAAAAATATTGCCAATTTGTTGTTGTACAAGCTGCGAAGTCAAGTTGTTGTCAAAACGTTTGTTGTTGATGGGGAAGCGACTATAGTTGTTGTTTTGGTTGACGTGAGTGCGCTGTTGAACATTGTTGGCCGAGATGGGAAACGCAGCAGAAGCTTGGCTTCGTGATTGAGAAGACGCTCATGCACTTTAGTAATGGATGGTGGTGAATCCTTTCCTTCAATTTGATCGACAACAGTCTTGTAGTCTTCAAGAAGGCCATGAAAGATTAGGTCAATAGTATCTTCATGATCCACCGGCTTACCAAGAATGGCGAGCTGATCGAGACGAGTTGTGATACTCTGGAGATACTCATCAATGGTCTTGGAGCCTTTGGAGGAGATTTTGAATTGATATTTCAATTGTCGAATGTGGCCGCGGCTTGGTTTAGCATATGTCGATTCTAGTTTTGTCCAGACCACAGACACCGATGTTGCAACAGACACAATCGGTTGGAGCGATGTGGAGATGGCTCCAATGAGAGCATTATAGATTAGCTTATCTTGGCGATGCCATTTAGTCCTTTTACTACTATTAGAATGGACTAGTCCATTGTACGTGTGTATATTGTCTTGAGAGGTTCTTATATGAGTATTTAGCCTAGCAAATCAACCACACATGGATCTCATTTATTGTTCCTAACCCAAAAGCCACATGATCCCAAAATTATTTTCAAAAAAAGTCTTTAAATCATATTTTCAATTGCTCTTTTACATAAGATCTTTTACTTTAGCATTCAACTAGATTAAGACCCACGTTGATACGCAGGTAATCGCATTAAAAATTATTAATATCAAATTTAACTTTTAAGAAATAACCTGTTAAATTACAAAAGTATTTAAAAATATTTAAACATGAGTTTTAAACAATTAAAGTTTAACTTATTTCTTAATTTTTATCTCCTAATTCATATTATGCAGAGCAAAAAAAAAAATATATATATATATACATATATATGCATAAATGAAATTAAAATCATATTCTTAATAACAAAAAACATATTCTTACACATTACGAATTTATATTAACAATATGATGAAATTTTATAACAATTAAAATATTATAGAGTTAAATCCTAAAAAAATAAAATTATGTGAATCATCTCACAAAAACGTATAAAACATTTTATAAGTAGTTTTAAAAAGCATTATTTATAAATCTAATATTGATAAATCTCATTGATATCATCAGTTTATTTTCATAGAGATTTATACTCGTCAAATCTTATATTTTGAATTTTAACAGTAAATATATTATTATTATTTATAACATGTATAAATTTTATTTTATATAATTTTTTTTTAACATTGAAAAGTATAGATAGAAGATTTCAATTTTTTGTTTGTTAATATTCTATAACTAAGTTTACAAAATCAATATGTTTATATTTTTTTTCTTTGGTATGTTTGTGCATATAAAATTTAACATTGAGATTTCCATATTATTTCTAATTTTTTGTTTTTCAATTCTAAAAAATATGTTGTTTTATCATTCATATGTTTTTATTGATTAAAATTTTTATTTCCGCTCTTCTTTTTCTTTATTGTTTTGTCTTTCTATATTTTTTCCTAATTTTATCTTTATGATTTCTTTAAACTATTATAAAAAAATTCTCGTAGTTATATGAGATTAGTAGAAATTTTTTTTTTTTCTATTTTGTTAATTGTTTGACTCGTTTCCATTTTGGTTAATTGCTTGACAATTATTTTATTCGTTTTCCATTTTTAATACTTTGTCTTAATTAATTGTAAGTTTTGACACATATCATCATCAAATCAATATTGGATACATGTCACGATCTCGTGAATAAGAATTTTGGTTACGTGTCGTATTTTCATCGTGCACATTCTTTTTTATATAGTAAGATGATATATTTTTAGTTAATATAAAAACGAAATACTCTCTTTGATTTTATCTAGCCTTTGTATTTCTCCTTCCCATAGGTTGGAGCATTATAAAACTATTACTGATAGGACTTATGAATTATGAATTTAAAGATTGTCACTTGCACACATAATTGATCCTTAGTATTTAGTAAAAGATCAATAATTTGTGCATCTCCAACTTGTTGGCACCACTGCCAGTGAAGGAATAGCTATTTAGACTTTAGTTTTGATTAAGACGAGATTTTAGTTTAATTTTAGCATTCTTCTTTTCTAAAATCCCCAAAAATCAAAAAATATTGAGAATTATAAAAATTTGATAGTTTATTTATTTTCTTGTTTCTTATCTAGAGCTGGCTCTTGGCCAAGGATAACGAGGGTTGGGCCTAGGGATACAAAAAAAAAATTGATTTTTCAGCATTGCAAATAGGCCTCCGATTTTTTTTTTTAAAGAGAGGCCCCCAAATTTTTCTAAATCTTAATAATTACTCTAATTTTTATAAATTTATCTAAAAAACTCAAATTTTTTTGTCTTGCGCCCCAAAATTTCAGGACTGATCTGCTCTTATCTTTCATGAAATCTAAAAATTCATAAAACTAACCAACTTGTATGAAGTGCTTCTCTCTTTGATTTGAAGTTGAGAATTGCTAAAAAAACAACCTCTTAAATTCAAACCCAAAACTCATAGAGATGAAAGAGAGAATTCAAAGCTAAGGAAGCATAAGAAGGCACACGAGAAACAAAGAATGGAAGGGGATAACAATTCCCCTCAAGATCAAAATGTCGCAGAAGGCGTCAATGTCGAGATAATGAACCCATGAAGTACACAATTTATGCTAAAAACAACCACAAGTGATTGGTACTTATGGACGAAGTTTATGCTAAAAAACAACCACAAGTGATTGGTGCTTATAGACGAACCTATGACTCATGATCAAAGGTGGGTATTTAATAACCACCAATCCACAACAACAAATTTGAGATCAAATCTAGGTTGATAGGAATGGTACAAAACCAAAGATACTTGAGCCAATAAACTATGCAAATTGATCATCTTGATAAATTTGAGAGACTATGATCTACTGTGATATCAATGGACACATCGATGGCACACCTCGTTATTAAGTGTTAGTTTTATCGTAAATAAAAGTAGTTTCTACCAACATAAGAAAAAATAAAATAGCATTTTTGTAAATACACGGATGCTTTCGAATTCTAATCACACAATACACGGATGGTTTCGAATTGGTCAAAACCAAGTCGTATTTATCTTAAATGTAACTATGACTATCGGTTTATAAAAATATCAGTGCTCATGGTGCTTGAATTTTTCGAGACTGAAAGTTTTTTCAAGGAAACAGGACAAAAGTAAAGGTTATGTGTGTTCCAACGCAATCGAAGCAAAACTCCAAGCTTTATTGATGGCGATACAACATACGTAGAGCCGAGTTTACCGGAAAGTAGTGTCTGAAGGTGACAACAAAAGTGTCTTCAATCTGCTAACAAATAAGGAAAATCATTTTGGAGCCAAAGGTTTGAATATGTTCAAAATCTGTGGATGCCAAGAACAAATAATCGAGTATTCCATGGTCTAGTCAAAGAACCAATGAATCCTCTTTGTTCTTTTATTTCATAGTATTTTGTACCAAATTTCCATGTACCAATCCTCAAATATCACCCTTCTGTACTTTCGTCTTAGACCATGTACATATATGGTCTGATATTTGATATGCAAAATAAATATTATTGGACCACATGTTATGCTGATTGGTTGCACAGATCTTGAAATTTTTATCTAATCCTAATTGTTTAGATTGAATTATTTGATACTAACTTAATTTATTTTGTTTATACCAAAATTCATCATTTAATTCTCTATAAATATAGATTTGTTTTATTGATTTGGACACAAAAAACAAAAATTTTAGATTTTGACACAGGAAAAAAAAAATTGTACTATAATTTTCTATTAGTCTACAACAAACTTTTGTTTACAGATTTAAAACATTTTGTGAGGAATATAGATCCAACAATAATCTTTTTAACACATAATAACATAAGAGAAATTAAGAATATGAAATAAAAATAAGGTAGGATGTTGAATTTTTTTAACGAAGACCATCATAAAGGATAAAAATTGAGTGGATATTAAATTATTAGATGGAAGAGAGATAACATGTTATTGAGTGTTAAAAAAGTAAAAAAAAAAGTGTTGAAAAACTCCATTGTAGATAGTTTTGATGGAATGTAGATGTAAAAAAAGGCCGAAAAACTGTAAAACATTAATATAGTCAATAAAAATCTATAATATAAAAGAAGCCAACACTCTCCAAAGGATAACATGTGGCACTCTATTTTGCTGACACTTGTCCAATTTTTTTTTTTTTTATCTGTTCCGTATTTGTGCCTTGAGGATATCGAGGTGTTTCGTCTTTCACTTGCCTTTCTCCGATTGTGCCAGAAACGCTAAACAAAACGAAGAAGAGAAGGTGAGTGGACAAAATTATTATTCTTCAGAAAGTTGCAGCGTGTTTTGTTAATTTTTTAATGGTCAACCAATACGTTTGGAGCATGAGATATCAAAAAGTCATTTTCTAAGGCGACAATACAATGGTCACGTGATTGATTAATGGGGTGGAACATAATTTTGGTTTAGAGAATATGAAAAAATTCATATACAACAACAAATCTCATAACGATAATTTTTTTTAAATTACAAAATTTCTAACCCAAATTTTAAAATAAATTTTTTTACAAATAACATTTAATAAACAAGATAACTAAACCAGTCAATATTGTTGGTCATATTTGATTAAAATTTAAAAACTTTGATTTTGAATGACTTATTTACCATGTGCAACGGAAATTATAATTTTCACCAGTATTCGATTAGTGTATCATCCATACATTAACTATTTTTAAATTTTTATTGTATTCTCAACAAAACAAAACCTATAAAATAAATGTACTATTTTATGCAAATGTGGGCTTAAACATAATAGTAAAACCAACATTAAGAGCTATAAACATTAATCCAAACAAAAAAAAAGCCATAGGCCACAATTTATGTTTTTCTAACATAGTCACAGCCCTGTCAGCCATCACATCGTCGTACTAGATATTGCTTAATCATAAAATCTAAGATCAATTCTAAAATTGGCGAAAATAGGGTCACTAAAAACCTTATTTATAAATTTTACGTTTGTTACGGCCAATAACCCGCGCTTAGCGATTGCATATCTAGATCTAAATATTAAATATTGAATAATGAATTAAAAAATATTAATATGGTATAAGCTGCATCATGTTTTTAAGAATATTGTTTAGATAATTTAACAACCTAAAACGCTCACAAAAACATGAATAATTATATCAATACGGAAGGACATTAGACATGTGTTTACTTTAGTTGTTTGATTTTAGTTTCGATTTAGAATTCAAAAAATACCTATATAAAAGCAATCGATGTTCTAAATATATTTCATATAATATCAGTTGTATTGTTATTGTTCGTTTATTATCTGTTTCATATATTATGATGTTAGTGGAGATATAAAGGAGATAACTTCAAGCCTAAATTCAATGGCATAGCAACATGGCAGTAAATTCGGATACCGAGTCAAGAGATCTTCTGGAATAAAGGTATATGGCTTTCACATTCTACACCGAAACTTTGTGTGTGTTTGGTTAGCAATGCATAACCGTCTTTCCACCGGAGAGCGAATGTTGGTCTGGAATGTTGGAGGGAACCCCTCTTGCAGCTTTTGGCAATGCTCCCTTGGAATCACGGGAACACTTGTTTTTTACTTGCCCCTACACATCGACTATATGGAGCTCCCTCACAAAATGGTTACTTCGATCAAACTATTCTTCTCTTTTTTTGAAAATACTGTAAATCAAACTATTCTTCTCAATGGAGCAGAGTTATTGAGTTAATCTTAGATTCATGCCAACCAACGACACGTCTTTTCTTCATTCGATATGTTTTTCAAACTGCAGTGTACGGGATATAGCAAGAAAGAAATGCTCGAAAACATGGAGAAGAGCCAACCCTTTCGCACCGACTTATCAGAGCATTGACAAACAAATTTTGAACCGGCTATGTTCGATTCGAGGCATTGTACCGATGGAGATTTGGAGCTTTGGTTCGAGGCACAAGACTAATCATATAGAGATGGTCATGGAACATACGCAATCTCTACTTTAATAAAAAATCTCAATACCATGTAATACTTTATTTAAAAAGCATTCGAAATTTTTTGTTAAGGACCCTAATTAAAAAAATTGAAAAAAAAAGTTTTGTTTAAAGCCGCCCTAATTAAAAAATTGAAAAAAAAGGGTTTGTTTTAAGCCGCCCTGTTTTTTTTTGTTGATGCAGAGCCTTAGCAACAGGAAGCAAAGAAGACATGGTTGAAACTCGGCAACGCCGCAAGGGAGTATTATGGAGTCAGATTGAATCTGTACAGGATGTCTTTAGTGACATCTTGTCGCGCTTGCCCGTTCAATCTATACGTTCCTTTCAGACGATCAACAAATACTGGTATGGCTCTATTAGAAGTAAGTTTTTTGCTAAGCAGCACTTATATCGATCAAGGGAGAATCCGACATTCATTGTCGGTCAAACTAGGGATAGTGCAATGAAGTTGTATTCGATGAAACCAGGAAGTTTCAAACTTTCTGATGTGAATAGGATTGATCCTTCTGAGAGAAGCCATGGAGAAGAGATGCACATAATCTCGTCCTTCAACGGACTTATTTGTTGCATAAATCGGATTTATGATAAAGACGTAGAAAGCGAGTTATGTGATCTTCAGATATGGATTTGTAATCCGTGTACGGGGGAAACTCTTCTTCTTCCCCAAGGGAGACCCTCGTATCATTTTGTGCCAAGTGTCGGAGTAGCTTATTACTCCAACACCAGTGATTACTTAGTTTTCCGCATATTCTGTGTTGGAAAGAAAAGTCCCGAAGAAAGGGTGTTTGATGGATATGATTATCCAGATGGTCATATGGTTAGAAAATATCAGTATGCTCTCGCATATGAATGCGAGGTGTATTCTTCAAACACAGGTTCTTGGAGAAACATCGGCCCTGTGCCTTGTCTTCCGATGAATTCTTATTATAGTCCATTCAGATCTGCCCATGTTTTTGTCGGAGGTAAGGTTTACTGGCTATCTTCCTTAGTTGGTCGTGGTAAGATTCTATCTGTAGATTTGAGAGGGAAATTCAAGGTGATTAAGTTGCCTCGTTACTCTACTGGCCTAAAAGAGGAAGATAGCATAACCGAGGGTAGCTATCTCATCAATCTGAGAGGAGCTCTCTCAATGGTTGTTCTACATCCGGGCTACATGGATACATGGGTATGGAAGGAAGGCGACAAGAAATCTAGTACTTGGGTATGTGAATACGTAGATAAGAATCCAAACGATGACGACCTTGAGTTGGTTTTAGCCATGACGTCATCAGGAAAACAGATCATGTGCATGACTGACGAACGTTGGTGTTATTTTGATGTGGAGACTGGAACATGGACCAAGAAAAGGGTGAATTCTGCTGAATTTGAGAGTCCTGTTGTGTTCCCTTTTACTGAAAGCGTTCTTCCGTGTAAGTTATATGTTTATATATAATGATACAATGTTTCTTCTTCGTTTGCTTTCTAATCCGCTTTGACCTGTTGTTGTTCCTTGAATCAGGCAATGGCGGTTTGATGGTGTAGAAGGAACATCAAGAAGAATACCTATGTTCTCTGATGTGATGCAGAGTTTGTTGAATCAGAGAGGTTATGTGTGTTTTCATTCAAGAACTTTCGTATTGTTTTGGTTTAAGACTTTTTGGTTTGTGTTTCTTTTTGAATTGTTGGTGTATGCAGTTTCTGTTTTCAAGATTTCATCGATAGTAGAAATAAACTGTGAGTGCTTTGTCTCTCAACAAAGTTCTATTTAATGTTATGAAACCATAAATAATGTTCTTCTGATTTGATTCTCTCTTGTTGCTGATTTTGAATTCTGCTACTATACCTTCTTCTGCTTAAATCATTTCATGGATCTAAGTAAATTTAAAACTACAGAGTTTATGAAGCTTGACAGAAGTTTCAAATATATTCGTGTCAAAACTAATATTTTGAGTTCTGCTTATGGCTTCTTCTGCTACTATACCTTTTGTCTTATACCGTATATTAAACCGGTTGATTTAGTTATGAGCTTATGGTCCCTTTAATTTATGTGATTTGTGGAAGAAATGTTTTTTTCTCCTTATCCCCTAGTTTATGATTCATAGAATTTATTTTTTCCAAGGTCTGTCTCTCACCAAAGAATGATTTCATATAAAGCTTTATGCGATAAATATTTGGATTTTATTTTTAAAATATTTGTTAAGATTTGATCGTGATTTGCAAATTTATTTTACACCTTGAATAAAAGTCGAACATTACTCAATTTCAAATCGTTGAATGATTTCTTGATCACGCATTCTCGAGTTGTTAGAATTTTATAAAATCAGTGTAACCTATAATACTCTCTCTCTATAAATATTATCATTTATCTTCAATCCTCCATATTTTCACCTACGTATCTTTGCTCTCTTTTTTGTTTTCTCGCTTTCTCATGGTTTTTATTCTACATATTTTTATTCTTTTTAGATCATCTACATATTTGTCTTTTGGGAAAATTGCAAAAATGACACTTTTTATTTACACATTTACAAAAATTGCACTAATTATAGATTTTTAAACTCTATATCTTAAAATTCTAAACACTAAAAAATGTTTTGACCCTAAACCCTCGTAACTAAACCCTAATAGAATATAGTTAACCCAAACATAAATAATATAAAAAATAATAATTTTGAAAAAGTGGCATTTTTGTAAAGATTTCAAAAGTGTGACATTTTTGTAAAGTGGCACTTGAAAAGTGACATTTTTGTAAAGTGACACTTGAAAAGTGCCATTTTTTGCAATTTCTCTTGTCCTCTGTATGTCCTTTTATTATACTAAGATGAATTTTTTCCAATCTAAATTTTATGATTCCAAATTGAATTTCACGTCTGAAATTCTTTTATTTCTCAAAGTTATTTATCACTGTCATATATTGTTCATGATGCTCATTATCCTAAAGTCTTGGGGCTCACAGTAGTATTCCAGACTAACTTTTTATTATAATCTTGCTATTAATTCACAGAGTCTTGGGGCTCATTTGTGTTTAGTAATGGTTTAGTAATGGATTAGTAATGGTTTATATGTTTATGTTTAGTTAACTATATGATCAAATGAATATGGATTAACTATATGGATTAGAATTCACAAATGAATAACTAAATTTGTCTATGTTTTGCCTAGTCTTACTCTACGTTATGCTCTGTTTTTCTAAGAAAAGTATTTGTATATTTAATATTGATTCGTTGACTTAGGTAAAATACAAGACCATATAACTATAGTCTTAACTTTTTTGTATAGCTAGAATGCTCTGCTTTTGTCTTCACAACTTTACAGATGTGCTGTTTCGAATGATCGAATCCATAATGGAGTTTGAATTAGTTTTCAATTTTCATACCGTGATAACGAGTAGATCGAATCCATATGGTTATCTAGATGGTCATTGATGTTGTCTTTGAGATTTTAGTGCAAACAACTTACTATACAAGATCAATTGAGTTCTTTTAAAAAATATTGTGAACCGAATCAATCGATTTTTACCCTGTGTTTACTAGTTGCTCTTTCGACCTTTGTGGCAAGCAGCTCCAATTCCATTGCAAGAGACATCGCTAAGAGTGTTACTAGTGAATGAAAATCTATACAATAAAGTAAAGAGGAGTTTAAGTACTAAGACACTCAATTCTAAAGAAAAATTCAGATGCATTTGCGTTATCAACAAACATAAGATCCTTCTTCTGATCCCTGATGAACAGGTGATGGTGTTCGTGTCGTAGCAAAGATAAGTAACTCTCAGTTTAGTCTCCTCCTTCTTTGTTAAACTGTAAAGTTTCATTAGACGGAAAAAATAAGCAACCAAACTGTGATTAATGCATCGGAATCAGCAATGTTAATCAGTACCATCTCACGAGTAACTTCTTTGGCCGTGACTTCAGGACTAGCTATTACACCTTCAATCAGAAACTTGTCCTTGCACTGCATATCAAAAGGAGCTTCCTTTTGAGCTTGCATGGTCACTAGACAAAAACACCAAACAAGGATTCATCAGAAACCCAATCCAAGAACCAGTTTTGCAATTGAACTTCACAAAAAAAAAAAAAAAACACACACACAATTTATCCCAAGAAAGATTAGAGTATGAACCAATAACTTCACCAAGTTGACCTTCGAGGAACAAATCCAATGTTAGGCCTAACGCCATATTTTTTCGGATGCGTAGTCATAACCTATCAAACAACGAGATAATCATCAGAACAATTTCCCGATTCGGAAATGCTAAAAGAGAATTATTACCTTAAAGGCCACGTTATTGTCTGTCTTGTTCATCAAGTAAAGAGAGCAATAAATTTGCTTCTCCATTACAACTACATCAAATCAAAATTGCGAAATTTTAAATTGAGGACCTTAACTAAACAAAATCTTGTTCTGGGACAAAAAGACATGTAAAATCAAGAAAAAAAATCGAAAAGAAGAAAAAAAAGTCAAAATGAAAGCTTAGAAATGTATTGAAGGTCCGTAGGCTCGATTGTGAGAAGCTCGCTGTTACTCATTCCGATAAGATCGCCGGAGATTCAAACCAAATTCGAAGTTGACCGGCGATTATATTTGTCTCCGGTTTAGACTTTAAGATCAGTCGTCAAGAACCGAGGTCAAGAGAGAAAGATCGATCGCTATTTGTTGTGTTCCGTACAAGGGTAAAATTCTCCTTTTCTGAAAATTGACCCTTCTTTGATTTTGACTAGTGGAATAATCAGCTAAACCATTGGTTACTACAACTAAACCTTTGGTTCCGGCGTGTTAAACACAATTGTTGAATCAAACCATTACTAAACCATTGGTTATACTAAATAACTTGATCATATATACCATTACTAAACCACTAGATACTCTAACAAATGTTGCCGATGGAAGTGCTCTTAAAACTTCTTCGATTATTAGTTTTTTTACACCGTTGTTTATCCCATTTTGTCGAAGTTCTTCCATCGACCATTGCAGTAAGCTTACAATGTGGTTGTCACTTTATTTTCTATAAGATTCAACTAACGTTTATATTACATTACATTAATATGTAAAATTTTCTACAATTAAAAAACTAAAATATTTTTTTCTTAGATTTTATTTTATTTAGAAGGATAAATTTAAATTTTATCTTCCTTAACCGTTTCTCCAGAACCCCTCCCCCAGATCTTCATGAGTCGTTATTTTTGATTTTTTTTCAATCTCCATGACCCATATCATATCTATCTACATCTTCGCAAAATAATATCTACTGCTTCTTAAAAAAAAAAGGGTTGAAAATCATCTTTTTATTATCTTTATGCCAGATGGGATTAAGTCATCATAACATTCAATGGGCCTCCGTTTGGGCTTCTACAAAGTTTGATATGGGTTGAACCTAAAGAAATGGAAACATGTCAAAATAACATAAAGAAAATTACGTAAGGCAGAGAAAAGTTGCAACTCTTTAAGCCGACGTTGAAGTCCTTTATAAAGCAAATAGGGTTCAAAGGAAGAAAACCTAATACAGAGAATCCCAAACACAGTAACGATGTAGCAATAGAGGGTCAAAGAGAGAGAGAGAAAGAGAGAAATTGAGAGAGAAAGAGGCAGCCATAAGAGAGAGGAAACATAGTTCGAGTCTTTGTGTTCCTAACCATTGTAGTCTCCTTCTAGTTGTTTTTAAACCAAACATGAAATAGATTTTTCGTTTTCACAATCCATATATCTCGCGGTTCACTTAACGAATAAAACCATGAAAAACTAACATTAATCTTAAAACAAATTGAAAACGACTTCTTCTTTCCTACGCATCCATATAGAAAATGACGATGATACGTTCTTCTGGTGGGATCCTTGGATCCTTTTAGACCATTGATTCATTTTTTGGGTTCGGATGGTCCCTCACTACTTGGCATCCCTCTCTTTCACACAGTTAGTGAGCTCATCTCCCTCGAAGGTTGGATGTTGCCTCTAGCAAGGTCTGAAAAACTTTTAAGGTATAGATATGTGAATCGGTCCTTGAGGCAAAACTCGAAGCTCTTCTAATGGTCAACCAATACGTTTGGAGCATGAGATATCAAAAAGTCATTTTCGAAGGCAACAAACAATGGTCCCGTGATTGATTAATGGGGTGGAACATAATTTTGGTTTATACAATTGGATATGCGATATTCGTCATTGGCAAAGGAATTTCTTGGAAACAAAGGTGATTTGGGTTTCCCGACAAATCAATCAAGTAGCTGATCATCTCACTAAGAAATTCCATCAATCTTCTACTTATTTCACTTATCCTTATGTTCTTCGATTCCTTGTATCATTTTAACATTGTGATTACATCATTTCAAATGAATGAAAGCTGAAAGTTGCTAAAATAAAAAAAATATAGTTATCTTACACAATTTGTTCCGCATCATGTTCAAAATAAGGTTTCCACACGTACTATTGAGAAAAAATCTGAACCATACCCGTACTTAATTAAATTTGTTGAAAAATACACGAACATTTTTTATTGTCTGATTAATACATCAACTATTTAACATTGGCCTTTATATATTCCAACTTTCAAATTCCGTTGTTTTTACACCTTCGACATTCACGACGTTAACCCGCTAAACAATAGTTTATAAACAGCGTTAAATTTTAACTAGCACGTGTCTGCTACAATAATAAAACTCGGTTTTGCGCTCACCTCTTTCCCCCAAATCGAATTTAGCTTGAGAACACTAAATCACAATTTGATTACATCGAGACACTTAGGAGAAAGCTCTCTCTCTCCGAAGATGGAACGAAAGCACTTAGGATTAAGTCGCGATTTGATTACATCTACCCAAACATGAATTCCTAGAATTAGTAGCCTCATAAAAATTAGAAAAAGAACAATCGATTTCATATTTGACCAAAATGTATCTCATCTTCTCCCATTGTCCTCACACGTCTTCACCGGTTAATTTCTTCTCCTTTCATACCATAAACACGATGTTCAATAGGATCGACCACCCGATTTTGGGGGAAGAGATAACAATGTACGTTGTTAGGGTTTTTCTTATCCCAAATCGATTTGGAGCAAACTATTAAAGATAAAAACCGGTTTTTACTACGCTTATTAACACATGTAGTTAACTAATTAACAGAATCAATAATTTTTTGTTAATCGGATTAATGTCGTTAATAATGAGGATGTAAAAACAACAGATTTTGAAAGTTGGAGCATATAAAAACCAAAGTTTAATAGTTGATATATTACTCGGACAATCAAAAAAAATTTTGTATTTTTTTTAGCAAATTTAATTAAATTTGGGTATTTATCAGGAATTTTTCCCGCACTATTTAATCGGTTTGGAGTTGTACCTCTTCTTGAACTCGGTAAGCCATGTACACTTCTGATTTACAAATTTTCACCATTGGAAACCTTAATTAGAATACAAAAATGAAAAAGTAACCAAAGAGTAAACCGGTCGGTTCGAATTGGTAACGAACTCTTTGTTAGAAATAATATAACCTAGCCGCTTAAAACCTCTTTTTGGAAACCAAGAAAGCTGTATCGGAACAAATGCTGCTCCGGTCAATTCGCACCGTCGAGCGTCTCCGCAACGTCACCACTTGTTCGTTTTCTCGTTATCTCCCTTCATCTTCATCCTCACAACGACGTTGCAATGTTGTTCGAAGCTATTTACCACACAGAGTAACAACGGAGGCGGCTTTCTCTTCTCATATTTATTCGCGAGATGAGAATCAGTACACGACTGCATCAGCACCGGTTTCTCCGCGGCGGAGGAAGGCCGGAAAAGGAAATCCAGATTCGCCGGCGGTTGATGCTGTAGAGTTGGCCTTGGACTCGGTGGTGAAAATCTTCACCGTTTCTACGAGTCCCAGTTACTTTCTTCCTTGGCAGAATAAGTCCCAACGAGAATCCATGGGCTCTGGTAATCACTCGAATCGCTCTGTTTTAGAATTTTCTAGTAGTTTAGAATTGTCTATGTATGGTTTGGCTTGAATTGTTGTTTGGCATTGTTAATGTAGGATTTGTAATTTCGGGAAGAAAGATTATAACAAACGCTCATGTGGTGGCTGATCACTCCTTTGTGCTTGTTAGAAAGCATGGATCGCCGATAAAGCATCGAGCAGAAGTTCAAGCGGTTGGCCATGAGTGTGATTTGGCTATATTGGTAATTGATAGTGAAGTGTTTTGGGAAGGTATGAATTCCTTGGAGCTAGGAGACATACCGTTTCTGCAGGAAGCTGTCTCTGTAGTTGGCTATCCACAAGGTATTTTCTCATGTTATATTGAAATAATTCTTGCATACATATTAGGCAACCTGAGAATTGAGCAAGTGTAGATGCATGAAAACTGAGAAATGAGTAGGTATTTTGAAATGTTAAACACTTAATTTGCTAGGGCTTAACATTCACAGAGTTTCTTTCATTGAAAGCAAAATACTTAATTTGCATTGTTGTGTGGAAGGAATACTTTTGATGTTTGGCTTACGGATTCCATTTATATGGGAGAAAAATGTAATGGCTTTGAGTTTTGATATTATTCACTCTAGTGCAGGTGGTGACAACATCTCTGTTACAAAAGGTGTTGTGTCTCGAGTCGAACCCACACAGTATGTTCATGGCGCTACCCAGCTAATGGCTATACAGATAGATGCAGCTATTAACCCTGGGAATAGTGGTGGTCCAGCAATCATGGGAAACAAAGTAGCTGGTGTAGCGTTTCAAAATCTTTCAGGTGCTGAGAACATAGGGTGAGTCGGAACTATAAATTTTGGGTAATTCTTTAGCTCCATTTGGAATAAAAAAGCAATGTGATTGAACAAGAGTGAAACAAATTTTCCTGATCGAATATGATTTGTGTAACATGTGTTTATTTGCCGCACCTCGAAAGATGTCTGATTTCACTGCTGTCTCCCAAATTTGAGACTCTGATCTTGGTTTCCTAGATGTATAATAGTTGAAGTATGGTATACATGTTTTGACATGCTAAGGTTTAAACTAAACATTTTGTTTGATGGTTTCAAATTGCAGATATATAATACCAACACCGGTAATTAAGCATTTCATTACTGGTGTTGAAGAATGCGGTAAATACATCGGTTTCTGCTCAATGGGTGTATCATGTCAGCCTATGGAGAATGCTCAAATCCGAAATAATTTTCAGATGAGTCCAAATATGACAGGAGTTCTTATAAGCAAAATAAACCCTTTATCGGATGCTCACAGAATTATGAAAAAGGATGATGTTATTCTTGCGTTTGATGGTGTTCCTATAGCAAATGATGGAACAGGTATATTTTCCTTTATTTTCATGAGCCTCAGTGCTGAATTTTTACCTACTTTGTTGGTGAACAGTGTTTTCATGTACTGCAGTTCCTTTCCGGAACAGGGAGCGGATCACTTTTGATCATTTGGTTTCTATGAAGAAACCAGACGAAACAGCTTTGGTTAAAGTCTTGAGGGAAGGAGTAGAACATGAGTTTAGTATCACTCTAAAACCGGTAAGTTATTTGGTCAGATTATTACTAACTAAAATCACTGTATGTAGTTTTCATTGGTTCATATTCCATCTCTAAAATGGACAATCATTTGTTCTTCTGAGCTTAACAGATCTATGTTGCTTGCAGCTGCAACCGCTGGTTCCAGTGCATCAATTTGATCAGCTTCCAAGTTATTACATATTTGCGGGTTTCGTATTTGTACCTCTCACTCAGCCATACCTTCATGAATATGGAGAAGATTGGTATAACACTTCTCCTCGCGGATTGTGCGAACGTGCATTAAAAGAGTTGCCCAAAAAAGCCGGTCAGCAACTTGTCATTGTCTCTCAGGTTTGTGCCTTCCGTTTGCCTAGTTCCTTTCTTTAAGTACCAGACTACAACACCAATTTTAGTGACTAGACAACTTCCTTGAAGCCAAAACAAATATTATCTGCCTTTTTACCACAATTCTAGTTCTGTTCAAAAGATTTTCTACTACAAACTTCATAAACTTTTTTACTATCCTCTGAATTTGGATTCTATTTACCTCTTTTGAATTTCGAATTTTCAACAGAATAACAACAACGATGTCTTGTCATTTTGGCATCACACTGAAATATAAGTCTCTGGTTGATAGGTGTTAGTGGATGATATCAACACAGGATACGAGCGGCTCGCAGAGTTGCAGGTAATGATATATATGATCCAATGGCATCATGATTTATTGTTTCGCCTTAACATGGCATACAATCTTGAAATCAGCTAGTAAAAATAGCCAGTTGAACAATAGCGGAATATCATATGATTCTAATAACGGAAAACATGAAATGAAAAACTGTTTTTGTGTTGGAAACAGGTGAAGAAAGTGAACGGAGTGGAAGTGGATAATCTGAGACATCTATGTCAGCTCATAGAGAACTGCGACACCGTGAATCTGAGACTGGACTTAGACGATGAGAGAGTAATCGTCTTGAACTACCAATCCGCAAGGATTGCCACTTCTTTGATCCTGAAACGACACAGAATAGCATCTGCGATTTCCAGCGATCTACTGATCGAACAAAATCCAGCTACTGAGTTGGCTTCTTGTTCTGCGGTTTGAGACAGAGCCAACGTAGATCGCATGTTGTACACTTCAGATTCTTTCATATTTGTAAACCACAATGTTATATGTTCGTAAACATGTAGGATTTGAAAGTTAGCTTTTACGAGCATGAGTTAGGTTCAGTAATTGAAATTCTTTTATAGAAATCTATGTTTTATCCCAAAATTATATTTTCCGAGTTAAAAAGCTATTAAATCATTTACGGCTATTGCTCACCAAATAAAAAAATTAGGAGAATTTATTATGTACTATAAATTAATGAAATAGGCCAAACACCTTTTGATCGAACATCAGTAACGCATGTGACATTTTGATGACGCTCTTCCTGGACGACCAAGGCAAACACGCTATCAAAAGTTGGAGATGGATGCAAACACAAGATGTTAGAATGTGTGGTCCCAAAAACGACTATTATCCTGCCTTGGGCATTCGGATATTCAGATCGAATTCGGGTCGGTCTCTATTGGGTACAGGTTCTTTTGGGTATAGGATTTTTCGACGCATTAGGTACCTGTAAATTTTGGTTCGGTTTCGGGTTGGTTCCTATCCGGTACGGGTCGGTTTGGATCCAGACTTATTGTACCTTTAAATACCTGAAAATTTTCAGGTATAGATTTGGTTCATGATCTTTCAATTTCAATTGTTATGTGAAATTGTTTTTTATCCGAAATCTACAAAAATAACATGTAAAATGAAAAATATCTAAACCAAAATTGACAAAAGAAGGTTGCAAATAAGACATAGGAGTTCATTTGTAGTAAACCAAATATTAAAAACACAAAGAACATTAACTTACGTCACTAATACACTTTCACTCCGCTAAGTTCGGATATTCGATCGGGTCTCGGGTAGGTTCGGGTATTCGATCGGATCTCGGCTAAGAACCTAGACCCAAACCTGTACCACGTATATAAAATTTTACTTCCCAACAAGTTAAAATAGACATACCCAAACCCGATCCGAGCCGGGTATTTCGGGTCGGTTCCATGTTCGGGTATTCGAATCCGGTTTTTATGGCCAAGCTAAGGCTTTCAAGATCTTAAGATTCAAAATTCACAACTTAGCTCTCACGGGTTTTATCTTTTTGGGCAATATAACTGTTTGCTAAAGCTCTTGTAATCAAACTCAATGTTCCATTTGCTAATGATCTATACAGATATTTTATTAAAAATAATAGTAATAGTAACAAGATGGCTCAGGAAGTGATCACGAAGAGAAACGATAGAGTGGAAATGCTTCTTGAAAAGGCTCAACTTTGTCTCCGGAAGATAAGAGACGTGATAGCCTCTTTGTGTTGACCGTTTTTTTTACGACTTTTCCTCTTTTTTTTTGGTTGAAAAATAGTTACCGACCAAGAGAATGTTTTGTAATTATAGAATTTAAATGTTTCTCGAGAATTACTCTAGACAGTTAAACAATATATGTCTTTCTGGTCAATAATGAGAAGACAAAATTCCATGGTTGAGTCTCGTATGGCAACATAATGAATTTATATATCCTAGGTCTTACCGTTTGTTTTTGCCACTCACTTTCTCATTCAAATTCATGGTAAGACTTTTAACAATCAACTTTACGAAAATGACTTTTTAGTCAACTTTATTCTGAAATGCTTCTTCTATTTTTTCTAGAATCTCGAGAAATAAATATTTATTAAAAAACTACAAATAAAAAATGTACCCCCCTCCATATTGTTTTGCAAATTTTAATAAATAAATATTAAATTAATTTTGAATTAAGAAATGAGATTATAGTCTAAACCTGAATTTGCAGTTACTACTTCTAACCCTAATCACATTATTAGCAGCCAAGCTATCAACCGATACACCACACCTGACCAAAAATCTTACTTCCATTAACTTTAATTTCCCGAGCTTGATCCGAACCGGTTGGGTAACTCTAATCCGTAACGGTATGCTTCCGGTTAACAGCTGCTCTTCTTGCATTGTCGCCATTAAACCAGCTGCATTCTGACTATAACCAGTCATTTCTACGACTATAATTGTCGTATTCTCATGTCCTTGGTAAAATTTCGGCAACGACCCTGTAAATATCACAAAATCTGGTTAGTTCGTTAAAAATGTCCAGATTATGATCATTGGCCAATTTAAACAAAACAAAACTAGATAGTATAGTGTTGTTTTAGACATACAACTAGCTAGAACATTTGAACATCGTTTCAAAGCCAAATTTTACGTTAAGAAAATATTGAATATATGTGTATACATTTCATAAAAACTTTGCATAGGCCTTCAAAATAAATTACGAGAGTCATGTTACGTACCATTGCTGAGTCTGGTTTGCATGTATAAGACGCTAATTCTGCTACCGTCTTCATAGTAAATTCCGATCTTTTCGTTGGGATTTTTGGCGGTGATGGTCACGTTAAACGCAGTGGACAAACTCGAATCTTGGTTAAACGTAAACCGGGTAAGCTGTAACCGGTCGATATTGTAATCCGGTAATTTCGGTCTAAAGACAAGGTAGAGTATACCAACAACGGCTCCTACGATGACGATAAGGAGAAAGAGAAGGAGGAGTGTGTAACACACGCACTTGCACCAACAGCTTCTTCTTCCTCTCTTCTTCAACGGTGGTGGTTGCGTCTGAGATTCTTTGGTGGGGTCACCGTGTTCCGATCTTGAGGAGCCACGTGTAACAAGGGGAACCGTTGGATGCGTCGGCGGTGGAGCTTCCGGGTCGCTCACCGGATGGATTTTTTGGTGATCGGACATATTTTACGTTCTTGAAGATTGGTTTAGGTGTGAGAATGACAATTACGACACGGAAGAGAGAATGTTTAAGTATAGATTTTAATGGAGAGAGGATCTTCTTCACGTCTTCTTGATTTTAATTGTATTTATAAGCAGTTAGGTGTTGTTTAATAGTAAATGAACTATGAAGAGAAAAGTAGGGTAAAGCGACTGAATATGAAAACATATACTTTTACAACAAAGAAAAAAATAAAACATTTAATTTTCTTTAAAAAACGTGTCTTTTTGAATTACTTTGCTCCTTTTCTGGACCGTAATCTACCATGGTTGATTAGTCGAATAAACTAACCCTTTTTGTCAATTTTGGGTTCCACGGACTTGCATAAACTACGATGGTTTTATTTTTCTTGAAAAATATTTTTATTCTTTTCAAAACGAACTTTATCGATCACTATTAAAATTAGTGACCATTAGCCACTCTTTTGTTTTAATTGCTACGAAACAAAATTTGTAGCTGATTTTTGTTTCTTACAGTTTTACTACAAACAAACGAAATTGTAACAAACTGTGGGAAATTTGCCACAAAAATATCACAAAATTATTCGTGGCGATTTTAATTAAATCATATTCTTTTTTTGTGCTACACTTTGTTTCATTATCTTAAATTCCGGTTACATCAATAATACAACAATACAATAAAACATTAGAAACTAAAGCATTAGCGACATCATAGTTATACGACCGCGAATCAAGGAACAATTCTGAATGCGTCGGTATAAAGTTTTCGGCTAAACCGAAAAACATAGATTTAATCACTTCGAGCAGTGACGTTGGACTACCACCCAAACCTCTGAAATTCATCAAAGCGAATCCAGTTGCATCTTCTGGCCTCGTACAGACCGCTACGCAAGATACAAATCGGTTGAGTAATTGCTCGGTTTTGTTTCCGAGAAAAAATCTTCACTCAAAGATAGAAAAAATGTTGGAATGTGTCTCTTCCCGAACAGGAAGAAATATGGGAAAAGTCTCTTCCAAAGGAAAAAAGTCACAAGATTTGCCTTTTCAAATCCAGAAAACATTGTTGTTCTCACGATAGAGAAGCCAGTGGGCTCAAAAGCAGATATAAGTATTGATTTGCATAGATATGGGCCACCCTTAGAACAAATCGATTTGAAATCGATCTTGATGCTTCAGAAAACCGAAAAGAATCCTATTTCTTTTCACAATGGAAGCGAGCGGACCGATCTTTGAGCTACCAATGCCAAAAAGAGTGACCTTTTACAATCGATTTCCGAACTGGGATGATGATTGAATTGATCTCTTCCTCAAAGAGAATGATACTGAAGGTGTTCTCTTCCCAAACCGTGAGGAAACAGACGTGGGCTTTGAATGAGTGGAGGATAGGTCCAATAAGCTAAGAAGCCCAAGTCGCGAAATGGGCCAGGCCCAAGCTTTAGTCTTCTCGTGATGCATTGGAAACAACGGTAGGGCTGAGAGATGTGGCCTCCGTGGGTGGCCAGGATTTGTACGCGGCGGAGCGTGCTTATTAAGATCCCGGAGGATTGTCGATATATAGTGAGGTGCGTTAAAGACCACAAGAGAAATGATGGTTCTTCGGGGAACACCCGAGAAGGTTCGAGATCTAACAGATCTTGACTAATGAAACTGCCGCGCACTGAGATGTGTGATTGTAGCGTAGGAACACGCGGTGGCAGAGCATAGATTAAGCTTTGTCTTCGTTATTTCTTTGGGTGTGAAGTCCGAGACAAAACGCAAGCTAGAGACGTCGATTTTAGAGATTTGAAACTGAAGGATGGCGTTGATGGCAGTAAGGAGAAGTGGAACAGTGACTGCAATTGGCAGATGGTGAAGATTTGAGATGCGGAGGCAAACAGATATTTGGTTTGACACCAATAAGAGATTCGAACCAGAGATGAGAGGAAAGCCAATGATGGTTTCGAAAGGCCTAAATCGCCAGATCTGGGGGCGAGTAAGACCTCCGGTGACCAGCGTCGTGGCTTCTTTTCTCATACGGTGGTTGGAGAAAAAGACAAGACAACCAACAAAGCTAAGCAAGCGATAACACACAGAGAAAGACAGAGATAATCGGCAGCAATAAAAACGATCCGATGCCGATGAGCAACGGCTTCACCGACGTTGAAGTTCTGAGTTGGAATATTTTTCTCAATTTTTGTGTCAGGGAGGATTAGCAATAGTTTTTGGCTCCACGTCCACTTTTTAAGGTAAAGTATTAATTAACTCATATATTTGGTAATATTTTAATACATATTGCCACATACAAACAAATTGAAAGAAAAATCTACATATTTCAACAAGAAGACATGTAGGGCACTGATAAGTCCCAATATTAGAACTAACCAATTTGTTGATCAAACAAGAATACACGTTACTTTAGACAATTTTCTCTTCATAATGATTTTACCATTGTAACATCTTAAATACAAAAACTAAAAAAAAGTAACTACCACAATATAAGCGTTCCCACAAGTTTAGGAAAAACACTAACTCCTCATCTCCACATCCTTTGACATATAACCGACATTGATTTTCTCCGGTTAAGCTGATTGACTCTCATCAGGCACTACAAAAGTGTCTTTGGAATTGGCTACAAATTCCCTTGCTATTAAAAGGGAAGTACAATTATTTAATCTTCTTACATGTTTTAATTTGATTGGCCTAAAATTATGACATGTATTGAAAAAATGATGACATAGCTTAAACTAATTAATTATGTAGTTTCTTTATTTAATTGTTTAACTAAATGAGTAAACAAAAACCGATTATCTAGTCCTCTCCGACCCAGCCGTAGATTTCTCCTCACCGGCTACCGAAGCCGTCTACTATTTTTCTCGTTTCCTTTGTCGTACTCTCATAATTGAAAAGGTTCCATCTGAATTTGTCAACCTTAATCATAAATCTAATTCCGGTTTCGGTAAATTTCAATTTTTCTCTATTGAATTGTTGTGCTCTATGTGTTTCGTTGATAATGGTGATATTGTTGCTGCTTAAAAATGTTTCCTTCTATCTGTTGGTGTTCTTTCTTGTCGATTGATTGTGTATTCGAATAATTGCTTTTTGTCTTCTGGTTATTGTCATTTGATTTGGTTCTCTGTTATGCCATTTCTTCAATGGTTATTTCTGGGTATTTTAATTTGTTTTTGTTATTAAAATCTTTGTACAATTTGTATAGAATAACTAGTTTCTTATCATTCGATGTACTAGCATGGTTATAGCCTGATCAATGTGTGTACTTTAATGATTGTAGAATGTAAACATAAAGCTTGCTTATATAATAGAACGTAAACATAGAGCTTGTTCTCTTGACTATTTGAACTGCCTCCATTGAAACAGAGTGTTTTACTGCCTTCTTCGCTCTCTTGACTATTTGGTGAAGTTTTTAATATATATTTGATACAGATATTGTGATTAATATGATGCATGATGATAGTTTAAACATATATATTGTAATTTATTTTGTTACTTTATTCTTTTTCAATATGTTCATAATACTTTGATAATTTTTAAAAATGTTAATTACTTATCCAACGTTTGATATTTTTCATTGTTTAATTATTTGTAGGTATGGAATTAGAGTTGCCTAAAAGAATTTTTACAGAACGACATGAACCGGATTGCAATTGATCTATTCCAAGCGGCAAATGATCCCGTTTTGATTGACCGTTTGTCAAAGTATGAAACTCCCGAAGCGCATACTGACTCCACCATTGTTTATCTTGGTTGAGATCGATTATTGCTTTCGATTTCTGGTTTTAGATAGCTTCTCTATGTTTCCTATGATTTAGGCTATGGATTTAAACATATGGTTTATATGGTTTAGATGGATTTAAACATAGTTTTATGAAAACCCTTTTATCAAAACTTATTTGTATATTCTAATACTATTATACGTTTTTATAATTATAGTATTTTAAAAAATTTTTAAAACCATTTATTTCTAATTATTATTTTTTGTTTAAGGATAATATAGGTAAAAAATAGCAAAAATGAGAATGGTGTATTGGGACAAATTCAATTTCAATGTGGAGCAATTTTCCAAATTTCCTCTACTAATACTAAATTTTGAAATCGTAGTAACTAATTTTTTGATTAAAAAAAGAAGATTTGTTTGTTATTAATGTTTATTTATTTGTTTGCTAAGCCTATTTTTTTTTTTACATTCGTTCCCTCCCTACAAATAAAACTTTACACTTGAAAACATAATTGCATTACATTTGATAGGATCATTTTCTTAATTATTTATTGACATGTCTCTTGACAATCTTTTATTTATTTTTTATAAATCCCAGTGAACATGAAGCTTTTGGAACTATCGAATAGAAAAAAAAAAGATTACGCCGCTAAACCTGACAAGAAAAAATCGGTCATCATTGGAAGCTCCTCCGCTGTCACCATCTGTTTCTGCTGAATATATTTAGTCATTTCTTTGATTTTTTGGTTCTATGTTTTCATAGGCATGGAGAACGAGAGGAGATAGTTGCTTAACCAAGGTTTTACTATTGTTTATTCATTAATCCATATTTATATTAATATTATTTGGCGGCCTCGATAATTTTATTACCTTTTTTTAGTTTCATGTTTAGATCTTAAAAAGTCAAACATGAAGTCGATAACTTAAATGAGTCAACCTTGCTCAAATGTTTCTCTTCCATCGTATCTTCTCCACACAATTGTCTTTCTCATATGTGTTTATCTTTGCGTATATCATGAGTGAGTTTACAAAATTTCAATTCCAAGTTTGAAATTTATTTGTTTTCATTATAATTTTTCTCTCCGTCTATGGTGTCCACGTCGTAAAAAAAAATGTTACATTAAAATGTATAATAAATGTTCATTTATATTTTTTATTTAATATTTTTCATAATTATTAGAGAATTAGAATTAAATTAAAGCGAAAATAAGTAAACAAATGAGTAAAAATATTAAATACAAGATTATGAAATATTTATTTGATAATAATAATATAGAGAAGCGAAACAAAAGTAAATGTAGAGAAACAATAATGTGTATCGGAAGCAAACAACATAAATGTTAATCAAAAACTATTCGAAGAGAATTTGACTAAGTTTCATAAATATATATGCAGAATACTAACATAAAATGTTTTAGATCGCATTCATATACTGAAGTAAATTAAGTTAAAAAAATACACGGCATGAGTTATTGGACCGAGTTATCAAGTTTAAAATATAGTTAATTCGTTTCACCATGTAAGCGTGATATATGAAATAGTATAGAGACATTCGTGATTGGAACGAAAACTAACTTAGCGCTCTTGTATTCATAGATAAAACATCATCACCAAACCCATTGTAACATCATAAGTATTTCATTCATACTTTTGAAGTAAACGATAGTTCATATTTGACGCATTCACATTTAATATGTACTATTTTATATATGCATCCGCATTTAATGATTTTAATGATTTTAATGATTGAGTTTACTATCAACAATAAAGTTTTTTGGGACATAGTCTTATGAGACTTTGTGTAGAGCATTACTTTATAATAAATAAATGATCGTGGGATGATCACCAAGGCTATTTTCTCTTGCCGTGAAACTCATAATTTATTTTGGTAATCACGGGGAATTTAACGATTTGTTGCTTTTCCAATAAAAAAATTATCCTCCACAACATTTATGTTATATATTGCTTTATATATATATATATATACATTTTTGTTTCAATATATATATATATATAAATTTATGTTTTAAAACAAAAATAATTATATTTATATTCAATGATTTGTATTATTAACAATTTAAAATCAAAATCTAGCGCAACACGAGAGGTATGAACCTAGTTATATTAAATTTCTCTCTCAAAACTTGCGAAACCCATTCCAAAATCTCTCATTTTTTGAGATTGGTTTCTCAAATTTTGCGAGACCCATGTAATATAATATAATTGTTTATATTTTATGACTGAAATATTTTGAAAATTTTACAATGATAGTAGTTTAGTAATTGTTTTGGCTGTAAAAATAATTGCTTTTATTTTATAAACAAAAAATTGGTCAATTTACATTGCTAATAATTACTTAATTTTTAAAATATAATTTTTTATTTATTTACAGTACCAATATTTTAGTAATCTAGATCGTGTATACAAAATGTTTTTGTTTAAGAAAAAGAAACATATATTTCATTGTAATATGGCTTCCATTGATGGTTCTTGATCTTCACGCATACGAAAACACCTAATCTATCTAATTATCATTTTTATATACATTATATAATGGTGTTTACTACAGTACATGAAAATATATATATATATATATGATTCGGTTTCGTTTTTTAGAAAGAAAAATTAAAACCTACGGAAGAAAGTATTCTGGTTGAACTGTATGAAGCTGATCTTCAAAAAGTTGATTATAAAATATATGCACTAAAAATACTGCAGCGAAAACGTATTATACATGAATTATATAATAGAAGGGGGGAAAAGATTGATGTATGGAAGAAGGTGAAAAACAGAATGGATACACTGAGGGGAAGTCATAATGAATGGGTTGAACTTATGAGCTGTGAATGCGGATCATAGGACAAGAGTTATTACGAATGAATGAATCGTGGTGGGATTTACGTTATGCGGTATGTTAATAATTGATATCTATTATGCTGGTTTAATTATATTTTGCTTTAAAAGTAAAAGATTATTTTTAAATAATAAGTTTTGTATATTCTTTTGAGAAAAATAGAATAATTAACGCTTGTCATCGTAACCCGACAAAACATTCGGATGCAATGCAACGTATGTATGGGTGGCGTGATGTATCAACTGAACACATTTATGACTTAGATCGGGCACGTAGAGAACTACAATACGTTGATGACATTTCAACTTCGGCTTATGGTGGTAGGGATGATGATGATGATAATTACGAGACACCTACAAATGAATACATACCTCAAACACAAGGAGAAAATATCCATTTACCAGATACATTATTTATTTATGGAGCTATTCCAGATATATCCCAGTGGAAATGATGCAACAAATCTATGGTAAGTCGGGCATACATACTACACGTGCACCTGCATATTGTGTTGAAAGAGGAAGAAGTAGTCCAAGAAGAAGCAATTCACGAGTACGTTCAACGAGTAGTAGAAGTCGAAGTAATCGTTGAAGGCATGAGTTTGAAGGTTCGGTTACTATAGCGTTTCAAGGAATGGTAGATGCACGTTGCGCAACTGTATCTGCTTTGAGAGCTGATGGGTTTAATCAAGAAGAATATGCTAAATTCATAGAAGTATTTTTCAGTGTAAAATGCTTTGCCCATTGAGAAGTACAAACCGTTTTGAAAAGCATATGTGGAGCTACTTAAAAAAGATGCATGGTGACTTAGAACATTTGTGGACACTTATTTTCAACAAGATGATGTTAGAATCGGTTTTTTTAGAAAACATAACTGGATTGGATCGGGTAGGCACCAAAACTGGCGCAACTTTCAAGAATTATATGAATTATTTATGCTTGAGGACAAACATGTCGATGAGGTACTTGTCGAACCAACAATGCAATATTATGAGCAATATTTATGTCAACAGTCCATGGAAGCTGGAGGAACATTAAACATCAAATTGAGCAAATGATGTGGTATGAATGCACTTAAACTGCGCAGAGGAACATTCCAATTTTTGTGTCAAAATATGAGAACGAGTATGGTTTAATAACAACAAAAAATATTGCATCGACGAAAGCGTTGCTATGTTATTTGCCACATATAGGCATAATGAGATCAACGAAATGTAGCGCAAAATTTTGGACGTAACTAAGACACTGTTAATCGAAAGTTTCATGAAGTGTTAAATGCAATGGAACTACTTGCTAGTAATCAAATCATGACTCCAACAACTCATCCACTACAAGAAAAAAGAGGTTTTTCCGACGGACATATTGGTCGGAATTCCGTCGGAAAAACATGTTTCCGACGGAATTCCGACCAATATGTCCGTCGGGTACAGGTGGTCGGAAAAATCATATCGGTCGGAAATCGGTCGGAATTTCCGACCGATTTCCGACCGATAATGGCCGTTGCAATAGCCGTCGGAAATTTCCCACCGCCTCAACCGTCGGAAATTTCCCACCGCCTCAACCGTCGGAAATTTCCCACCGCCGACCGTCGGAAATTTCCCACCGATTCAACCGTCGGAAATTTCCCACCGCCGCAACCGTCGGAAATTTCCGACCGGCGTATCGGTCGGAAATTTCCGACCGCCGTGTCCGTCGGAAATTTCCGACCGTTTTCCGACGGATTTGGTAATTTTTAAAAAAAATTAAATTATTTATTATTTAAAAATATAATCTATTAATAATTTAAATTACGAAATAATTTACATAAAAATATTAAATTACATTGAAAATATTCAGAATTATGTAGAAGTAATTTAAAGTATTCAGAAATTACTAGAAGTATTTTAAACGTAAATTACAAAACAAAACTAAAACCGATGAGAAAATCTAAAAATGAAAATCAGGAAATTTGTTCCTCATGAAAGCCTTCATTGCTTCAAGGCTCTCTTTGGTTGCGGCGTTCTCAAGCTTCAGTTCTTCAACTTCTTCGTCTTTCCGCTCAAGTGCTTCTTTGAGACCGGCTACTTCGTCATACAGTCCGGGATTGGTCGCGGAAGAAGAACTAGGCCCAAACCTAGTTGCTACATTGCCTAATCCAGGACGACGACCCTTGCGCAATGGAGTTTCCTACGGAAAATGAGATGCGTCAATATAGAAAATTAAAAAAAAAAAAAGATCGACATATAATTAAAATGTAACAATACCTGGAGGACCATTTCGTTGACTTCGTCGACGGACAACTCACACTGGTTCGAAGAAGAAGAACCATCCAAACCTTGAGAGAGAGCCATTTGCGTAAGCCGCTCTTCCTTTCTCTTCTCCACCTTATCGACGATTTCAGCAATGTTCGGATAATCGATCTTCCCGGTTTTTTTGTTCGTGTGTGTCCGTTTCATCAAAGCAACTAAATCTGGAACCACACCGGCAGATTCTTGAATCTGCAAACGTTTCATAAATATTTTAAATGTGAAAGATAACAAAAATAATTTATAGAAATTTCAAATACACTTACCATCTCGTCCTCACGCGCTAAGAAACTCGTAGCCCCCGAGTTGTGAGTACCTCGAGGATTCTTCTTCCGGTTTTCCGAGTTAATCTTTGCAAGCTTTTTCGTTGCCGGATCAGCCCAGTACGCCTGCAATCCCAGCCAAACATCCTCGTTCAAGTTATGCGGTTTGTCATCCCCGGTCTCCCATTTTTCCTTCCACTCGTTCATGTGTCCCGAGTAACTATCCGACGCCATCTTGTAGAACGCATCCCTAACTTGTCCCGTCAAGCTAGGATGCCAATCAAAATCTTGCTACATTATTGAAAACAAAAATTATTAGTAACTATAAAATGCATTTTAAATAATAGAATTTTTTACGAAGTTAAATACATACCGTAAAAGTTCGGAACCACAACTCTTTCTCACTGTGAGGCATTGCGTTCCACGTCTTATAAGGATGTTTGAGGAGTGCACGTATCATCTTCAAAAATGATTTTGAAATCTTATTTTTCTTACCGAACCTAAAAACATGAAAACAATGTATTAGTCAAAAAATCCAAGTTAGTATTAATTTTAACTTTCACTACAAAATTTAAATTTTCTTACCAAGTCGATTTGCCTCGACACATTGGGTCGAGCTTAGGAATGTTCTCTCGGCCCGGTTGAGTCAACAACTCTTCGATCGTAAGTTGTTGTTGGTTGGAGCTTTGACTGTCCGGAATATGAGAAGGGCTCGGGGGGTTTGGGGCTGGGGGGTTTGTGTTGTCGCTGCTCGCACGATGCGGGAGGTTAATAATTCTTCGGAAATCTCGCATCGACCTGCATAATTCATATTTCATAATTCAAAACATCCTAAATCAACAAATACTAATTCCCAAATCATATTTCATATTTCCAAGAATCACAATCCAAAAATCCTAAATCACAAATAATAATTCATATTTCATCATTCCAAAAATTCTAAATCAACAATTCCTAATTCCCTTTTCATATTTCATAATTCCATATTTCATAATTCCAAAAAGCATAATTCCAAAAATCCTAATCCAACAAATCCTAATTCCCAAATCATATTTCATAATTCCAAAAATCCTAATCCAACAAATCCTAATTCTCATTTCCATTATTCCAAAAATCCAAAAATTTCCTAAAATTCACATTTCATAATTTTTCTAAATCCAAAAATCCTAATTCAACAAATCCTAATTCCCAAATCATATTTCATAATTCCAAAAATCCTAATCCAAATATCGTAATTCCCAAATCATATTTCATAATTCCAAAAATCCTAATCCAACAAATCCTAATTCCCAAATCATATTTCATAATTCCAAAAATCCTAATCCAAAAATCCTAATTCATATTTCAATTATTCCAAAAATCCTAAAATTTCCTTAAATTCACATTTCATAATTTTTCTAAATCCTAAAATTTCCTAACAATTTTCTAAAAATTCACAATTTCCCCTAAATCCTAACAATTTTCTAACAATTTTCTAAAAATTCATAATTTCCCCTAAAATTTCCTAACAATTTTCTAAAAATTCATAATTTCCCCTAAATCCTAATTCAATTCACAATTTTCCCCTAAATCCTAAAAATTCACAATTTCCCCTCAAATTTCCCCTAAATCCTAAAAATTCACAATTTTACTTACATGTTTTGAATTGGTGGTGGAGGAGGAAGAGACGGCGTGGGTGGAGGAGGAAGGCTCGGCGGCGGTGGACGGTGGAGAGAGGAGGAGAGCCGACGGCGGTGGAGGAGAAGAGAAGGAGACCGGAGGAGAAGAGAAGAAAGAGAGGTTGCGGCGGTGGAGGAGAAGAGAAGGAGAGGTTGCGGCGGTGGAGGAGAAGAGAAGGAGGCTCGGCGGCGGTGGATCGGCGTTCGACGGCGGCGGCGGAGAAGAGATGAAGCGATGAAGGTGTTGATGAAGATCGGATCTGAGGAAGAAGAGCAGATATTTATTTAGAATTTCCGACCGATTTGCGACGGATTTTAAATCCGTCGCAAATCGGTCGGAAATTTGCCACCGATAAATCGGTCGGAAATTTAAAATTTCCGACGGATGTATCAGTCGGAAAAATTAAATTTCCGACGGATATATCGGTGGGAAAATTTAAATTTCCGACCGATTAATCGGTGGCAAATTTCCGACCGATTTGCGACGGATTTAATTAAATCCGTCGCAAATCGGTCGGAAATTCTAAATAAATATCTGAAGATGCTGAATTTAATATAACAATTTTATTAAAACAATTTTGAATTATAAAAATTTAATTATAACAATTATAAAAATTTTAGCACATTTATAAAAATATAATAACAATTATAACAATTTTATAACAATTTTAATAATTTTAACAATTTTTAAACAATCCTAACCATTTTCCCACGGATTTGGAATTATAACAATTTTTTAACCAATTTTAACAATTTTAACAATTTCATAATATTTTATAACAATTATAACAATTTTCGGTCGGAATTATAAAAATTTAGGGTAGAAGTTTTGAATTATAATATATTACAAACACAAATTAAAATTGTTTTAAATACACAAATATAGTTAAAGTCCGTCTGAATCCGATAAATAATCTGAAGATGCTGACTCCGACTCTTGGTCAAACTCCCCAATCTCTTCCTCTGAATCCTCAAATATTGCATCTTCTGCGTCCGTTGTGAAATCGACGACGAGGTCAACCTCAAGCGAATGATCAATCGAGCCAATATATCCGGCGGTGCTCTGTTGCAAAGGTTCGGTATCTGCTACCCCATCTACCCTTCCTCTTGGGTTAATTGATGTCACCGTAATCCATGGATCTTGTTTGTTTCGTACTCGAGGGTATGGAATATATGAAACTTGGTTTGCTTGTGAGGCAAGGATGAATGGATCGTATTTTTGGAGCCTCTTCCTCGAATGTACAGATGTAACACCAAACTCGTCTTGTCGAACACCGGTAAAAGGATCATACCAATCACAGTAGAAGACAACGCACCTCAAATCGAGTAAGCCGGGATAATGAACCTCCAATATTTCACGCAAGACACCATAGTAAACAAGATCACCGGAATGTGATGAAATTCCAGAATTAGAGGTGCACCTTCTGTTCATTTCTCTATGGATCTTAAAAGCGTATCCGCGGGTGCAGTACATCGGATATGACATAGCAACCGATGTTAGGCCGGACGACAGCTCCTCTAACCACGTTGGAAATTGATGGCCATTAGATTTCCAATGCGAGATCTACACGAGAAAACAGTTTTCCATTATTACACGCGCATTTAAATATTTTACACAATTTTATGCGTCGGATAATTTTTCACTTACGTAGAATGGTAACCACCGGTCAAATTCAGAACTTTTTAGCACATTCAATTCATCTTCTGTGTAAAGTGGATTTTCCTGGCGTAATTGGTCCATGTAAATGCTGAAAAAAACATATCATCATTATTTATTTATTATCGTAAAATGAAAGTTGCGAATTATTTAGTTTGTAATTAAAAATACCTCTCATATGGCATGACTTCTTCGCAATTTGTGAGAATGTACATATGCAAGTGTTTTTGCTCCTCAGATGAAAGCCTCCTTGATTTTGTTTTCCCACTTAGTCGGCCGACTTGTGCGAACATATGTGGGACATAAGCTGGATAAATGGGTTTTTCTCCTCTATCATCGTAACGCCCTGGTTTTCGACTCTTTGATTGGACTTTTGAAGGGAAGTAGTTTACCGCAAAATTAGATGTTTCCTGGTTGATGCTTTGAGCAACAATTGACCCCTCTACTTTGCTTAAATTTTTGACTTTTTTCTTCAGATGGAACATATAACGCTCGAACGGATACATCCACCGATATTGAACAGGGCCACCAAGAGCAACTTCCCGAGGAAGATGGACCGGAAGATGTTCCATAACATCAAAGAAAGACGGCGGAAATATCTTCTCTAGATTGCAGAGGATCATTGGTATCTTCTCCTCCAAATTGCGTATCCCGTCCACTGTAACGGATCTCGTGCATAAATCTCGGAAAAACGCACCTACCGCTGGAAAGATCAAATATAATTTTTTTAAATACAGTAGATATATTTATATATATATATATATATATATATGTGATAATGTAAATTGATTTAAATACCAAAAATTTACCTGCAATTGCTCGATGGACGTTTTTGGGAAGGAGGTCTTCAAAGGCAAATGGAAGGAGGCGTTGCATGATAACATGACAGTCATGACTCTTCAGTCCAATAAACTTTCCGTCCCCCATATCAACACAATTACGAAGATTCGACGCATATCCATCTGGGAATTTAACATGATGCGTAATCCACTCAAAGAACTCTTTCTTTCCTAAACCATCCAACCTGAAGACCGGGATAGGACCTTTTCCATTCTCCATGACATGTAGTTCCTTTCGAGAACATATACCGGGCAAATCCAATCTAGACTTCAAATTATCTTTGGTTTTCCCTTGCACATTGAGGACTGTATTGATGATGTTATCGAAAAAGTTCTTCTCAATGTGCATGACATCAAGATTATGCCGCAAGAGATGATCTTTCCAATATGGTAAATCCCAAAAAAATACTCTTCTTATGCCAATTATGCTGTTGCCCATAACCGTCAACATGATCATGCCCATTACCACCACAGTAAGCCGTAGTCATAACACCAAAATCACGAAACTGAGTCATAATATAATCACCATTTAACTGGGGGGGGGGGGACGATTGTGAAGCACCTTTTTTTTCTTTGTAAACAACGTGGTGCTCCTCCGGTACGGATGATCAGCTGGTAAAAAACATCTATGACAATCAAACCAACACGCCTTTTTGCCATGCTTTAATTGGAAAGCATTAGTGTTATCTTGACAGTACGGGCATGACAACTTTCCGTGAGTTGTCCATCCAGATAACATTCCATATGCTGGAAAATCGCTTATGGTCCACATAAGCACAGCTTTCATCGTGAAGTCCTGATGGCATGAAATATCATATGTTCGAACACCAAGCTCCCATAACTCTTGCAATTCATGAATCAATGGTTGCAAGAAGACATCAAGCGAACGCTTCGGATGGTCTGGACCGGGAACAAGGATTGTGAGGAATAGAAACTCTCGCTTCATGCACAACGTTGGAGGCAAATTGTAAGGTGTGACAATGACTGGCCACAATGAATATTTCCTCCCATGCTTCCCAAAAGGATTAAAACCATCCGTAGATAACCCAAGGTATACATTTCGTGGCTCTTCTGCAAAACTAGGATACAATGATTGGAAATGTTTCCATGCACCTGCGTCTGAGGGATGCGCAATTTCTCCATTAAAGGTATGCTCTGCATGCCATCTCATAGGACCGGCTGTGCGCTCTGATTTATATAATCTCTTTAACCGCTCGGCTAACGGCAAATACCACATCCTCTTAAACGGTACTCGACCTCTACCAGTTGTGTCTTGAAACCGCGGTTGGCGACAAAACCGACATTTCAAGCGGTCGCCATCCTCTCTCCAATATATCATACAGTTGTTGATGCACACATCTATCATTTCATACGACAAACCAAGCCCGGATACAAGTTTTTGTATCTCGTAGTATGAACCCGGGTGAAGATTATCTTCCGGCAGAATATCTTTCACATAATCAGCTATCGCATCCATACAATCCTCTGACAAATTCCAATCAGTCTTTATACTCATCATTCTGTATGCAGAGTATAAAGATGAAATACCCTCTTTGCAACCAGCATATAACGGATCAGTTGATGCATCTACCGTATCAAAGTACCTTTGGGCATCTAAAGTTGGTCCTTCGGATCCATCCTGAAAAAACGAAGGTATATTCTCCCGATAGGCTTCGTTAACCATTTCTTCCATACCTACATTTTCATCTACTTCCGGTATTGGTTCCTCTATCCTATCCGCACTAGTACTAGCATAATTCCCCATTGAACCATCTTCACCATGCAAATACCATATCTTATACCCCGGCATAAATCCGTCTCTATAAAGGTGTTGTAATACAAAACGCCCAAATTTCTTTTTACAATTCCGACATTTAGAACAAGGGCACGACATTTTACCTTGAGCTTCTATGGTTTGCGGTTGGTTTAATGCAAGATTCATAAATTGTTGAACTCCATCGACAAACTCATCCGTAAGTAAACCCGTCTCTGGATCATGAGAAGGTCTATCCATCCACGCTCGAAAATATTGAGGGGGGTTTGAAGGAGCCATTTTTAAGTGTTATACAAAGAAATTTCGTATGTGAAAGAGGAGGAGGAAGAAGGTGTGATCTGTTTTTAAAAATAATCTGAAAAATTTCCGACGGATTTCCCACCGAAATTTCGGTCGGAAATTCAAATTTTCAAACGGGCAAAAATGGCTCCAATTTTTCCTACCGATTTCCGACGGACTGAATTTCCCACCGTTTTCCGACTGAATTTTCCGACGGATTTCCCACCGATTTATTTTCCCACCGATTTCCTACCGATATTGCAACCGCATTGCGACGGAATTGTTTCCGTCGGAAATTTCCGACCGATTTTGGACCGGTCGGAAAACGATCGGAAATCCGTCGGATTTCCGTCGAGAATTTCCGACCGAATATGCTCCGTCGGAAATTCGGTTGGAAAAACCCCATTTTTCTTGTAGTGATCAACTTAGAGCAATTCCATCAAGACTTCATAATGACACTCATTATTGGCCATTCTTTCAATGTTTTATTGGTGTTATAGATGGAAAACATGTTCCCGTCATTGCACCATTTAAAAATCGAAAAGTGTATTGGAACCGTTTTGGGGAATCAAGCCTTAATAATTTGGCTATATGTGATTTAGACATGCTTTTCACATATATGTGGAATGGAGCACCAGGTTCAGTTGATGATTTCAGGGTTTTATCAATTGCGCAACTGAACAATCAACGATTTCCGAGACCTCCTACAAATAAATTTTACGTCATCGACTCTGAATATGCAAATAAAAATGGATATTTAGCTCCTGATTGGGGAAACCAACAAGAAGAGGTTATATATCATTTACGGCAATTTGACAATGGTCCACCTCCAAGAAATAAGCATGAATTGTTTAACAGATGGCATGCATCCTTCCGCTTTATTATAGAAAAACTTTCAGAATCTCAAATAAAACATGGAGGGTCGTGAAAGAATTACCGAGATACATATTAGAAATACAAAAAATATTTTTGTTTGTTACAATGGGCATTCATAATTTTATTCGACGGTTCAACACTACAGATGATGTCGCGACCCAACTACAGAAAATGACAATACACATGGACAACAAGAAGAAAATGTAAATTTGATTGGGGAGATTGAAGAGGTGGAAACATCTACGAGTGGAGCATCTATGACATTTGACCGTGAACAAATAGCAAAATTTTTATGAGAAAAACATGGTTAGTTTTGTATGTTTATTTGTATATGTAATGTATAAAATATAAGAAATTTATATATGTGTAAAAGAGTTAATAATCTATAAAAATAATATATATAAATAATTTTTAAAATCAGTTAAATATGTTAGCTTTTTTTTATTGAGCGATATTTGCAACTTCTATTGTTCATATTTTAGTTATTTTTAAATTAGGTATTTAGCCCAAATATTTATATTTTTTTGCATTCTTTATCATTTAAAATTGGGGGAATCACAAAAATGCCACAAATGGTCCAACAGTTTGCAAAACTGCCACATTCGCTGGATCTTTTACAAAAATGCCACGATTTTATCCCAGAAGGACAAAATTACCCCTGAAAAAAAGAACGCTCTCAATATTCTCTGTAACGTCCGCGAGCCAAATGTGTATTTTTGGTTCGGATGTCGATTGACCAGCTCGTTTTCAATCGACTGGGTCGTTTTTATTGGGAAAAATTCTTCGTGTTAAAGGAAAAATAGTCGGATCTCGGGAAGGTTTTTAGCCATCGTGGGTAACGGAGGAATAAAATATTTGGGTGTGGTGGAGTGATTAATTAATTAAGCATGGGTGTTGAGAATTAAATAAATGAGCATGAGCTCTTTGATTAAAGAATGAGTGGCATGGGCAAGTGTTTTTTTCTTTTGTGTTTGGGAAATGTTAAAGAGGAAACATATTCCCCCATGCTCATCACACCCATGCTTGGATGTCTTGGGGCTTTGCCTATAAATATCACTCCCTCCCTTTTCTTCTCAGCCACTCTTCTTCCATACCAAAACGCTGCCCAATTTTTAGTAGAACCGAGATTTAGTGAGAAAGAGAGGAGGAAGAAGAGTAAAAACCGAGTGAAGAAGGGACGAACGGCTAGGGAGAACGGATCGGTTTGGTCTCGAATTTTGAGGGTAAGTTCTCCACTATTTTAGCTTCATATAGGAGAAAACCGCTTGTCTTTTGGCTGAGTATTCTAGGAGTTATGGTCGTTTTACTGAGAGATGTTTCTGCAGCATCTCTTCTGCGATCAGTCCACTTCCAAGGACGATTCCCGTCGTTCTGTAAGGACCCAAGAGGCGAGCAAGATTTCATTGGAAAGCTCTGAGTCTTATCTTTCCACAGACACCGATTTCGGTTTATTCAGAGGTGACCTCCGTTCTCTGTGTGTTTTTGAAGTTAGTGTGGCGTTTCTGAAATATTTGTTCTCAGTTCTGATAATCGAGTTTGCAAGCTAATTTTCCCGTCGAACTGCTTAGAGTTAGGTTACGTTCTATACACCTCTGAAAAGCTCTCGATGTCTAGTTTCTAGAACAGGTTTTATACCTTGATTTGGTTAAGAATTTGCTGAGTTATGGTCCTTTGAACTTGGGTAGTTCGTGCAGTTTTTCTGCAATTTCCTGCGGTTTCGTCCGGAGTTGCTGTTTTCGGAGACGATTTCCCGGCGAACCGTTTGGAGTTAGGAGTCTTGCAATACGGCGTTGGAAAGCTGTTGGTGTCTAGTCTCCAGAACCGTTTTCCGTTCGCGATTTGGTCAAGTGAGTCGGAAGTTATTCCAGTCGCAAAAAATAGGTGAGTGCGTGACCATGGTTTTTGCGTGTATGTGGGTGTCATAATGCGTTTGATTGCGAATTGAAATGATTGTTGATCGATTATTGCTTGTTGGGGTGTTATTAGTGTTTATATCAAATTTAAGTATCATGGATTGTGGTTGATTTTGTGTTGACTTTTTGGGGTTGACTTTTCGGGTTTACTTTTGTGTTGACTTCTTGATTGATTGATTGTTGGGTATTATGGTATCCCTTATGCCCGTGCATCTAGCCAAGTAGATGGGATGACCGCTCCACTGAGTATTTATGATAATACTCACGCATCTCTTATAACCATGTGATGCAGGTAAAGACAAAGTGTGACCGTGGAATCCGGCTATGAAGAGGAGATGATCTAGGGTCTCGTCATTGTGTGTTTATTTACTTCCTGTTTTCGTTCTGACGCTGTTTGTTGTTTGTGTTAAACCGCTGTCCTTTTTTTTTTTCTGTTACATTGTTGTGCTGAATTGTTTTGGAGAATTAGTATTTATGGGAATACTAATTCTCGTTTATCGTATTAAAAAAAAAAAAAAAAAAATTGGGTTGGTTCATTTTGGTATCAGAGCCCTAGCGGTTCTAGGGCGCGTATGGACCCTAACGGTTCTAGGGCGAGGAGCCTGGTGCTTAGGGTAGATGCATTTAATTAATTATGTGAATTAATTGATTATTTGCTGAGTGAGTTTGGAGTCCTAGATCATCTTCTTCGAGCCTTTGATGTGATTCCACGGTATGTGTATTTCGTGTTAATTCTCGCTTTTCTAGTGTTCTTAGCATATTCTGTGGGAAGTGCAGTGAGAGATGGCGAGAGGTTCCGGAGGACGAGGTCGTGGACGAGGACGTGGACGCGGACGCGGACGGGTTTCGGTGTGTGAGTCTGCCGCGGGTTTGACACAGGGTGCTGCTCAGGAGCAGGCAGCGGATTCACCGGCGTGTCAGGAGGGTCCAGTAGGTGGTGGTGCAGCGGGCCCACAGGCGGGTGCTGCTGCAGGTGGGGTCCGGGAGCAGGATGTCCTTATGGTGCGATTGCTACAGCAGATCTTGGAGCATCTACCGGGCGTGGCGCCGGCCCAGGGTCAGGCTCCGGTGGCGCCAGGTGTTGCGGGGGTTCAGCCGGGTGTAGCGGCAGGGGTTGTGGTTCCTTCCTACCTGAAGATGTTGGGGCAGATGGGGCGGATTACTACCGCATTCTTCTCCGGGGATACTAAGCCTGAGGAGGCGAGTGAGTGGATGAGTAGACTGGAGCGTAATTTCCAGTCCTTGAGGTGTCCGGAGGAGTACTGGGTGGACTTGGCTGTGCATCATCTTGTGAGTGACGCGCATCTCTGGTGGAGAGGAGTCATCGCTAGGAGACCTCGGGCGGGCATTACGTGGGCGGATTTGTGGCGGAATTCAACGCCAAGTTCTTTCCGCCGGAGGCAGTGGATCGGTTGGAGGAGAGGTTCTTGGATTTGGTTCAGGGTGGCCCATCTGTCAGGGGGTTCGATGAGGAGTTCAGCAGACTTCTGGTGTATGCTGGTAGAGAGTGGGAGAGCGAGAGAGACCAGGTGAAGAGGTTCTTTCGAGGACTTCGACCAGAGTTAAGGACCCAGTGTCGAGCAGGTACGTACGCCACGAGGGTGGAGTTGGTTGAGTTGGCAGCTGGGATTGAGGACGACATGAGGGAGCTGTCCGTGGTGGTCAGTGCACCGGTGCAGCCGCCAAGGAGGCCTCAGCAGCAGGCAGGTTCGAGTGTAGGCAGTAAACCTACACAGGGACAGAAGAGGACGAGGTGGTTCAGGCTGCTTCAGGTGCGAAAGCATGGATCAAAGAGTTGCGAGTTGTCCGAAGAAGGCCGAGGCTCAGGGCAGTCAGGGTGGTCAGGGATGCTTCAGGTGCGGGAGCATGGATCATAGGGTGGCGACCTGTCCGATGAGGATGGAGGCTCGGACTGCGCAGGTGTGTTTCTACTGCAGGGAGCCGGGGCCTATTAAGCCCAACTGCCCTAAGCGGCAGCAGGGGATTGTGGCGGTGGTGCAGCCGTCACAGCAGGGAGCAGCAGTAGTGTAGCCGTTGCAGCAGACTGCAGCACCGCCATGTGCGTACACTTCGGTGGAGGCAGGAGGCTCTAGCGCCAGGCCGATCACAGGTACATGTCTGATCTATAGCTTGGTGATTTTGTTGGGAATTTTCTGCTTTAGAATTTGTGTATCTGTGATAAAACTTTAGGGTTCTATGACACATGAATTGTGTAGGGACCTTAGTTGTAGGTGGTCATGAGTCTCATGTCCTGTTCGATTCTGGAGCAAGTAAATGCTTCATTACGCCGGAGTGTGCAGAGAGCAGCGGGATCCGGAGTGATTCCGGGGAGCAGCACGGGATAGTAAGGGTAGCTGGAGGGAGGACGTTGGCTACTTTCGGACGGGCTTGTGGAGTTGATATTCTGGTGGTAGGAGAGTTGATGCCAGCAGATCTAATTATCAGTCCGGTGGAGCTGTACGATGTCATTTTGGGTATGGATTGGCTGGATCGGTACAGGGTGCATCTCGATTGTCATCGAGGACGGGTAGTGTTTGAGCGAGAGGCTGGGAGGTTGGTTTATCAAGGGGTGAGACCTACTTCAGGGAGTCTAGTGGTTTCGGCGATTCAGGCGGAGTAGTTGATCGGGAAGGGATACGAAGCGTATCTAGTGACGATCATGACGCCTGAGACTGTTGGGGAGATTGCAGTTGAGGATATTCGGGTTGTTCGAGATTTTCAGGATGTTTTTCAGTCGTTGCAGGGGTTACCACCGTCACGGTCTGATCCTTTCACGATTGAGCTGGAACCCGGGACGACTCCGATATCCAAGACACCTTACAGGTTGGCTCCAGCGGAGATGGCCGAGTTGAAGAAGCAGTTGGAGGATTTGTTGGAGAAGGGTTTCATTCGTCCTAGTACTTCACCGTGGCGAGCACCGGTGTTGTTTGTGAAGAAGAAGGATGGGAGTTTCCGGTTGTGCATCGATTACCGGGGACTTAACCGAGTCACTGTGAAGAACAGGTATCCTTTACCGCGGATTGATGAGTTGTTGGATCAGTTGCGTGGGGCTACTTGGTTCTCCAAGATTGATTTTGCTTCGGGTTACCATCAGATTCCGATTGACGAGGAGGACATTCGGAAGACTGCTTTCAGGACGAGATATAGGCATTTTGAGTTCGTGGTGATGCCTTTTGGGTTGACGAATGCACCAGCAGCGTTTATGAGGTTAATGAACGGGGTTTTCCAGCAGCATCTTGACGAGTTTGTGATCATCTTTATTGATGATATATTGGTGTATTCGAGGAGTCCTAAGGAGCACGAGGTTCATTTACGGGTGGTCTTGGAGAAGTTGAGGGAGCAGAGGTTGTATGCTAAGTTGAGCAAGTGTAGTTTCTCGGTCATGTGATCTCTGCAGATGGATTTTCTGTGGATCCGGCGAAGATAGAGGCTATTCGTGAGTGGCCTAGACCGAGAAATGCCACCGAGGTCAGGAGTTTTCTTGGGTTAGCTGGGTATTACAGGAGATTCGTCAAGGGGTTTGCAAGTATGGCGCAGTCGATGACGAAGCTGACCGGGAAGGACGTTTCGTTTGAGTGGACTTCAGCTTGCGAGGAGAGCTTTGCGCAGCTGAAGGAGATGTTGAAGAGTACACCAGTGTTGGCGTTACCCGAGCCGAGTGAACCATACGTGGTGTATACAGATGCTTCAGGAGTTGGTTTGGGTTGTGTGTTGATGCAGCATGGAAGGGTAATTGCTTATGCGTCGAGGCAGTTGAGGAAGCAGAGTGCAACTACCCTACCCACGATTTGGAGTTAGCTGCGGTGATTTTCGCTTTGAAGATTTGGAGATCTTATCTTTATGGCGGGAAGGTTCAGGTGTTTACGGATCACAAGAGCCTAAAGTATTTCTTTACGCAACCAGAGCTGAACCTGAGACAGAGGCGTTGGATGGAGTTGGTAGCGGATTACGATCTAGAGATTGAGTACCATCCGGGTAAGGCTAATCTGGCTGCAGATGCGTTGAGTCGGAAGAGGGTTGCCTCGGCTCAGGAGCGTGATATGGAAGCTCTGGTGAGCGAGATTAGTACATTGAGGTTGTGTGTAATCTCACAGGAGCCGTTGGGGTTAGAGGCAGCTAACCAGGCAGACTTGTTGAGCAGAGTTCGAGCAGCGCAGGAGCAGGATCCGGTTTTGATTGAGGCGTCGAGGGCTGCAGGTTCAGAGTATTCGGTCTCGACGAATGGGACGATACTTGTGAATGGGCGTGTGTGTGTGCCTAATGTTGTTGAGCTGAGACAGGAGATTCTTCGTGAGGCACATGCGAGTATGTTGTCTGTTCATCCGGGAGCGACTAAGATGTACCGGGATCTGAAGCGGTATTATCACTGGGTCGGGATGAAGAGGGATGTAGCTAACTGGGTTGCAGCGTGCAACGTGTGTCAGCTGGTGAAGGCTGAGCATCAGGTTCCGAGTGGTATGTTGCAGAGTTTACCCATTCCGGAGTGGAAGTGGGATATGATTACCATGGACTTCGTGACGGGGTTGCCAGTGTCACGGACCTATGATGCAATTTGGGTGATTGTGGATCGTCTGACCAAGTCAGCACATTTTCTTGCCATCAAAAAGACCGATGGGACGGTGGTGTTGGCTAAGAAGTATGTGCGTGAGATAGTGAGGCTGCATGGGGTGCCAGCGAGTATTGTGTCAGACAGAGATCCGAGGTTTACTTCTGAGTTTTGGAGAGCGTTTCAGAGTGAGATGGGCACTAAGGTGCATATGAGTACAGCGTACCATCCGCAGACAGATGGGCAGTCGGAGAGGACGATTCAGACACTTGAGGATTTGTTGAGGATGTGTGTACAGGATTACGGTTGAAACAACCAATTTTTTTTTTTTTTTTTTTGAAACCCCCGAAATAATATCTCCATAAATATTAAAGCACACAATAATTCAACACAATAGCAAAAGCGGAATAGATATAAATACAAACGAGACACTAGATCATCTCCTCTTCCTCGCCCTGATTCCACGATCACATTTTCTCTTTACCTTGTTTCGGAAGAGAATAACTCGCGACTTACTACACCAAATCACGATCGAAAAACTTCTCTGGAAACTAGAAACCAACAGCTTTCCAACACCGTATCGCAAGACTCCTAACTCCATACGGTTCGCCGGGAAATCATCCCCGAAAACAGCAACTCTGGACGAAACCGCAGGAAATTGCAGAAAAACTGCACGAACTACCCAAGTTCAAAGGACCATAACTCAGCGAAAAACTGCACGAACTACCCAAGTTCAAAGGACCATACCAAATCAAGGTATAAAACCTGTTCCAAAAACTAGACATCTAGAGCTTTACAGAGGTGTATATAACGTAACCTAACTCTAAGCATTTCGATGGGAAAATTAGCTCACAAACTCGATGATCAGAACTGAGAACAAATATTTCAGAAACGACACACTAACTTCAAAAGCACACAGAGAACGGAGGTCACCTCTGAATTAACCGAAATCGGTGTCTGTGGAAAGCTAAGACTCAGAGCTTTCCAATGGTATCTAACTTGTCCGCTGGGTCCTTACAAAACGACGGAAATGGTCATTTGAAGTGGACTGATCGCAGAAGCGATGCTGCAGAAACATCTCTCATTAAAACGACCATAACTCCTAGAATACTCAACCAAATGACAAGCGGTTTCTTCCTAAATCAAGATAAGGGAGTGGAGAACTTATCCTGAAATTTTCACTCCGATCCAACTTGATCTTCACCACCGTTTGTCTCCTCCAAAACCGGCGGATTCTTCCACCTCTCTCTCTCTCCTCCTCTCTTTACTCACTAATTCTCTCTACCTCTTTTCCTCAAAACTGATTCCTCTCATTAATACTTCAGCCACTTCCACAAAACAAGGCTCTCCAAAACATGGGTTCCTCAAAACAAGGCTTTTGACTTTTATCAAAAAAATAAAATAACAACTCGGGTTTCCAGTCAAAACCCGCCTAACCGAGCGATTAAAAACTTAATCCGCTAGTTCAAATCAAGCTGGTATCGATCGACACCCGAACCAAAAATACATAATTGGTTCGCGGTCGTTACAATTCTCCCGAATCGAATAACACGTGGGACTCACATCCGCCCACAACTAAGGTCCCTGCACAAAACCCATGTGCTTAAAAACCCTAACGTACTACCCCGAGACTCGTCCATCCTAGGACAGCTCGCCAACCTGTGATCCATGCTCCCATACCCGAAGCATCTCAGACGACCCTGAACCCTCTGACTTGGTTCCAAAGTGCTCTCCCACTTCCTCTTCTGTCCTTGCGCAGGCTTACCGCCCCTGCCTGAACTCACCTGCTGCTGAGATCTCCTCGGCTGCTGCTGCTGTACCAGTGGACTAACCACCACAACCTGCTTCCCGAGATCCTCCTCGATCGCAGCAGCCATCTCAACTAGATCCGCCCTCATGACGAACCTACTCGCCCTACAGCGAATCCTCAAATCTGGACGAAGTTCTTTCAAGAACCTTTTAACCTGGGCATCCTCGACCTCCATGCCTCTCCCTGCATGTACCAGAAGTCGACTGAACTCAGCATCAAACTCCCTCACTGACCGATCTCCCTGAGTCAGGTCCAGAAACCTAGACTCCAAATGGTCCACCACCTCCGCCAAGAAATCCTCCTAGACCATCTCGGCCTGCATCCTCCTGGCCTCTACACCTCTCCACCAGAGATAAGCATCATCCTCCAGATAATGCACAGCCAGATCCACTCTGTATCCATCTGGACACCTCAAAGAGTCGAAGTTACGCTTCACACTCATCTGCCGCTCATCGGCCCCTCAGGCTTAGTACCTCTCGAGAAAACTCTTGTGCTAATTCTCTGCATCTGCTCCATCATCCTAAGATAGGATGGGAGCTCCTCCACAGCCGCCACTCCGGCTGCACATCAGCCCCTCTCGGCTGACCACCCGCCACTACTGGCTGCACACCAGCCACCTCTGGCTGAACCCCAGCCCCACCTGGCTGAACTCCCGGAGCCTGACCCGAAGCCGGTACCCCACCTGGTAACCGCTTCAGAATCAATTGTAGCAGACTCGCCAGACTATCATCTCGATCCTGGTCGACACCTGCGACAGCACCCCCACCTGGGCCCGCCACACCGCCAACCGCACCGGGACCCTCACTAGTCCCACCAGCCCTTCACACTGGTACACGCAGTGGCCACCCCGGAACTCTCACTAGTCCCACCAGCCCTCACACTGGTACACGCAGTGGCCACACTCACGGATCCCTCCTGATACGTCTGCGAATCAGCCACCTGCTCCTGCGCGGTCTCTTGGGCCACCCGCGCGGCAGCAGACTCACTCACAAGTCCCTGCCCGCGCCTACGCCCTCCACGACCACCTCGGCCTCCTCGACCTACCTCTAGCAACTCTAGTACCTCTACCCATTTCTCTTCACTACCGGAAGCAGAAACTAAGAATACTAGAAAGCAAGAATGTCAAACAACACATACCGTGGAATCTCTTTGAAGGCTCGAAGATGATGATCTAGGACTCCAAACCCACACAACAATCAATTGACTAATTACTCATAATCAATCAAGTAATCCACAAACAACGCAATTGACAATCACATTCAATCAACTACGTTCTCCCGCCCTAGAACCATAAGGGCTCTCATACCAAAATGAAACAACCAATTTTTTTTTTTTTTTTTAAAACCCTCGAAATAATATCTCCATAAATATTAAAGCACACAATAATTCAACACAATAGCAAAAGCGGAATAGATATAAATACAAACGAGACACTAGATCATCTCCTCTTCCTCGCCCTGATTCCACGATCACATTTTCTCTTTACCTGCATCACATGGTTATAAGAGATGCGTGAGTATTATCATAAATACCCAGTGGAGCGTTCATCCCATCTACTTGGCTAGATGCACGGGTATAGGGAACAATCAAAACACCACACAACACAATTAAGCAAAAAGTCAACCCGAAAAGTCAACCCCGCAAAGTCAACGTAAAGTCAACCACAAACCACGATACTTACGTTGATCTAAACACTAAAAACGCCCCAAACAAGCATTGATCGAACAACAAATCAACTCAATTCGCAATCAAACACACCAATACCCGCAAAACCATGGTCACGCATTCACCTTGTTTCGGAAGAGAATAACTCGCGACTTACTACACCAACTCACGATCGGAAAATTTATCTGGAAACTAGACACCAACAGCTTTCCAACACCGTATCGCAAGACTCCTAACTCCATACGGTTCGCCGGGAAATCATCCCCGAAAACAGCAACTCCGGACGAAACTGCAGGAAATTGCAGAAAAACTGCACGAACTACCCAAGTTCAAAGGACCATAACTCAGCGAATTATTAACCAAATCAAGGTATAAAACCTGTTCCAGAAACTAGACATCTAGAGATTTACAGAGGTGTATATAACGTAACCTAACTCTAAGCATTTCGATGGGAAAATTAGCTCGCAAACTCGATGATCAGAACTGAGAACAAATATTTCAGAAACGACACACTAATTTCAAAAGCACACAGAGAACGGAGGTCACCTCTGAATTAACCGAAATTGGTGTCTGTGGAAAGCTAAGACTCAGAGCTTTCCAATGGTATCTAACTCGTCCGCTGGGTCCTTACAAAACGACGGAAATGGTCCTTTGAAGTGGACTGATCGCAGAAGCGATGCTGCAGAAACATCTCTCAGTAAAACGACCATAACTCCTAGAATACTCAACCAAATGACAAGCGGTTTCTTCCTGAATCAAGATAAGGGAGTGGAGAACTTATCCTGAAATTTTCACTCCGATCCAACTTGATCTTCACCACCGTTTGTCTCCTCCAAAACCGGCGGATTCTTCCACCTCTCTCTCTCTCCTCCTCTCTTTACTCACTAATTCTCTCTACCTCTTTTCCTCAAAACTGATTCCTCTCATTAATACTTCAGCCACTTCCACAAAACAAGGCTCCCCAAAACATGGGTTCCTCAAAACAAGGCTTTTGACTTTTATAAAAAAAATAAAATAACAACTCGGGTTTCCAGTCAAAACCCGCCTAACCGAGCGATTAAAAACTTAATCCGCTAGTTCAAATCAAGCTGGTATCGATCGACACCCGAACCAAAAATACATAATTGGTTCGTGGTCGTTACAACGGTGGTCATTGGGTGGATCATCTGAACCTGGTAGAGTTTGCGTATAACAACAATTACCAGGCGAGTATTGGGATGGCCGTGTAGGACACCATTATGTTGGACTCAAGTGGGGGAGAGGAGCATGTTCGGTGCAGATTTTGTTCAGGAGACGACGGAGAAGATCCGAGTCTTGAAGCTAAACATGAAGGAGGCACAGGATCGCCAGAAGAGCTATGCAGATAAGAGGCGGAAGGAGTTGGAGTTTGAGTTGGGAGATTTGGTGTATCTCAAGGCGGCGATGTTGAGGGGTCCTAACAGATCCATGTCGGAGAATAAGTTGAGTCTGAGGTTCATAGGTCTGTTCAAGGTGGTGGAGCGGGTTGGACCAGTGGCTTATAGGTTGGAGTTACCTCAGAGCATGAAGGCTTTTCATAAGGTCTTCCATGTGTCAATGCTGCGGAAATGCCTTCGTGAGTCTGAGGAGGTGTTGGCTAGGATTCCAGAGGATCTTCAGCCCAACATGACGTTGGAGGCGCGACCGGTGAGGATTCTTGAGAGGATAGTCAAGGTGCTGCGCTGGAAGAGGATACCGTTGGTGAGAGTTGTGTGGGATTGTGATGGTGCCGAGGAGGAGACGTGGGAACCAGAAGCGAAGATGAAGGCAAAGTTCGCGAAGTGGTTCGAGAAGCAAGCGGAGGCTTGAGTTTTGTTGTGTTTTAGACTTGTACGCGAGGGATTTATGAGTTGTATTTTCGTTTTGGGTTGTAACGATTATACATTGTCGACGATTTAATAAGATGGCGTATTCTTGTTAATCTTGGTGTCATGATGCGAGTTTTGTCGACATGTGACTAGTGGGGTCATGTAGGTCGACAAGTGATTTTTGATGCACGCTTCAGGCTATTGTCTCGGTGAGGGGGACGGTGGGTCTCGGCATATACTCAGAGATAGTGGGTCTCGGCATATACTCAGAGATAGTGGGTCTCGGCATATACCCAGAGATAGTGGGTCTCGGCATATACACGGGGGATAGTGGGTCCCCTGTGCACCGTAGCTCAAAGGGTGACGATCCTGCGAGTAGATACGGTAGACTGTATATGAGTATGAGTATGCGTATGAGTATGAGTATGAGTATGAGTTATGAGCAGTAGTGCCTGAACGTGATCGTGATTATGAGACTGGAGGAGTTTCAAGAATTGTGGAGTAGATTGTGGAATGGCGTCTAGTCTAGGGTTTCGCTTATGATCGAGACTTCGATTCAGATGAACCTGGTAACAGATGTAGTACCCTTAGTCTAACTTTAGGTCTACGGTTGGTTGTTCATGTTCTTGTTTGATTGTTGCGCAAACAAACGGACAGACCTAATCCGGGTCAAGAACGTTACATTGCGGATGCTCCGGGTGAAACTGATCAGGGTTCCGATCAGAAGTGAGCCTTAGGGTGGCAGGTTGTGTACGGTTGAGGGTGATCTCGCGTACGGAAGGACGGATTTTTGGCCAGGAAGGCAGGCTGTAGAGCGGTAGAGTTGAGTGATTCGAGGACGAATCCTTGTTAGTGGGGGAGAATTGTAACGTCCGCGAGCCAAATGTGTATTTTTGGTTCGGATGTCGATTGACCAGCTCGTTTTCAATCGACTGGGTCGTTTTTATTGGGAAAAATTCTTCGTGTTAAAGGAAAAATAGTCGGATCTCGGGAAGATTTTTAGCCATCGTGGGTAACGGAGGAATAAAATATTTGGGTGTGGTGGAGTGATTAATTAATTAAGCATGGGTGTTGAGAATTAAACAAATGAGCATGGGCTCTTTGATTAAAGAATGAGTGGCATGGGCAAGTGTTTTTTTCTTTTGTGTTTGGGAAATGTTAAAGAGGAAACATGTTCCCCCATGCTCATCACACCCATGCTTGGATGTCTTGGGGCTTTGCCTATAAATATCACTCCCTCCCTTTTGTTCTCAGCCACTCTTCTTCCATACCAAAACGCTGCCCAATTTTTAGTAGAACCGAGAGTTTGTGAGAAAGAGAGGAGGAAGAAGAGTAACAACCGAGTGAAGAAGGGACGAACGGCTACGGAGAACGGATCGGTTTGGTCTTGAATTTTGAGGGTAAGTTCTCCACTATTTTAGCTTCATATAGGAGAAAACCGCTTGTCTTTTGGTTGAGTATTCTAGGAGTTATGGTCATTTTACTGAGAGATGTTTCTGCAGCATCTCTTCTACGATCAGTCCACTTCCGAGGACGATTCCCGTCGTTCTGTAAGGACCCAAGAGGCGAGCAAGATTTCATTGGAAAGCTCTGAGTCTTATCTTTCCACAGACACCGATTTCGGTTTATTCAGAGGTGACCTCCGTTCTCTGTGTGTTTTTGAAGTTAGTGTGGCGTTTCTGAAATATTTGTTCTCAGTTCTGATAATCGAGTTTGCGAGCTAATTTTCCCATCGAACTGCTTAGAGTTAGGTTACGTTCTATACACCTCTGTAAAGCTCTCGATGTCTAGTTTCTAGAACAGGTTTTATACCTTGATTTGGTTAAGAATTTGCTGAGTTATGGTCCTTTGAACTTGGGTAGTTCGTGCAGTTTTTCTGCAATTTCCTGCGGTTTCGTCCGGAGTTGCTGTTTTCGGGGACGATTTCCCGGCGAACCGTTTGGAGTTAGGAGTCTTGTAATACGGCGTTGGAAAGCTGTTGGTGTCTAGTCTCCAGAACCGTTTTCCGTTCGCGATTTGGTCCAGTGAGTCGGAAGTTATTCCAGTCGCAAAACAGGTGAGTGCGTGACCATGGTTTTTGCGTGTATGTGGGTGTCATAATGCGTTTGATTGCGAATTGAAATGATTGTTGATCGATTATTGCTTGTTGGGGTGTTATTAGTGTTTATATCAAATTTAAGTATCATGGATTGTGGTTGATTTTGTGTTGATTTTTCGTTGACTTTTTGGGGTTGACTTTTCGGGTTGACTTTTGTGTTGACTTCTTGATTGATTGATCGTTGGGTATTATGGTATCCCTTATGCCCGTGCATCTAGCCAAGTAGATGGGATGACCGCTCCACTGAGTATTTATGATAATACTCACGCATCTCTTATAACCATGTGATGCAGGTAAAGACAAAGTGTGATCGTGGAATCCGGCTATGAAGAGGAGATGATCTAGGGTCTCGTCATTGTGTGTTTATTTACTTCCTGTTTTCGTTCTGACGCTGTTTGTTGTTTGTGTTAAACCGCTGTCTTTTTTTTTCTGTTACATTGTTGTGCTAAATTGTTTTGGAGAATTAGTATTTATGGGAATACTAATTCTCGTTTATCGTATTAAAAAAAAAATTGGGTTGTTTCATCCTCTCTCCCAAAACCTTCGCCATCGGCACTTTTCATCTCTTTAGAAATGAAATCGAAGTTTTTTAGACGTAATTGAAGAGGAAATCGAAGCTTATTAGAGGTAATTTTCATCTCTATTTCTTGATTTCTCAATCTAGATCTAGATCTAGTTTTTGATCCACGATTTCGCGATTTCGCAATTTCGTCGATTTGTGTAACAAATTTTACTAGTTTATTTGATTTTGTCAATGGTTTTTCGATTCGCGACTATCCAATATTGTCGATATGAGTTTCACTCGTCGTCGTACTTGGTTTGAATATGTCAATTTCGGTAGTTTTTCCTTATTGACGTGAATCTGGGTAAATTTATGGGTTTTAAAAAGTTTTTAAAACGATAATATATGAGATAAAAATTGATGGTTTAAATCTGTAAAACTAGGTAAAGTTTTGTTCTTGAAGTGATTACGGATAAAATTCAGACAATTTACAGATTTTATAAAGGTTTTTAACAGTTATAAATCGATAATTGACATGTGTTTTCAATAATTTTTCAGATGAATTAGACAGATGATGAAATATTTGACGGCATAAACATGTCAGAACAGGTTTACAAACCTGGTTTTGAACATGACGGTAATAAAACGGCGTAGCAACATGTCAACATGAAAGTGGTTGATACTGTCCGAGCAATACTAGGACCTAGGTTGTTCAGTAGGATTGAAAACAGTTCTCGGTCCTATTGTACAACTTGCACAGAGGAGTATCACATTTTCTGGTACGATATTTCACTTTCTGATTTAGAGGAGGATCAAAATGAAAGGACAAGACTTGTGGTTCAGGGTTGATTTCCGGCCAACAAGATTCTCAGAAAGAGGGTTCTTCCTTACCACAGGTAATTTTGAAAAAATTATATAAAGATTTTTAAAGAAATTTATAAGGATTTTTAAAGGTTTTTATAAAGATTTTATAAGGATTTGATAAAGATTTTAAACTGATGTTGTTCAGTTTTATTCGTTTATTACTGGTGCTGAGATGAATCTGGATGCTCAAGAAACGTAAGAACCCGCCCAAGGGATGAAGTTGGAAGCTCAAGGAATGTAAGACCTCGTCGGTCTGGTCGTTCTATCTAGTTTTTCATTTATCTTAAACTTATGATGCACAATAAAAATTATTTTCTTTAAAAAAGTTTGTAAGAAATCCTTTTGCTTTTTTGTTGATACAATCAAGATGCCAAGACTGCATAAATGTATGATGCACGATAAATGTTTTCGTTTATAGAAATTTCTAATTTCGGCAAAAAGTTTGTAGCAAATTCTTATCAAATCCGTATAAAATCCTTATCAAATACTTATAAAAATTGTACATAATGCTTATAAAAGTTTGTTTGCATATATTTTATCCAAAATGTCTGTAAAAAAAACTTATAAAATCTTTATAGAAATTCTTAATTTCGGCAAAAAGTCTGTAAAAAAATCCTTATCAAATCCATAAAAAATTCTTATCAAATCCTTATCAAATACTTATAAAATCCTTATAAAAATTGTACATACTGCTTATAAAAAATTATTTGCCAATATTTTATCCAAAAAAAGTCTGTAAAAAAGACTTATAAAATCTTTAAAAAAGTTGTACAGAATGCTTAGAAAATGGAGATATTTTAACGGTTTATATATTGAACAGCACATAGAATGTTCTATAAAACAATTTAATCATAAAAACTATATAAAAAACATTTTTTTTAATCCAACAAATGCAAATAAAAAATAAATGCTAATAAAAACTTTGAATCTTAGAGAGAGTTTGTAACTAAAAATATTCAGTTGATTGGATTCACACAACCTCCACTCTCTACAAACTTCTTCATGAATGCTTGCAATTGCCTGTAATTCCTAATATACATTAGCGGAAGATGTGTTCTATCTAGTAACATGTAACTAAGTTTGACGGAACTTTCGCACATATCAATCCCAAAATCTTCTGACACAACTTGCAATAACCCAGTAAAACTAATATCTTCATCGACCAAGCTAAAAGATGCTCCCCTTTCAACATCGAACATAAACTCCCACTGACTGTTATCCGTAATCTTTTATATTCCACACAAAGAATACAACTCAAACATTACGCCGTGATATAGAAAATAAGGACGATTTATAAAACATTAAGGGCAATTTATAAGATTTTTTAAAAGTTTATAAACATGATTATAACATGATTATAAACAATTTATAAGTTTTTTTAAAGGTTTATAAACATGATTGTCAATCAAAGAGAAATGATTTATAACTTAATTGTTAATCAATTAAGCTTGCTCAACGCCCTGTTGTTAATCTCATATGTTTATAAACATTTTTTAAGATTTTATAAGGTTTATAAAACATGAATGTAAATCAAAGAGAAACGAGAAACAAGTTATTACCTTAATTGTAACTCAGCGGATCCGATCACAAAGAATCCCGACTCGGCAACGGAGGCGGATTTCGAATCAGCGACAGCGAATTCAGACTTCAACAGCAATTTTCCCAGAAAATCCGCGATTCAGATACGAATCGAGAGAGAGAGAGAGAGAAATCGAGATCGAGATCTCTGTGTGAGAGAGAGAGAGATTGAGATCGATATCGCAGAGATCTCTCTGTGTGAGAGAGAGATCGAAGATCGCACAGAGAGAGAGAGATCTGAGAGAGAGAGAGAGAGAGAGAGAGAGAGAGATGTGAGACAGTTTTTTAAAAAGGATATTTTTGGAATATGAAAAAAAGGAAGTGGCATTTTTGCAAAACTTGCAAAAAGGTGGTATTTTTGCAAAGTGGCATGGGATATGTGGCATATCTCAAAATTTCTCTTTAAAATTATACTTATATTTTTTTTAATTGTTTTTAAAAAATTACGTTAATAAAATATTCTTTAAAAAAATTATTTTCACAATTTAAAAATATATAATTTTATTGTATTTTAACTATATTTTACACTCTAAAAGATTATTTTTATTTATTTAATATCGATTATTGTTTGTACCACTACAATGTTATCAATCTGATTATTATTTGTCCCTCTTTGTTTTCCATATAGCTTCAACTCACCACTATCTCTTAATTACAGCTTTACACTATTCTATATTCGCTTATCGATTCAGCTTACAGCTGAAACACTTGTACTGTTTTGGGTTACCAATCAAACCTAAATTGTGTTTGATTGGTAACAAACTTAATAATCTTACAGCCACTTTACCATTTGTAAGTTGTATATTGTACCAATCACAAAAGTGGTACCAACAATTTTTTCAAAAACGTTACACAGGGCCGGTCCTGAATTCTAATGGACCGCAAGCTAAAAATAAAAAACATGTCATTTTACTATTAAAAAAAATCGTTTCCAAACAAAATAAAAATAAAAACAACATTGAGTTTCGAATTCATGATATGTTCTAAGAGAAATATTGGGTTTTAGCTACTAGATTAAAGAGATTTTTTTAAAATTAAGCCCGATTTTTAAATGATAAATATAAGGGCCGCAAGCAAGTATTGACCCGTTTGCCTTCAAAGCCGACCTTGGTATTACACTCAACTTTATTTGTGCACCTTTTTCTTATCGTTATTTTTACAACTTTGCACTGCTATAACAGCTTACCGATTTGAAAAACTTTACCGTTTTATGTTACTAATCGGCTACCTTGACGAATGATTTTCTATCTATAGTTGGGCTTGTGACATTTTTTTGCTTCCAGAACCGTAATGATTTTCTATCTATAGTTGGGCTTTGTTGACTCTGGACAGCAATGAGAAGATTCTCTAATTTTGTATGACCAAAAGAGCTATCTCTATACTATTAAAAGAGAAGTCATTTAGAGTAAATGTCCAAAATCCTATCTAATATTACTAAAATTGCCATTGGTTTTAAATTAAAGAAATTCAATTGAAAAGGGTAATTTTGTACATATGTAGTGGCAATTTCAGTAATTTTGGGATCAATTTCAGACATTTTGAAAGGCATTTTCGTTTTTTTTTTTTATGACACATTAATAGCATTTTCGTTATTTTAGAAAAATTTTATAACTGCATAAAAAAATGATAAAAAATATATAATAAATTTTTAAAAATTCTATCTCCCATTCATCTTTGTTTGATGATATTTCTAATATACAAATTAAATAATCGGATAATTTATATGATAAAAAAACATAGATTTTTTTCTGCATATGTTGTGATTCAAATTTTTCAAAAAGACCATAAACTAATTAACATATGAAAAGAGTAATGTTTATCAAAATCCCACATCGGATACGAAAATGAATTTGAATCCAAAGACATAGTATAGAAAGAAACAAAATGATGAACAACGGTAAGAGCAGGAAGCCTAATCTAATAGGCATTCAAAACAAAATATTTGATTCGTTTTAATTTGGTTATTAAGTTTAACTGCATAATTAAATCGAATAATATAAATAATTTTATCAAAAATTTAATTTGATTAAAAAGTAATTCATTTTTTTCCTTCTTTGTATTTTTATTTTATTTAATTCAATAGGAATTTCCTAAATTAATCTTAATAATAAATCTAAACAATAAATGGATATTCAAAGTAAAGATAATCTCATAAAATCTTTAGGATCCGATTTATTATTATTTGTTGAAAAGATGCCTAAAACCCCCATTTTAATTCTAAAACATAAACTATTTAACATATGAAAAAAACAAAGTTTGTAAAACCCCAATTTGATTCAAATATTATTGAAATTGTCATTGCCTTATAACTAAATTGATTTAATTGAAAATGGTAATTTTGGATAGATGTAATGGCAATTTCAGTAATTTTCAGATCAATTTTGGACTTTTTTTTAACTGGATCCGACTACAGACACGCGGATCCTCTTGATCTGGTTCGTGATCCGACAGATTCATTAATGGCATTTTCGTAATTCATCAAATTTTGGTTTTCATATTCGGCTCTTTTACACCAATTTAAAATGTCGTTAAGTTATAATTATACATGTGATGATATATAGTTAGACGATTAAACTATAATAAGATATTCGACTCTTTATTAGAAAACATTTTTGTTGATTAATTCCAAATTTCAAATTTTTATTATAGTACATTCATAGAAAATTGTTTGGTATATTTTAAATTCTCGTATTACATATATCTTAAATTTTTAAATTTGAAAAATTTCCTCATATTACGTACTTTCCAAATTGTTTCAAAATTTAATCAATTTGACATTTTAATGTTTCATATATATAGTTAGCCAAAAAGGTAACAAATCCCAATGTTTGGAAGGTAGTTAAATGACAATCTTTGATAATATTAATTTTTGGAAATTATTTAATATTTTTAGAAAAATTAAAAAGATTTGGAAAGTAATTAATGACAATGTTTCATAATATTCTTATAACACACGATCTTGACGTTCAATTGCTTTTGATTTTAAAAATGACCTGCCATTATATTAATCATAATTTCCTTATATATTATAAAAATTATTGCACTATCATTAATTATAGACACTTAACATAATACCAATTAAAAATGGCAAAGATATTTTTATAAATTTTATATCCCATAAATATAATTTCCGAGACTAAATGTTCTATAACAATATTATATATTCCAAAAAATTTTAGTTAATTTTGGTATATTCTTAGTTTTAAAGGATATATATCATATATTGTAGGTATATTTTTATCATCACAAATTCTTTCAATTATTAAAAATAATTGCTGCCATGAAAATCAATTAGTTAATGATGCGGAGTTAATTTTGATTTTTGTTAATAATATATTTCATTAAAAGAATGTTCTTTTCTTTAGAGTTCCTAAATTGACGTAATTTATTTCTTTTCATTGTTTTTCATGGTTTTTAATCTATTTGTTTTGATGTATATCTATGTCGAATTTCGTTTATGTAGTTATACTCCCGTTCAAATAACTTGTGCTTTTTTTAATTAAATCAGGCAAATTAAATGTAATTTGACATGTATCCTTTTCCGACAAAGGTTATATTTATCTTCTAAATTGTTTGAGAAAGTGAAAGAAAAGAAACAACAATTGCAACAGAAACAACAATTCCAATCCCAATCTCAATTACACCTACAAGATATGCCCTCACGTTTCGGTCCATGATTTTTATTATTCATTTAGAATCTATAATTTGGTTTACTCAAAGATTTCTTAGAAAAGTTGAATTCAAAGTAATAAAATAATTTTGGTTGATAATTTGGTTGATAATCTAATTAAAAGGAAATGCTTTTAATAGTTTAATTATGTGTTTTAATTTGGTTGGCTGTAAACTCTGACATAGTTTTAGAAAAAAATGACATGGATATTAATTTTAGACTAATTAAATAAATAATAACTAACCAAAAATAAATCTGGTTTTAATTTTTAAAATCTAAACATTTCGTAATACCACGAGCACAAATCAGGCCGCCCAGTAACCAAATCGCTAGAAATACCGACTATTCAATTTAATTTAATTTGCTTTCCTTATTCTTTATTATTAGAAAACAAACAAAAAAAGTTAAAAAAATCATCTCTTGATCAACTAAATGAGATATTCTAAACAAATTCCAAACAAAAATTACGAAACTAAAGAAAATTATTTTGGTACAATCGCTAAGATTTAAACTTTTAAGTGGATAATTTTCTTAATTAAATAATTATTAATTTTTAACTTAATTAATATAGATGAAAACACATGATCTGTTAATTGTACCAAAATAAAATAATTCCTCTAATTCGACGTTATGTTAAGATTCGTTTCAAAAATTGTGGAATAAGCGTTTCAAATGATTTATTTCATTAAAAATATAATTTTTAGAAACTCTAAATCGACTCTCTTAGCTAGCCACCATCCATTCAACAAACCATTCATTTTTTTCCTTGCTTATGCATTTTAATCATTCACTCAACAAACCACTCAAAATTACAATATAAATAACAAATGTTCCCGCACTATGGGCGGGTGATTCCTAGGTTATTGATTACTCCTTCAGACACAAGATTACCTTTCAAAATGCGTCGTAGACAGCTACCTTTATCTGTTGCCTTTGCGATAACCATCAACAAAAGTCAAGGACAGTCTCTTAGAGAAGTTGGGTTGTATTTGCCTCAGCCAGTGTTTTCGCATGGTCAGCTATATGTGGCTATTTCTAGAGTGACTTCCAAGAAATGTTTGAAAATTCTTATTGTAGATAACGATGGTAAAACTCAGAAGAAGACTATAAACGTTGTTTTCAAAGAGGTTTTCCAAAATATTGACTCGCAATTGTTGTGTGATGAAGGTATGGATATTCATCTATTCAACTTCTTTCAAATTCGTCTCTTACAAGTGCTTCATTTTTTAAATATTTTTGTTTTTTTTTTTACAGATTAGTTTCTGAACTTGATTAAAGAGTTTGATCAATCTTCGGCGATGGAGACTCTCAAGTATTATTGTTTTGCGTTTTCGATCAAATCTTCGGAGTTACACCTACAATTTATGTTTTGGTTTTTTTTAGTTATTTTAGATTTGTTTTATTACATAGAGATTCAGTACATTTGCCATATTATAATTCATTCTTATTCCATAAGTAAATACAACAGACATACGTATATGCACAAAACTAAATAATTGATACGATAGACATTCGTACATGCACAAAACTAAATATTATAATTTATGTATACCAATTACAATGATTATTCATCATAAAATTCAATACTTAACATGCTTATTCTCTACCTTCAAACTAAAAAAATTAATCATACTTTTTCAATATAATCGATCCTACTTACAAACTAAAACAATACATATCACATTTTGAACATATTATATAAGACACAATTCGAAATTTTAGCTTACAACATAAAAAACGTATGTTCCCGCACAAAGTGTGGGTCAAAATCTAGTGTTACTTATTTCATTAGTTCTGTGAGAATTTAATACTAGTATCTTTTGAAAAGTATACTTTTTGGTTTCTTACGTAATCCAAAACTGTTAGAACATGTCCACTGGTTAAACTCTTTAATGGAGTTCAAGAATTTTTTAATATTATTTGAACAATAAAATTAGTTTAGAATTTTAGTCTTGATTTAAAAAAAACTTCTCCTCCATTAGTAGAACCTCTTTTCGAGTTCTGAAGAATAAAAAAATATTATTATTTTAAATGTTTTATTAAAATTTGAAAACATACAAAATTTGTCATCATTTGTCATCGGTGAAATCGCCCATCGAAAAGAGAATACAGAGAAGAGAGAGAAACGCATGGAAGAGAGAGAGTTGGTTTTTGGGATATTGGTAAATTTTTTTTAATCAAAATCCCCTCAACCAATCAGATATTGCCACCATAGGGATTTTAAAGATATCTTTAAACTCTGTTTTAAGGACCGGTTGTAAACTTATTAACCAATTAAAAATCCTGTAATTTTAAATTAAGATCCACCAATGGAGGTGGTCTTAACTGATACCTATAACTTTGGAACAATTGCAAAAATACCACTTTTACTATGTACATTTGCAAAAATGTCATTTAAGGATGTCCATTTGCAAAAATACCACTAATTAGATATTTTAAAACCCAAAACATAAAATTATAAACCGTAAAAAAGTTTTGACCCCTAAAACCCATTAAACCCTCAAACCTAAACTCTTATACAACATAGTTATCATAAACATTAATGTATAATGAATTTCTTTTTAAAATAACATTTTTGCAAAGATTTTGAAAAGATAGCATTCAAGTGGTATTTTTTAAAATTTCTCTATAACTTTTAGTATAAATACATATTTAACTGTAGCCGAGTTTTGTTGAAATAATGTTTTCCTTTTGAACAATAAGAAAGGAGATGTTGTTATAAATGGACAATTATCCATTAGATAATCCTTATCCTTATCCATCATTATTATAATAGTTACTTCAATATGAAGTAATGTTTTTTGCCAACTTGATCTCCTATATAAAGAGATGTATTGTAGTTCACAATGAAACAATATTAATAGTTGATTATCTTTCTTTTATGTCTTGATCTTTCTCTCTTCTTACGTAAAACATATATACAATATATACACAAACATATATACACATATATCATATACATTAATACATATATCTATGTATATTATACATATATATTTCACCTTATATTAATTAGTCTAGTTTATAACATATGTGTTTTATTTTCCTATATTGTCATCCTTTTTATTCAAGTGAACCGGTGAGTATGGTTGTGCTAACATTAAGTGGGGAGTTTGTAAAATGTAGCTGTTTAATAAAAAATCCATTTTTAAATGTAACTGTTTAGTAAATACTCCTGTAATATACTTCTACACCAGTTTAATAATATCCAGTTTCAACGCTTAATTTGTTGATTTGTTATTATAAAACTGGTATAGAATTATGATTCTGTTATATATAGGATTGTATAATACAAACAATGGTCATAGATTTATCTAGTGAAATAGATGTTATTTGGAGAATCCTAAGAGGATTTGTGTAAAGCTCACATTTAAAACTTTTCTAAAAGAAATGTTATTTGGTCTAGAAGTACCAAAATTTTTTAAATGTTTTGTGAGTACTTATGGTGATACCTCATGTATAAAAGATTTGGAGGTATACCATGTGATTTCGTATAGTAAAAAAGAAAGCCAAAATAGTTATTTAAGGAGAGTATGAATAATTCGTAAGTACAATCGAGCATTTAGAAGATTGTACGTAAAAAGAAGTTTGGGCCGGAAACCCAAATAGATAAAAAATGATCTTCTATGTGAACGAGATGGACTAGAAGTTCAATGACCCGAGAAATTATATGAAGAGCATACGAGTTTGTTCACTAAGACTCTGTTCAGTGAATCTTCCAAATAGAGATGTCACAATTTGAGATCAAAAGTATTTTTTCGTTCTCAAACTAAGAAACTTTGCTAAAAGCATGAGTACTATATCTAATGATGCAAAGATCATCACAAACCCTTGTAAAGTCATATTTTCAATCCCAAGAGGTATAAAGTTTGAGATAAATGATGATGCATTTATATTTTCCCATTCATACAGAAACTTGTTGAGTTTCGAAAATATCCTGAGAAATGGATATCATATTGAAAATATGAAAAAGAATGGCATTGAATATCTTTACGTTACATTGGAAAGAATACATTGGAAGAATTACCATTGATGTCTTTCGGATTATACTGTACTAAATAAATACGACTGGATCCTATGTTACAGTAAACCAGAAGTTTACTAGTACATTTAAAGTCTGGCAAGAGAGGCTACGACATTCAGGATCAGTCATGATGAGAAGAGTTGTGCAAAATTCTAGTGGGGCCACCCATTGAAAAAAAACTAAAAGATTTTTCAATCGGGAGAGTTTTCATGTAAAACATGTTCTCAAGAAAAATTCATAGTGAGGTCATCTCCAGTCAAAGTTTGGAATGAATCTCCAGTATTCTTGGAAAGAATACATGGTCACATATGTAGACCTATACATCCACCGTGCAGACCATTTCGATACTTTATGGTATTAATTGATGCATTTGGTAGATGGTCACATGTGTGTCTGTTGACAACACAAAATACGGTTTCCGCAACATTCATTGTCCAAATATTCAGATAGATTTTGAACATTCGGTTTCCCATGTTCATACATAAAATGGCATGGCCGAGAGTATAAATTATCGGAATGCATCCCTGGTAGATGATGTTTCCATGGGAAGAAAGATAATGATATGTGTGGCTATACTCTTTTTCCCTTATCATGGTTTTTGTCCCACTAGGTTTTTCCATGATAAGGTTTTTAACGAGGCAGCAAAGAACACGTAAAAACTCCCAAAAGCATGAAAGATATATACGGAATGCATTTCAAGAAGATGATGTTTTTAGGGAGAGTTATATGATGATGAGCGTAGTTGTACTCTTTTTTCCCTTATCATGGTTTTTGCCCATTGGGTTTTCCATGACAAGGTTTTTAACGAGACAACATAGAACACTCCAAAGATAAACATCTAAGGGAAATGTTATAATCCCAAATGATAAGGTCTATGACTTTCCAAAACACTTTGTCATACACGGATGAGATCGTGACGAGCGCAAAAGATGACCGAGATGAATCATGTACAAGAGAAGCAAGGAAGATGATAAAGATGAATCAATGTACGGAGCCTATGAAGAGAAAAGACTTATTCGAGGGAGAGACTACGTTATCCGCGCGATTTATGAAAGAAAGATCATATCCGTTTTCCAAGATGAGATTGCACTCTTTTTCTTTATCATGGTTTTTATCCTAAACAGATTTTTTCATAAAAAAAGTTTTAAACGAGACAGTCCACAAAACAACATCATTAGAAATTGATAATTAAGGGGGAATGTTATAAATGGATAATTATCCATTAGGATAATGCTTATCCTTATCCATCATTATTCAATATGAAGTAATGTTTTTGCCCACTTGATCTCCTATATAAAGAGATGTATTGTAGTTCGTAATGAAACAATACTAATAGTTGATTCTCTTTCTTTATGTCTCGGTCTTTCTCTCTTCTTACGTAAACCATATATACAATATATACACAAACATATATACACATATATCATATACATTAATACATATATCGATGTATATTATACATATATATTTCACCTTATATTAATTAGTCTAGTTTATAACATATGTGTTTTATTTTCCTATATTGTCATCATTTTTATTCAAGTGAACCGGTGAGTATGGTTGTGCTAACATTAAGTGGGGAGTTTGTAAAATGTAGCTGTTTAATAAAAATTCCATTTTTAAATGTAGCTGTTTAGTAAATACTCCTGTAATATACTTCTACACCAGTTTAATAATATCCAGTTTCAAGGCTTAATTTGTTGATTTGTTAATATAAAACTGGTATAGAATTATGATTCTGTTATATATAGAGGATTGTATAATATAAACAATGGTCATAGATTTCCGTTCAGTGTTACTTCCTATCTGAGCTTAGAAAATCTCTGTTATTCAATTTTTCATATAATATCATATCAGCGTTTAAATATATGATTAACTCAGAGTAAGAACATAATTAAAAACAGTTTTTGTCCAAGAATTTCCAGGATTGTTTTAGGAAATAAGGTAAAAACAAAACAAAAAAACCTTCAAAGAGGCTTAAACCTAACGAGAGAAGTATTCTTCATTTTTAACAAAAAAAAAAAAAAAAGAGAAGTACTCTTCATTCAACTTCCGAAATACAAAACTCCATCTCCAACACTTGGCTACGCAATAAGCTGTTAGACAGAAATATGAAATCTTCCTCACGAGGGATTTGAAAACTCACTCGACGAATCTTCTTCATCTCCGACGTTTCGTGAGTAAAAGTGTTTCCATTGAAAGAGTAGGAGATTCGATACGAGAACTTGCCTATTTTTGGAGCCAACGGTGCAATACAATTCACAGTCACGTAAAGACCCTTTAGGTCTCTCGAACAATGCACCACGAACAATACTTTCTTCTCAATCGTAGTAAGAACAAATCGTTTTTCTTCATCTGCACTTTCCTGGATTTGCCAAAACTGAAAAAAGATTCTGAATTCAATGGATGGGAAGCAAGATAGAGAAAGTAGACGGCAAGGTATGAGACGGTGTAGGTGAAGGGGCAATGGTCGAGGTCGAGGTCAGGGCAAGAACATAGAGAGAATTTGCAATATTTCTTCTCATGAAGTGATCACTACAAGAAAACAGGACTGTTTCCGACGGACAGTTTGGTCGGAAAACCGTCGGAAACAGGTGTTTCTGACGGATTTCCGACCAAACTGTCCATCGGTTTTAGGTGGTCGGAAATGAAAGATCGGTCGGAAACTGTCGGAAATTTCCGATGGATTTCCGACTGATATGGGTCGTTGCAAATACCGTCGGAATTTTCCGATCGGCAATACCGTCGGAATTTTCCGACCGGCAATACCATCGGAATTTTCCGACCGTCATGTCCGTCAGAAATTTCCGACGGTCGGAAATTTTCGACCGTTTTCCTACGGCTTTGCTTTTTAAAAAAAAAATTAAATTATTTATTATTTAATCTATTAATTATTTAAATTACGAAATAATTTATAAAAAAAGATAAAAACAAATAGAAAATGTAATTTAAAGTATTTAAAAGTATTTTAAACATAATAAAATGTAAATTAAAATAAAAAACTAAAACCGTCGTAAACATCTATTCCTCATGAAAGCCTTCAATGCTTCAAGGCTCTCTTTTGTTGCGGCGTTCTCAAGTTTCAATTCTTCAACTTCTTCGTCTTTCTTCTCAAGTGCTTCTTTGAGACCGGCTACTTCGTCATAGAGTACGGGATTGGTGGCGGAAGAAGAAGTAGGCCCGAACCTAGAAACTACATTGCCTAATCCAGGACGACGACCCTTGCGCAATGGGGTTTCCTACGGAAAATGAGATGCGTCAATATGGAAAATTAAGAAAAAAAAAGTCGACATATAATTAAAACGTAACAATACCTGGAGGACCATATCGTTGACTTCGTCTCGGGACAACTCACACTGGTTCGAAGAAGAAGAACCATCCAAACCTTGAGAGAGAGTCATTTGCGTAAGCCGCTCTTCCTTTCTCTTCTCCACCTTCTTGACGATTTCAGCAATGTTCGGATAATCGATCTTCCTGGTTTTTTGGTTCGTGTGTGTCCGTTTCATCAAAGCAACTAAATCCGGAGCCACACCGCCAGATTCTTGAATCTACAAACGTTTTCATAAATATTGTTAATGTGAAAGATAACAAAAAATATTTATAGAAATTTCAAATACACTTACCATCTCGTCCTCCCGCGCTAAGAAACTCGTAGCCCCAGAGTTGTGAGTACCTCGAGGATTCTTCTTACGGTTCTCCGAGTTAATCTTTGCAAGCTTTTTCGTTGCCGGATCAGGCCAATACGGCTGCAATCCCGACCAAACATCCTCGTGCAAGTTACGCGGTTTCTCATCCCCGTTCTCCCATTTTTCCTTCCACTCGTTCATGTGTCCCGAGTAACTATCCTGGGCCATCTTGTAGAACGCATCCCTAACTTGTCCCGTCAAATTAGGATGCCAATCATAATCTTGCTACATTATTAATAACAAAAATTATTAGTAACTATAAAATTCTTTTCAAGACAAATTTTTTTGTTAATTAAAGACATACCGTAAAAGTTCGGAACCACAACTCTTTCTCACTTTGAGGCATTGCGTTCCACGTCTTATAAGGATGTTTGAGGAGTGAACGTATCATCTTCAAAAATGATTTTGAGATCTTATTTTTCTTACCGAACCTAGAAACATGAAAACAATGTGTTAGTAAAAAAATCAAAGTTAGTATTAATTTTAACATTCCCTACAAAATTTTAATAATTTACCAAGTCGAGTCGCCTTGACACATTTGGTCGAGCTTTGGAATCTTCTCTCGGTCCGGTTGAGTCAACAACTCTTCGATCGTAAGTTGTTGTTGGTTGGAGCTTCTGTCTGGAATATGAGATGGGCTCGAGGGGTTTGGGGCTGTGGGGTTTGTGTTCTCGCTCATCGCACGATTCGGGAGAATCGACTCTCTCTCATAAGGAACATTCGTGGTGCAACCTAACTTGGCGTTTGGGCATGGGACAGTAACTGATTCAAGCAATTTCTCCACTGCTCTGCATCGTAACTTACCAATGGGGAAAGCACATGAAGGACATTTGTTACTCAGTTTCGGACAGCAAAAATGGCAAGCAAGATGTCCATTTTCACACTGAAATTAGAAACCAAAGAGTTACAATCAGATTCATGTCAACACTTAATAAGTAAAAAATAAATCTTACAAAGGATTTTCCACTTCTTTTGGTAAAAATCATCAACTCAAAAATCATGTTTGGAGTAAATATTGACCAACAATCATGAGCAAATGTATATAATAAGGCATAAGGAGAGACGGATCAAACTGAGAATCGGATGTTACCTGAAAAATAAACACAAATGAAAACTTAAAACAAAAAAAAATCAACATGAAAAAATTTATCAACTCTAAATTGTCTTTGCCTTATATGGAGAATTGAAAACGTAGCTCTTTAAATGTTGATTTAGAAGAAAAGAGTTTAAAACGAACCATCAAATTAAAAGAAAAAGAATATGGACAACAAAAGAGTATAAAACTAAATCAGATGAACAAACCCCTAAGTAAAGCTACAAGAATGTCACGGTCTTAACAGCGACACCTAAGACTACTAAATTATAAGACCGAATTTCCATTATCATCTTCTCAATGCATGCAGAGTTTAATACAAAAATTCTTTGAATCAAGATTCGAAATCTTACCTGAAAGATTGGAATAGTGAAAGGCTCATAGCAAACAGGACAGTCAAGAAGATCAAGATCTAGCAACTTGCCCGACCGTCTCTTTTGAGATTGAATGTCTCTAGAACCATTTCCATCTTCTGAGGAACGTTTCATGACACTTCACTTGACATAAACTCTTCGACTTCTTTTGATGCAGAAGAGAAGAAGCTACACATTGAGTGGGTATTAATTAGTTAGTTCACTCTTTTTTCAAGTTATTATTTATTTATTTGTCGTAATGGATTAAGAAGACCCAACACAAGAAACTAGGCCCAAAAGTTAATTCTGTAAAAAAAAAATTATCAAATGAGATCTGTATTTAAAAACAATGATAAAAACATATGAAAGCTAAACTTTAATCATCAGGTATATAATCCACGTCAAATGCACGATATATTTGATAATTGTTATTTCTAGTTTCTCCCTTATATTAATATTTAGAAAAAAAAATAGTTATCCTTTTTAATATAAGGGAGAAACTAGAAATAACAAAATATCAAATAAATATTTTCTGTATCAATAAATATGTTTTATGTTATAAAATTTATTTTGCATGTTATTTAGATTAAATATAATATAAACGTTTTTTATGTAAATCGAATACTTTGAGATTATCTGTTATTTCAAATTTATTTCAATTCACTAAAACTAAAAATAAATATCGTGCTAGTGTGTAAAAAATCTTTTCAAATAAAAAAATAAAAGAAATAATCAAAAAATACTAAAATGATGGTTTTTTTAAATTCAAACTTTAATGTTTGATTTGTAAAGTTTTATGTTTATAACAAAAACATAACTATAGTTAGAGTAATACAGATACAATTAAACAATATAAAATTTTTTTTATGATCAATCACATATAGGGATGATTGGTAGGTGTCTTTCAAATCTTTTACTGTAGATTTTTGGCTACATAGATTTTGACTGTAAATATTATGGCTGTTACTTTAAATATTAATAAAAATATGTTTGGTAAGGGAAATTGTATAAGCTGTGATTGTTATTTTAATAATGATTGGCAAATAACCTTTTTTGCAAAAAATATAAATAACAATATAAATTTGATTAAAAATATCTAAAATAAATAAATTTTATTTATTTTTATTATTTCATGGTTTGGTTTGACAACCAAAAGCTTCATCAAAAAGTGGAATAAACTTATAAAGATTTGGATTAAACACTCTAGCTTATGAATCCTTCTTATAAATGGAGTAATGCTTCTCTAACTAGGCTTTAGAAAAAAACTATAAAACAAGAAAAAAAATAAAAGACAAGTTTAGAGACTTAAAAAAAATAAGACAATAAATTATGCTTAAATATAAGCATTTTTTATGTAAATCGAATACTTTCAGATTATCGGTTCTTTCAAACTTATTTAAATTCACTAAAACTAAAAAAAAATATTGTGCTAGTGTGTACAAAATTTTATCAAATAAAAAATCAAAGAAATAATAGAAAATACTAAAATGATGGTCTTTTGGAATTCAAGTTTTAATGTTTGATTTGTAAAATTGTACGTTTATAACAAAAACATAACTTTAGTTAGAGTAATAAGAATACAATTAAACAATATAAAATAAAATGATTTTATGATCAATCACTTGTAGGGGTGACCAATCTTTTTACAGAAGTTATTCCACTTTTTGATGAAAGTTTTTATTTTTTAAGGTTTCATCAAAAAGTGGAATAAACTGTAAAACATTTGGATTAAACACTCTAGCTTCTGAATCCTTTTTATAAATGCATTATTGCTTCTCTAACTAGGCTTTAGAAAAAAACTATAAAACAAGAAAAAAAAAACATAAAAGACAAATTTTAGAGACTTAAAAAAAAAAAGACAATTTATGCTTAGCAAAAAAATATTTTTAAAAATTTAATTTTTTCTAGAGCCTTAAATTTGTCTTGCCAAGCACCCCCATGGTATCCAAACTGACATAAATATAATTTTTATAAAGTAATTGATATCGATAAATGATTCATCAAACATTAGCACATGTATTTGTAAATTCATGTTAAAAATTTGATAAATATGTAGGGATTTCCAATATGACATATAAACTTAATTGAAATATTTTGACTGGTTAATTTAATTGATGTGTCTCTTAAATTTCTTTTTGTTTGACACTAAGATTTTTTGGTAAATGTCTCTTCAATTATATTATATATAAGATTTATAGAAAATTTCTACAAAAGTAAGTTTTCTCGCAAGGATACTTAAAGCTAGAGGACAACCAAGAGTAAACTACATTTACCATTGTAATTGTACAATAGTCATCCAGCATTGCTTACGCAGTCTAATATGGACATATTGCTTCCTTTCAGATGTTCTTCTAGTCAAGCTAGAGACATGGAGACGCTTTTTATGTTAAAATCAAGAAGGCCTTTACAGTCACTGCCTAGAAACAAAATTTGTGGTCCTCATGGATTCTCAACTGAGTTCTTCATCGGTTCTTGGAAAAATTTTGGAACTAAAATGATAGATGCATTCTATCAATCTGTTGACTCAATGGAATATCACTACTATGTTCCTCATCCCCAAATTCACTAATGCATCTAGGACTTCAAATTTCAGGTCTATCTCTTGCCTGCATGGATACTATTTATAAAAACTAAAAGTAACTAGAAACTCGTACCCCAAGTCATCGTTTTCTCTTGAACTATTTCCTTGCCTAGTAGACTTTTAGCTGAGAATGTGTAACTTGCTTCAGAGATTATCAATGGCTATAATCGGAAGAATGTTGGTCCTAGAAGAATGCTCAAAGTTGACCTACGAAAGGCTACCGATTCTGTTAAATGGGATTTTATCATTTTTGCTCTCAAAGCCTTAGCTTTTCCAAATATGTTTATCAACTGGATCCACCAGTGTATCTCGACTCCAACCTTTTCCATCTCTCTCAATGGAAGTAGTGATGGCTTCTTCACGATCACAAAAGGATTAAGGCAAAGGAATTCCTTTCCCTATTTGTTCGGGGAATGGAAGTATTCTCTAGCTTGCTAAAGTCAAGGTGAATTCTTCATGGAATAAGTGAGGTTCTGGATGATTTTGCCTCTTGGTCTAGAATGGAGGTCAACAAAGATAAGACTCACCTGTTTCTATCTGGCTAGAACACTAGTGAAGCAAACTCTTTTGTTGGCTTTTGTTTCTCTACATGTCCTCTACCAATAAGATACATAGAGCTTCCTCTTATGAGTAAAAAACTGAAAATTGTTGAGTATGAACCCTTGTTGAAAAAAATTACAGCCAGGTTTAAATCATCGACAATGAAGATTTTTTGCAGGAAGAGTTAAGTTGATTTCTTTTGTTATATACAGGACGGCCAACTTTTGGATGTCTACTTTCTTACTTCCCCAAAGATGTCTAAAAAAAATTGAGTCTCTTTTCTCTAGGTTTCTCAAGTCTGGTACTATTGATGGCTGGAAAGGAGCAAAGGTTGTTTGGCATAGAGTATGCTGGCCTAAAAATGAGGGTGGTGTTGGACTGAGAAGATTTACAATATGGAATAACACCCTAAGCCTCAGGCTTGTATGGTTACTTATATCTGATAGCACTTTTCTCTAGGCCCTATGGCATAGATAACATCACCTGAAAGACCTATCTTTTTGGAAAATGAGAGAATTAGGTACTGATACCTGGACTTAAAGAATGTTGTTAAGGCTCCTGCCTTTAACACATATATTCATAAGAATTACAATAGGCAACAAGGTCAAACCTCACTTTTGGCATGATCCGTGGACCCCTTTAGGACCTTTGATCAAGCTCCTCGGTCATGAGGGACCCAAAACTTTAGGTATTCCCTCACCAGCAAGAGTTGATGATTCTTGTGACAATAGTGGTTGGAGATTATGTGTAACACCCCTGATCCGGATTAGGTCAACGTGGACCCGATTGGCCGCGCAACAATCAAACAAGAACATGCGCAACCAACCGTAGACCCGGAACTAGACCAAATATGCTACATATGTACACTAAGCCGTTCGTTTTGAGGTTCTAGAAACACATTCAAGAACCCTAGACTTAACGTCCAAACACACATTTTCCTATCGAACATAACTGAAACAACCCGACCCGTTTTTTTTTTTTTTTTTTTTTAAAACATCGAATTAGTATTCCCATAAATACTAATTCTCAACAATTATCCGCAAACGTGTTAAACTAACAAATCGCACATAACCAGCATAAATCAATTCCAACAATTATCCAATTCCATATCTAGACCAGTTCAATCTCAATTCCAGAATCACTAACCCACGCTAACATCCTAGCAATTCAACATAAACGCAATCAACCGAGACGCTGGATCATTTTCTCTTCCTTGCCCGATTCCACGATCACATTTTCTCTTTACCTGCATCACATGGCAAAACGAGATGCGTGAGTATTATCATAAATACCCAGTGAGACGGTCCTCCCATCTACAGGTCAAATACTCAAATGAAAGAATGCACCAAATACCAGGATTATCACTCAACAATGCATAGACAATCAACAGCACAAAACAGGACAGCAGCATCTCTGTCGATCAACACAACCTCTAGGTGTCGATCGACAGACAACAGTCCTGTCGATCGACACGGACCTGCAGAACCCTAAGATCGAACCTATCCTCTCATGGAACGAATCTCAGGCCTACAGATCGCTTTCCAGCACAAATCCACACCAAAACACACAGAAATCAATGTATTCCATCCATTCCTACATCCGAGAACCTATGGTCACGCACTCACCTGATTCTGGAAGAATGAGGATGAAGAACACGAAGAACACCAGAAACCTAACACAATTGCCTCTGATTCGATCTGGAAAACCGCCAATCCAACAGTTCTCCACGTTCTAGCACCTCCCAAACACAACAACAACACTTTAGGATTGAGAAACCAAGGAAAAATCCACCCTAATCCCCTTGTTGCTCTCAAATCCTCTCAAGACCCTAATTCTCTCTTAACTCACGTTCTGATCTCTTTCCTGCGGCCCCAGCTCGACCAAACGCTTATATACGAATCCCCCTAGGGTTTCCTTAAACCGACGCCAAACCGCGCGATTAACAAATCAAACACTCGGTTCGATTTAACCCCCTGTCGATCGACACACACAGACTGTGTCGATCGACACAACCCTCACTGCCTGACTCCTCGCGAGTCAAAACACCCATGTCGATCGACACACTCTGTTGTGTCGATCGACACCCTACCAAAAATCCTATTTTTGGATCACGGGCGTTACAATTCTCCCCCACTGACAAGGATTCGTCCTCGAATCACAAGCCAATAACCACTCAGATCCGTGCTAAGGTCACCACTTAAGCTCAGAAACCCGACCCAACCTTCCCGGAGATACACCACAATGTATCGCTGTAGTCCCGGCCCAGTCTGCCCGATCGATCGAACAACAATCAGACAAGAACATGTCCGACCCACCGTAGACCCGGCATAAAGGACTAACTGATCGTGCAACAATCAGACAAGAACATGCACGACCAGGACGCTACATTTCTCTCCGAAATTGCCCGAATCGAGGTTCCAGCACAAATACTAACCCTAGACCAGACCCTACCATCCAACCCACACACTTGACCCCACCGGTCAACCCACTTGAGATCCTTCTCGATCCCCGATGGCCATTCGGTCGCCCACTTGCAACCTGCTCAGACGCTATTGCTCATACTCATACTCATGACTCGTACACATATACACCACACCTACTCGCAGGATCGTCACCCTTTGAGCTACGGTGTGCAGAGAATCCACTATTCCCTGGAGAGACCCACTATCCCTCAAAGTACATGTAGGAGACCCACCGTCCCCAGGGGCCCACTACCCCTCGAGTGCATGCAGGGAATCCACTATCCCCTGGAGAGATCCACTATCCCTCAAGTATACAGGAACCCACCGTCCCTAGAGAGGCCCACTATCCCCTCGAATGCATGCAGGGAAACCACTATCCCTTGGAGAGATCCACTATCCCTCATATCTACAGGAACCCAACGTCCCTAGAGAGCAATACTCTGCAGCGTGCGGTCATAGACATCTATCGACCGACTCACCCCCATGGCTCACCATGACATTTCCCCACTGAAAATGTTAACTTTCGCTGTAACTCCCCACTAGGTTACCGTAACTCCCACTAGGTCACTACACATGAACTCGCATCATACGATCCAACAATAATAAGAACCATATCTTATTAATACTCAAAACGTACATTCGTTACAACAACACGAAAAATACAACAACTGTAGCCGCATGCTACTACAAAACACCGAAACATCAACAGAAAGAACTCAAGCCTCCGTTTGCTTCTCGAACCACTTCGGAAACTTGGCCTTCATCTTCACCTCCGGCTCCCAAGTCTCCTCCTCGACACCATCGCAGTCCCACACGACTCTCAACAATGGTATCCTCTTACGACGCAGAACCTTGACTCTCCTCTCGAGAATCCTCACAGGCCTCGCCGCTAATGTCATGTTGGGCTGAAGATCCTCCGGAATCCTAGCCAACACCTCCTCAGACTCATGTAGACACTTCCGCAGCATCGAAACATGAAAGACATCGTGAAAAGCCCTCATACTCTGTGGCAACTCCAACCTGTAAGCTACCGTCCCAACCCGCTCAACCACTCTGAACGGACCCATAAACCTCGGACTCAACTTGTTCTCTGCAATGGATCTGTTAGGACCCCTCAACATGGCTGCCTTGAGATACACCATATCTCCCAGCACGAACTCCAACTCCCTCCTCCGCTTATCGGCATAACTCTTCTGCCGATCCTGAGCCTCCCTCATGTTCAGCTTCAAGACACGGATCTTCTCCGTCGTCTCCAGAACGAAATCTGCACCAAACATGCTCCTTTCCCCCACCTGAGTCCAGCACAATGGTGTCCTACATGGCCTCCCATACAGAGCCTCATACGGAGCCATCCCGATACTCGCCTGATAACTGTTGTTGTACGCAAACTCTACCAAGCTCAGATGATCTGCCCAATGACCACCGTAGTCTAACACACACATCCTCAGCAAGTCCTCCAATGTCTGAATCGTCCTCTCAGACTGCCCATCCGTCTGAGGATGATATGCCGTACTCATATGCACCTTCGTGCCCATCTCAGCCTGAAACGCTCCCCAGAACTCCGAAGCAAATCTCGGATCTCGGTCTGACACAATGCTCGCAGGCACCCCATGCAACCTCACAATCTCCCGCACATACTTCCTAGCCAACACTGCAGCCCCATCAGTCTTCTTAATGGCCAGAAAATGTGCTATCTTGGTCAGACGATCCACAATCACCCAGATCGCATCATAAGTCCGCGAGATCGGCAAACCTGTCACAAAGTCCATAGTCATCATATCCCACTTCCACTCCGGCATAGGCAGACTCTGCAATAACCCGCTCGGAACCTGATGCTCAGCCTTCACCAGCTGACACACGTTGCACCTCGAAACCCAACTCGCAACATCCCTCTTCATCCCGACCCAGTGATAGTACCTCTTCAAGTCCCGGTACATCTTGGTCGCTCCAAGATGAATCGACAGCATCCTCGAATGAGCCTCACTCAGAATCTCCTGCCTGAGACTCTCATCCTTGGGTACACAGACCCGACCATTCACCAGTATCATCCCACTCCTGGAGACCTGATACTCCGAACCCGCCTGCTGAGAAGCATCAATCAAACCCTGATCCTTCTCCTGAGCTACCCGAACTCTGCTCAGCAAGTCCGCTCGGTTAGCTGCCTCTAACCCCAACGGCTCCTGCGAGATAACACACAGGCTCAACGCGCCAATCTCGCTCGCCAGCTCCTCTAAATCCCGCTACTGAGCCGAAGCAACCCTCTTCCGACTCAACGCATCTGCAACCAGATTAGCCTTCCCCGGATGGTACTCAATCTCCAGGTCGTAATCCGCTACCAGTTCCATCCAACGCCTCTGCCTCAGGTTCAGCTCTGGCTGAGTGAAGAAATACTTCAGGCTCTTGTGGTCCGTGAACACCTGGACCTTCCCACCATAAAGGTAAGATCGCCAGATCTTCAGGGCGAAGATCACTGCAGCCAACTCCAAGTCATGTGTAGGGTAATTGCACTCATGCTTCCTCAACTGCCTCGAAGCATAAGCAATCACCTTCCCCTGCTGCATCAGAACACACCCCAACCCCACACTAGATGCATCCGTATACACCACATATGGCTCGCCCGCATCAGGCAACGCCAAAACTGGAGTACTAGTCAGCATCTCCTTCAGCTTCCCGAAGCTCTCCTCACACTCCGCAGACCACACAAACTGAACATCCTTACCCGTCAACGCCTGCGCCATACTCGCAAAACCCTTGACGAACCTCCGGTAATACCCAGCTAATCCAAGGAAACTCCTGATCTCCGTCACATTTCTCGGTCTCGGCCAATCCCTAATAGCCTCGATCTTAGCCGGATCCACTGAAACTCCCTCGGCAGACACGACATGCCCCAGAAAACCCATCTCCCGCTGCCAGAAACTGCACTTACTGAGCTTCGCATACAACTTCTGTTCCCGCAGCTTCTCCAGAACCAACCTCAGATGAACCTCATGTTCCTCCGGAGTCTTCGAGTACACCAAGATATCGTCGATAAAGATAATAACGAACTCATCCAAGTACTCCTGAAACACCCCGTTTATCAGCCTCATGAATGCTGCTGGCGCATTCGTCAACCCAAACGGCATCACCACGAACTCGTAGTGTCCATACCTCGTCCTGAAAGCCGTCTTCCTCACATCGGCCTCATCTATCGGAATCTGATGGTATCCCGAAGCCAAATCGATCTTGGAAAAACAAGTAGCCCCCCGCAACTGATCCAACAACTCATCAATCCGCGGCAGAGGATACCTGTTCTTCACTGTAACCCGGTTAAGGCCCCGGTAGTCGATACATAACCGAAAACTACCATCCTTCTTCTTCACAAACAACACCGGCGCTCCCCACGGTGAACTACTCGGTCGGATGAACCCCTTACCCAGCAAATCATCCAACTGCTTCTTCAGCTCTGCCATCTCCGCTGGAGCCATGCGGTAAGGTGCCTTAGATATCGGAGTAGTCCCAGGCTCCAACTCAATCGTGAAAGGATCAGACCTAGACGGCGGCAATCCCTGCAACGACTGAAACACATCCTGGAAATCCCGGACAACCCGAACATCAACCAAAGCGACCTCCCCAACAGACTCTGGCATCACAATTGTCAGCAAGTACGCCTCACAGCCCTTATCAATCAACTGCGCGGCCTGAATCGCCGAAATCATCAAACTCCCGGAAGTCGGCGTGATGCCCTGATAAACCAACCTCCCCGCCTCACGCTCAAACACCACTCGACCTCGATGACAATCCAAATGAACCTTGTAACGATCCAGCCAATCCATCCCCAAAATGACATCGTACAATTCCACTGGACTGATAACCAAATCTGCCGGCATGACCTCTCCTGCCACCAGAACCTCTACTCCACAAGCCCGTCCGAAAGTAGCCAAAGCCTTCCCTCCAGCCACTCTAACCACTCCCGGCTGCTCCCCGGAATCGCTCCGGATCCCACTGCACTCCGCACACTCCGGTGTAATGAAGCTATTCGAAGCTCCAGAATCGAACAAGACATGGGAATCACGCCCGCCTACTACTAAGGTCCCTACACCATTCATGTGTCACAGAGCCTAAAGTATTATCACAGATACAAGACTCCAAAAACAAGCAATTCACAACGTTAAAAATTGGAAATTCACCAAGTTAAGGTTTAAGTACCTGTGATCGGCCTGGCGCTAGGACCCCCCGTCTCCGCCAAAGTGAACACACTCGGCGCAGCAAGTTGCCTCAACAGCTGCACATCAACTGCCGCCCCCTGCACCGGCTGCACCACTGCCATTGCCATCTGCAACTTGGGACACCTCACCCTAATGTGCCCCGTCTCTCCGCAATGGAAACACGCCTGTGTAGTCCGAACCTCTCTCCTATTCGGACAAGCTGCCACCCGGTGCTCCGTGCTCCCACAACCATAGCACCCCGTACCACTCTGACCACTCTGGGCCCTCTGACCGGAACCCGAAGAGCCCTCCCACTTCCTCTTCTGTCCCTGAGCCGGCTTACCGCCCCGGCTCGCACCCGCCTGTTGCTGCTGCGGCCTCCTCTGCTGCTGCTGCACCGGTGGACTAAGCGCTGCAGCCAGCTCCGTCCCCATATCAACCTCAATGGCTGCCGCAGTCTCAACCAACTCCGCCCTCGTGGCGTACTTACGAGCCCTGCACAGCGTCCTCAGCACCTGTCGAAGTCCCTGCATGAACCTCCTGATCTGGGACTCATCGCTCCCAAACTCTCTACCAGCATACACCAACAGCCGCCCAAACTGCTCATCATAACCCCGAACGGAACTCACTCCCTGAGTCAGCGCCAAAAACTGCGCCTGCATCCGGTCCACCGCCTCCTGCGGAAAATACATGGCGTCAAACTCTGCCAAGAAATCCGCCCAGGTCATCCCCCCCTGAGGCCTCCTGCTCGTCACACCTCTCTACCACAGATGTGCATCACCCTCCAAATAGTGAACCGCAAGGTCCACTCTGTATCCCTCGGGACACCTCAGCGCCTGGAAATTACGCTCCAGACGACTCCTCCACGCAGCAGCCTCCTCAGGCTTAGCACCGCCCGAGAAATACCCAGTAGTAATCCTATGCATCTGCTCCAAAATCCTCAGGTAGGAAGGAGCCTCCTCTGCAGCCGCCACACCGGGCTGCCCCCGGACCACTGCTGGCTGAACACCCGCCGCTAACGGCTCAACACCAGCCGCCCCTGGCTGTACCCCCGGAGCATACCCCTGAGCCGGTGCCCCACCTGGCAACCGCTCAAGAACCTGAAGCATCATTGCTTCCAAACGGTCTAACCGACCCTGAGCATCGCCCCCGCCAGGACCCCCACCTGGGCCCTGCGCCACACTGGCTAACTCTGTACCACTCACTGGCTCTGGAGGTATCTGCGACTCTGCAACCTCCTCATGCGTGGCCTCCTGAGCCCCACTCGACTCAACAGGATCAACCGCCGGTCCCCGACCACAGCCGCAACCACGCCCTCTAGCCCCACGGGCACCACGACCTCTGCCTCTAGCCATCTCTCACTGACTCATCACAGAAGACTAAGCATTAGAAACAGAAATCATGAACGAACACACTTACCGTGGAATCATATTGAAGGCTCGGAGAAGATGATCCAGGACTCCAAACCCAAGCAACAATCAACTGACTAACTCACATAATCAATTAACACTATTCTACACAATCAGCAATACATGCAGTTACTACGTTCTCCCGCCCTAGAACCGTAAGGGCTCTGATACCAAATTGAAACAACCCGACCCGTTTTTTTTTTTTTTTTTTTTTAAAACATCGAATTAGTATTCCCATAAATACTAATTCTCAACAATTATCCGCAAACGTGTTAAACTAACAAATCGCACATAACTAGCATAAATCAATTCCAACAATTATCCAATTCCATATCTAGACCAGTTCAATCTCAATTCCAGAATCACTAACCCACGCTAACATCCTAGCAATTCAACATAAACGCAATCAACCGAGACGCTGGATCATTTTCTCTTCCTTGCCCGATTCTACGATCACATTTTCTCTTTACCTGCATCACATGGCAAAACGAGATGCGTGAGTATTATCATAAATACCCAGTGAGACGGTCCTCCCATCTACAGGTCAAATACTCAAATGAAAGAATGCACCAAATACCAGGATTATCACTCAACAATGCATAGACAATCAACAGCAGAAAACAGGACAGCAGCATCTCTGTCGATCAACACAACCTCTAGGTGTCGATCGACAGACAATTCTGTCCCTCTGTCGATCGACAGACAACAGTCCTGTCGATCGACACGGACCTGCAGAACCCTAAGATCGAACCTATCCTCTCATGGAACGAATCTCAGGCCTACAGATCGCTTTCCAGCACAAATCCACAGCAATTCCACACCAAAACACACAGAAATCAATGTATTCCATCCATTCCTACATCCGAGAACCTATGGTCACGCACTCACCTGATTCTGGAAGAATGAGGATGAAGAACACGAAGAACACCAGAAACCTAACACAATTGCCTCTGATTCGATCTGGAAAACCGCCAATCCAACAGTTCTCCACGTTCTAGCACCTCCCAAACACAACAACAACACTTTAGGATTGAGAAACCAAGGAAAAATCCACCCTAATCCCCTTGTTGCTCTCAAATCCTCTCAAGACCCTAATTCTCTCTTAACTCACGTTCTGATCTCTTTCCTGCGGCCCCAGCTCGACCAAACGCTTATATACGAATCCCCCTAGGGTTTCCTTAAACCGACGCCAAACCGCGCGATTAACAAATCAAACACTCGGTTCGATTTAACCCCCTGTCGATCGACATACACAGACTGTGTCGATCGACACAACCCTCACTGCCTGACTCCTCGCGAGTCAAAACACCCGTGTCGATCGACACACTCTGTTGTGTCAATCGACACCCTACCAAAAATCCTATTTTTGGATCACGGGCGTTACAATAACCCAAGGCTTTTCAACCCGAGTTATGAGCGATAGTTGGTTCGTCCTAGACTAGGACTAGTATCATATGCAACTCAAGTTTAAACAAACTTCCTTTTATACATACTTATACATATGGTTTACAATAAGTTACCAAACCATTTATAAATATTGTGGCCATGAGCCTATGTGCTCAAAGTACACTACTACATATTAAACACATAATTGTTTTACAAAAAGCAGACAATCTATACCAACCTTCCTAAATTCCTCCAACCCAGGCTAAAATCTCACTATTAGTTACCTGCAAAACAAATAGAGTAGTGAGCACTAATTGCTCAGTGAGACTAGGCTCCCCTAACAAGCAATAATAATATATTTCCCAACCCAAACCCAAAATAATAATCAACAAGCAATCACAGAATGCACATGCGGAATAGATAAATCACATATAACATAACCAAGGACATTCCACAATGAAGTCCTTTCTCATGTAACCAAACCTTAAACAGCGAATTGACTACTTCCTTCCATTGTTCCTTTTACCTCACACGGCCCTAACCACAAAGGCTAAAACACCAGTGATCCGACATGTAATACACCGGCCCTAGGCTGCAATTCCGTTCCTCCGGGTATTACAATCGGTAGTCACGGTCCTAGGCTGCAATCTCGTTTCTCTGTGACTAGAGATATCTGGAAGTGTCAACCGCTCTCTACAATTGTTAGAACGTTACATGATCCTCTTGATCACTTGTAACGTCTAACCTCACACACAACATAAAAATTTACCTTTGACCTGCATGTATCTAGACAGATCACACGCGGATCAGCTTCCTCTAGAAATCCTGCATCCACAAAGGTTAGTGGCAAATACAAACATAAACATCTCGTGACTCATGCAGCATGCAATCACACAATCAAACATCATGCACAAACAATCAAAGAAAATACTTAACCAAATTTCTAAAATTCTATCAAGAACCTCCATGGCTATAAAACATAACAATAAATAAGCAACGTGTGCTCTACTCATCTAGCACACGACAACCATCACCAAGACTCACCTTATTCAAATGGTTAGGACTTAGACTCGGATTTAGGCTTAGAACGGATCTAGGTTCCTCGACTACTCAACAATCTAACAAATCTTCCCTTTCCTTAAAACGGACAGAGTTTCGGCTTGAATCTCGATCATTCCAACCATCAAAACCACAAAGGGTTGGATTCAAGATCACAAGACAAAACTAAGTCAGATAGAAAAGTTAGGATCGGAACGCCTTATCCTAAAAACTTTACGGCACTACTGGATGGTTTCCGACAACAAACCGCGGATTGGATCACGATCGCGAACTATTTTGGTCAGAGGTTTGGAACGTTTTCTATTTAAGAAATGAGAGCTACTTGGTCCTATTTATAGGGTTAAGCAAACAGGTAGGCACAGTAGGACGGTCAGAATTGTGTGTCATGCCTCCCGATGAGTCGTTGCACACGGTCGTGACACCTCGTGCTTGTGGATTTGTCGTGCTTGTGGATTTGTCGTGCTTGCGGATTTATCGTGCTTGTGGATTTGTCGTGCTTCCGATGACTCGTCACACAAGATCACGACACCTCGTGCTTACGGGATTTGTCGTGTTTATGATTTGTCGTGCTTGCGGATTCCAAGCACGTCAATCCCGAGCAGCTGTGTCGTGATTCCGTAAACTTTTATATTTTTGTAAAAATATCAAGTTTGAAAGCACCTTGCCACCTTATGCCTCTCGTCACGTCGTGCTTCGGGCCACCTCGTGCTTAAAATCCCTCATGCTTGATAATTTTTCTTCCATCAACTAGGTTTTACCTCGATCATCTCTCGTAACTGTTTTGATCTCTTAACAGGGTCATTACATTATGGGCCCCTATATCTGATCTTGCAGTCAGCCTGCATGCTTATCTTATCACTAAATCACTTCCAACCATGATACACCACAAGATTACATCAGTTGGGTGGTGGACAATACTATATGCAACAAAATTCTCTTCAACTAGAACACGGGAAGCATTACGTCCAAGACGAGCTGAGAAATAGTGGGCAAGTGTAGTTTGGTACAAGGGAGCAATTCCAAAGCATGCGTTTAACATATGGGTGACCAACCTTAATAGATTGCCTACTACACAAAGATCAGTTTTCTAGAGAGTAACCAATTGCTCTGATTGTTGTCTTTGCTCTCCACTTCCTAAAACTAGGGACCATCTAATGCACTCTTGTATTTTTGCTTCTGTAATCTGGACTATAATTTTCTCTAGGCTTAGCACATATCATCTCTTCTCATGGTCTGAGCTACTTTCATGGATCCGACAATCATCACACCTACTCTCCTAAGGAAGATCACAATTCAATCGGTGGTTTTCCACACTTGGAAGCAGATGAAAGATATACTACATAACAACCAATCCATCCACCCTCTAACCGATCACTAGGTGACTCTCCCGCGTATACGCTGATAATTCATTTATAATTTTTTTTTTTATAAATTATACTTTAAACATGTGAAAATATGCATTTTTTTATTTTTACTATAGATATTATTACTGATATTTTGTCATAAACTGTTTTTTGTTAATAATATGAATTTTTATAAGTTTAGTTTTACTATTTTATTATTCTAATTTTTTTGTTTTATATACGTAAATATATCAAATAAAATATATAATAATCTATATATGAGAGTGCATAATTTATTATAAAAAGTTGAGATTCCTCTTATAAAAGACTAAACCCTTTGATCATCTTTTTTAAAAATATATAATTTTTTTAGAAAGAATTTTATGGGATAATTAGAAAAATATTAGATTTAGAGATCAATTTCACTCACTCAACGAATTTTTTATTTCATATTAAAATTTTCATAGTGTTTTTTATTAACATTAAATATAATATGTCATTGTTAAATTGATTTTTGAAGATTTTTTTTTTTGAAAAATGTCATTTTTGAAATGTCACTTTTTATTATCTATAAAAAATATTTTTTCATTTTCAAATATTTTTACGTTTAAAAACGTTTCTTTAGGAAATATATATATATATACATGGGTTTTATAAACTTTTGGAATATTCTGTCACAAAACATAATACAATATCTTTTAAACAATTTGGTAAATATTTATTATAAAAATATTTATGTCCTCAAAATTTATTTGTGACAAAAATAATTATAAAAAACTTTAATCTGAAAGATGAAAATTAGAATAAAATGTTGTAAATCTACTTAAAGAAATAAAGGTAAATTTATTTATGGAAAGATTTTCTAAATGATTTTGTTATGATTAATTAATTTAAATTTAATATAAAAAATTCATATTCAAGTTTGCCATGTCACATTTTTTGTTTAGCCATGTCATAATTTTTTTTGGAAGAATGATTGTGAAGATGACACATAATCAATCTCTCACAGATTACTTCTCAATTAATATATAAGGGATTGATCGTGAAGTGTGCAGCATCATCTACTCAAGAAGACATAAAAGCGTTGGAAGGAGTTAATGCCTCTATGGATTAAGGTAGCATCACTCAAATCAAACCCAATCAATAGTAATCTTGTTTTTAATATTTTCTTGCCAAGATTACTCTAGCTCTTAGATAATATTTTTGTAATATCTTGACAATTCATTTTCTAAAACACTTATAAAAACATTAAATAAGAGAAACGATATGATGAAGAACAAATCGTTATATTTAATTATTGTTTATTTTCTTACTAGAAAAACACATTCTCCGCTCTTCCAATTCCCTAAATTATTGGTTCCAACTTCCATGTTGTGATTCCTATTTAGAGTCTTTACCATATCAATGAAAAGAAGAAGATAAAATTGTTAAAAACTTTGTGTTCTTATGTTTTTGTTATCTTTGAGGGCATCTCCAACTCATCCTTATTTTTTTTCCTAAAAATAGAAAAAAAGTAGCAATCTTCTATTTTTTTCTCCAATCCATCTCTATTTCCAACTCTAAAATATAGATTGCTATTTTACTCTATATATAGAGGAAAAAGTGTAGCGAACTCTAAAATAGACGAAATAAAGATACATTGGAGTGAAAATAGTACAATTCTATTTTTTACTCTATTTTAGAGTCAAATATAGAAAAATACATTGGAGATGGTCTGATTGGGACATCCGACAATTAGTACCATAGCACTTTCTAGTTTTGATCCGGACCACACTTTGTGGTATCAAAACCGCACCTTGTTAACCATGAATGAGGAGTGTTATGTTCTTCTTTGTGAATTACACGAGAGTGTAACCAAGATGGGACTGTATTTAAGGGATTGGGAAGAGGCTTGGAGTAAGTGGGTAAATAAATCAAACTATCCCAAATAGGTCATGGAGATTGCCATTGATCTGCAAGTTCAGACAGAATCTCGATGCTTTGGGACATCATCGCCCAAACGAACGGCTAGTTCACCACTGAAATGCCGACGAGCTCAAACTGTTCCAAATAGACGCCAACATTCCATTGCTAGGACCAAAAACACTAAGAAAGCATCAATAGAGAACAACCATTCCATCGTGGGAAAGTTGGTGTCGAACTTTGAAGACAAAGTTCTTTTGGTGATGGAAGTAGTGATGGAGAACAAATCGTTAAATTTAATTATTGTTTATTTTCTTACTAGAATAACACATTCTCCATTTTCCCAATTTCTTAAATTATAGGTTCCACTTCCATGTTGTTTCCTTTTTTTTTTTTTTCTGCGCAACACTTTGTTTTCATTAATTTAAAATATTTGGTTACAACTACTAATACCACAATACATGAAAGCATTAACAATTAAAGCAGAATAAACATCATAATTATACGACAGTGAATCGAAGAGAACTTCCCGATGCGTCGGTATAAAATTTGCGGCTAAGCTGAAAATCATAGACTTGGTCACTTAGGACAGTGACGTTGGAAGATTACTCATACCTTTGAGTTTTGTCAAGACAAAACCGATTGTATCTATTGGCCGAGTATCCGCTACGCCAGAATACAAATTGGTTAGCGAATTGCTCATTTTGATTCTGAAAAAAATCTTACTCTCAATGAGAGAAGAAATAATGAAATAATTCTCTTCCCGAACCGGGAGGAGTATGGACGAGTTCTCTCCCATAATGAAGAATTTGCAGGATTTGAGAATGTAGAAAACTTTGATCTTCATAGTGCAGAGAAGATATCACGCTCAAAAGCATATTTGATTTTAAGACTGCAGAGGTAAAGAACATACTCTACCATCGAGGATTGGGTAATAGCCATAATTGGCAAACTGGGCCAGGATCTACAACCAAGCATGTCCATCTTTTTATGGCCTTCAACAATATGGAGTATGTAGAGATGGTTGGTAGGTCAAAGATGTTGTCGTGGAGAAATATGACGGCGAGGAAGCTTGTTGAACCAGAGACCACTATCGAATCCAAGAAGAGGGCAACACCAACGGAGCAGATCGTCCGGAGGGATCATGGCGAAGGGTGCGCAGACTGAGTTTTGAATCTTATAATATAATTTTGAGATCTTAACATATGAGATAGCTTTGCCACCACTGGTAGAAGAGGTAAGACAAACCGAGGGCACGTAATGAAACCCAACACGATGAGAGAAGGTAAATCCGGCAGAGAGCTTAGATTGAACCGGCCACAACACAGGTGATGCATATCTGTTGACGACTTCATCAGCGGCTTGATATGATCATGGATAGCAACAAGGATAATGAGCATGAACCTGAGCTTGAACAAGAAAGAGCTAAGCTTGTAGCTGAGGATTCACTTGGAGCTGGAGACGTGTTGGTGGCACTAGTCGGACCAATGACTCGATCTAGAACTAAGTTATTCAACCAAGCTATTGGTGGAATGCTAAGACACTTGAGTGGGGCAGAAGGAGACGTTGTTCTAACTACTCTGGTTATGATTCAAGCTCAAGTGCATCAATAAATGGACAAGTGATGCATAAAGTGCTCTTTTTCCCTCTCTTTGATTTTGTCCCAATGGGTTTTCCAAAAAAGGTTTTTAATGAGGCTTATGCATCACTTCAAATCATTCATTTATTGATTAGAACCAAAAGCCCAAAGCCCATTTCATGAAGAAAACGCCATTTGGAAGCTAAAGGGGCTTAGTTTTTAAATTCAAACTTGTTTTAATTTTTTGTCATTTTCAAGACAGCTTTGGAACTTGTTATAAGTCTGTTTACGTTTTCCCTTCTCTCTCGTTCTTTTCTCCTTATATTCTTTGCTTCTGAGACATAAAACTTATCTTTCTTTTTATCAAAAAACGTTTTCTAAAGAAGATCATCTTGTAGGTGTGTAATACCCAGCAAAACCCTTAAGTTCTTTGGTGTGTAATATCCAAAGGATTTGAGTCAATATCTTGAAGCTCTTCCGCAAGCTTCTGTGCTATCATCCAATCATTCCACTTCTATCCATCATCACGGTTTTATTCACTACGAATCTGTCATTTTCTCAACTTAAGAATGCCGATCTAGGGAGGATCTCAATAAATGGTATTAGAGCACACTCTGAAAGTTGAGTTTTCATTTCTCACCATTTTCTTTATCAGTTCATCATTTCGTGATTTCATTTCATCATCATCTCATCATTTCGATTCACTATTTTATCATTTCGTTTGATCATTTCTATTAGTTCCATCACTTTTTGTCCATCATATTTCGAGTGTTCACTGTTAAATCTAAAATTCGAACTTGACTCTTTATCTTCCATTTCGCCCCGATTTGATCCAGAACTACAAAAATCGAATTTTTATCATGTGTGTTGTTTTGAAAACATAAATCGAGTAGATGTTGCAATCGATACTCCATTTCCTAATGATAACTCTTCTTCACCACCACCTGCTTCCCTTCCGCATAGTGATTTGAGCATTGATCGCAGATGTAACATTATGGTGGATAGGAACGCTCCCAGGTTTGTCTTTCTTCATTATATGTTCCTCGTGCTTGAAGCGGCCAGAACTTATCTGTGCAGTACTAAACTTCTGATGAGTTGCTATTTTCAGGTATGATGGGATAATATTTGAAGCTCCCTCTACTTTAGCAGATGCAGATGGATCTGATGTCGGTTCTATTTTCAACTACATCGAGGTTAGACAGGTTTCTCTTTCCTCTTCGTTTTGCATTGATCAGAAGTCATAAACTCTCTGTGCTCGATTTGTTAAACTAATTCATAGGATTATTAGATACTCGCCGTCTATATATGGAGGAGGGGTAGTTTTGTTATTGCCACATGTAAACTGTATATACATTGAATTTTGCAAATGGCTTATCGTACTTGAGGTCTACATGTGTTAGACATATCTGAACTCTTGTCTAGTCTTTTGAATATCTACATTTTCTGTCGTTATGTATCTTTTCCAATTTCCCGGACACATATGTGCCAGTGTTTTTAGTTCTAATTTGCAAATGAGAAGATTTAAGTTAGTAGAATCAGCAATCTTCTGATGATTCGTCATCCCAAATATTAACGCCAAGTGCTAAATGTACTTTGGCGTTTATGGTATGATGATAGTTGTTGTCCTAAAGCTATCTGTTATTCTTATTCTCCATAGTGTCCTTATGCAACTTATGGTTGAGTTATCTTTCTTTTCTCCTTATATTCCTTGCTTCTGAGACATAAAAATTATCTTTCTTTTTATCAAAAAACGTTTTCTAAAGAAGATCATCTTGTAGGTGTGTAATACCCAGCAAAACCCTTAAGTTCTTTGGTGTGTAATATCCAAAGGATTTGAGTCAATATCTTGAAGCTCTTCCGCAAGCTTCTGTGCTATCATTCAATCATTCCACTTCTATCCATCATCACGGTTTCATTCATTACGAATCTGTCATTTTCTCAACTTAAGAATGCCGATCTAGGGAGGATCTCATTAAGTGGTATCAGAGCACACTCTGAAAGTTGAGTTTTCGTTTGTCACCATTTTTTTTATCAGTTCATCATTTCGTGATTTCATTTCATCGTTTTGTGATTTCATTTCATCATCATCTCATCATTTCGATTCACTATTTTATCATTTCGTTTGATCATTTCTATTAGTTCCATCACTATTTTGTCCATCATATTTCGAGTGTTCACTGTTAGATCTAAAATTCGAACTTGACTCTTCATCTTCCATTTTGCCCCGATTTGATCCAGAACTACAAAAATCGTATTTTTATCATGTGTATTGTTTTGAAAACATAAATCGGTTTCTTTAGAACATATTATTGGTGTTTTCGTTCCTTGTTGTTTCAGGATGGTGTCTGAAAATGAACATGGAGAAGAAACCAGTAACAACATCAACAACAAGCTTCTCATCGAGGCTATGATGGTACAAATGGAGAAGATGATGAACACCAAACTGGAAGAAATCCGTAATGAGTTTCAGAACCAGAACCAAATATCAAATAGAGAAACTCATTCACCAGAAAGAGATCGACCACATAGGAGCAGAGAACGAAGGAGATCACCTAGAGATGATGCAGCAGACGACTACTACAACAATCACAGTGGCTCTTCTCAAAGAAGTCAAAGACGACCTAGACGTGCAAGAGAAGGAAGAGATCTATTACAGCATAACCTAGGGGGTCTTAAGATAAAAAATCCACCATTTCATAGGAAGAATGATCCTGATGCTTACTTGGATTGGGAGAAGAAGATCGAACTGGTCTTTAACTGCCAGCATTACACAGAATCAATAGAGTCAAAGTGGCTGCTACTGAGTTCTACGACTATGCTCTTAGTTGGTGGGATCAAATTATCACTTCAAGAAGACAACTGGACAGTGGAAACATGGTCAGAAATGAAGCTCCTCATGAGAGGACGTTTTGTTCCAAGCCATTATCATCATGAGCTTCATTCAAAGCTTATAAGACTCACTCAAGAAAAAATAGATCAGTAGAGGATTATTACCAAGAGTTGGAAACTCTGATGTTAAGAGCTAACATTTCAGAAGATAAGGAAGCAACCATGTCTTGGTTCTTAGGAGGCTTGAACAGAGAGGTCTAAGACAGAGTTGACATGCAACACTATGACGAGCTAAAAGAAATGCTACATAAGGCTATTCTGGTTGAACAGTAAGTCAAGAGAAAGGGACCTTCATGGCCAAGTTATGGAGCTGATTCAAACAGACCAAGCTATCAAAGGGACAACAAGCAAATTACGACTCCTAAGCTTGAATCTAAACCATTAATAGTGAGTCAAGACAAGGATAAGGGCAAAGCTCCAACCACTACATCTAGAGCTTGAGATCTTAAGTGCTTTAAGTGCCAAGGCATAGGACATTATGCGAATGAGTGTATTAACAGAAGGGTTGTCATCATCCGTGAAAATGGAGAGAGAGAGTCCGAGGATGAATCAACTCCAGAAACTACTTCATCTTCTGATGAGTATGAAGAAAGACCAGCTATAGGACCTTTTTGTAGCTAAGAGAACTTTGAACATCCAGAACCAAGCAGAAGAACTAGAGCAACGAAAGAACTTGCTTAACACCAGATGCCATGTTCAAGACAAAATTTGTAGCCTGATCATAGGTGGAGGTAGCTACACAAATGTGGCGAGTGAGACAATGGTCAGATAGCTTGGATTAGAGGAACAGAAGCATTTGAGGCCTTATAAGCTTCAGTGGCTAAATGATGTTGGGGAATTGAAAGTCAAGAGCCAAGTGGTGGTTCCGTTAGCAATTGGAGATTATAAAGACGAGGTCTTATGTGATGTGCTATCAATGGAAGCATAACACATTCTGCTTGGAAGACCTTGGCAATATGATAGAAGAGTAATCCATGATGAATTTACTAACCATCATTCTTTTGTCTTTAAGGGCAGAAAAATCATCCTAATCCATGATGAATTTACTAACCATCATTCTTTTGTCTTTAAGGTTCATAAATGCTCTCTTCGAGATTTGTTTGTTATTGGAGAGGCTCATGGAGGAGGATTAATGGGATATTTTGGCATTGCTAAGACATTGGAAGTCATGAGAGACCAATTCCATTGGCCACATATGAAACGAGATGTTGAGACAATATGTGGTAGGTGTGCTACTTGTAAACAAGCCAAATCAAAGGTTCAACCCAACGGTTTGTACACCCCTTTACCTATTCCTACTCATCATTGGACTAATATTTCTATAGACTTTGTGCTTGGATTGCCTAGGACTAGGACACGGAAGGATTATATTACCGTTGTGGTTGATAGATTCTCTAAAATGGCTCATTTCATTGTTTGCCACAAAACTGATGATGCATTGCATATAGCAGATTTGTTATTTAAAGAGATAGTTTGTTTGCATGGAATGCCTAGAACTATAGTTTTGATAGAGTCACTAAGTTTCTAAGTTAATTTTGGAAAACTCTTTGGTCTAAGTTGGGGACCATGCTTTTATTTTCTACTACATGTCATCCTCAAACTGATGGTCAAACAAAAGTTGTGAATAGAACTTTGGAAACTCTCTTGCGTGCTTTGATTAAAAAAACTTGAGAACTTGGGAAGATTGTTTACCTCATATTGAATTTGCGTACAATCATGCTGTGCATTATGCATCTAAGTATTCTCCATTTCAAATCGTTTATGGGTTCAATCCCACATCTCCGTTGGATCTAATCCCTTTGCCTTTGAGTGAAAGAACTAGCATTGAAGGGAAAAAGAAGGTTAAATTGGTTCAACAGATCCATGAGAATTCTCTGAGAAACATAGAGGAGAAAACAAAGTTGTATGTTAAGCAAGCCAACAAGGGCAGGCGTAGAGTGATCTTTGAAGTTGCAGATCAAGTATGGGTTCATTTGAGGAAGGAACGATTCCCAACAGAAAGAAAGTCCAAATTGATGCCAAGGATCAATGGACCGTTTAAGATAACATGAAGGATCAGTGACAACACTTATCAGCTCGATCTCCAAGGTAAGTATAATGTGAGTTCAAGTTTTAATGTTTCTGACTTGGTACCGTTTCTTGCAGATGAAACAGATTTGAGGTAAAATCCTTTTCAAGAGGAAGGGATGATACGATCATGGATAGCAACAAGGATAAGGAGCATGAACCTGAGCTTGAACAAGAAAGAGCTAAGCTTGTAGCTGAGGATTCACTTGGAGCTGAAGACGTGTTGGGGGCACCAGTCGGACCAATGCCTCGATCTAGAACTAAGTTATTCAACCAAGCTATTGGTGAAATTCTAAGACACTTGAGTGGGGCAGAAGGAGACGTTGTTCTAACCACTATGGTTATGATTCAAGCTCAAGTGCATCAATAAATGGACAAGTGATGCATCAAGTGCTCTTTTTCCCTCTCTTTGGTTTTGTCCAAATGGATTTTCCAAATGAGGTTTTTGATAAGGCTTGTGCATCACTTCAAATCATCCATTTGTTGATCAGAACCAAAAGCCGAAGCCCATTTCATGAAGAAAACGCCATTTGGAAGCTAACGGGGCTTAGTTTTTAAATTCAAACTTGATTTAATTTTTTGTCATTTTCAAGACAGCTTTGGAACTTGTTCTAAGTCTGTTTACGTTTGCCTTTCTCTCTCCTTCTTTTCTCCTTATATTCCTTGCTTCTAAGACATAAAACTTATCTTTCTTTTTATCAAAAAACGTTTTCTAAAGAAGATCATCTTGTAGGTGTGTAATACCCAGCAAAACCCTTAAGTTCTTTGGTGTGTAATATCAAAGGATTTGAGTCAATATCTTGAAGCTCTTCCGCAAGCTTCTGTGCTATCATTCAATCATTCCACTTCTATCCATCATCATAGTTTCATTCACTACGAATCTGTCATTTTCACAACTTAAGAATGTCGATCTAGGGAGAATCTCATTACGGCTGATATGGTCGACGGAAGGTGAAGACACAGCTTGCAAGAATCTCGCCGGAAACCATGGAGAACGACGAAAAGTAAATTAGATTGCCAAGGCAAAGAGTACCCAGAAGTTTTTCACAAGTAACGATCGACGGAGAATATGAATGGTGCTTCGGATCTGACGAGTCTGAATCCGAGAATGTAAAAAACCAAACCTGCTTACACGGAGGTGAAGAACAGTGGCTGGTGAGGTCTCATCTTCTTGAAGCAAAGGAGGTCGTGCCTCGACTTTCGTGCATGGATGAGTTCTTAGGACGAACTTAGAGCTCTTTGCTTATTGTTATCGAACCAGATATAACTAATTAATTGCTAAATCTTTTAATCTTTGTTTCCATCCATTAAATAAGAGTTGGATGATACGGTTGTATATAATCATGACTTCATCGGAATTCGAAGAGTTATATGGCCTCGGACACCGCTGAGTTAGTGAAGATGGTCAAATCTCCTCACAATTGGCCTGGTTTTCAACTGGAATTGCGTGATTTGGCAGACCTTAAGGATTCTTTCCCAAGATTTGATCTCATCTACCGGCAATGGGAGAATAATACGAGAGCGGATTTGCTTGCAAGGACTGCGCGCACGCGGAATACTATCTTTTCTTTTATTGGCACTTCAGTTCCCTATTGGTTTTCTTATACAGATAATATATTTGTTTAATTGATAATGAAATGTGTTTTTGACAAAAAAACAAAAAAAAAAATAATATATATATATATATGGCCTCGAGCAAGCTAAACCTCACATCATTAACTTGGAAGAACGTTTTTACTTTTTGGTCTTTTCCCTTATTCTGCCACGTGTTCATAACGTGTTTTCATTAAGGGTGATGTCCTCATATAACCTCCTAGGTTAGATTTCGATTCAGATATAGACTTGTGAATAAAAACATTTTATTTTTGATTTAATTTTTCTGTTTAAAAATCGAAAAACAAGAAAAATACCAAAACACCCTTAATGAAATGTCTTTATTACAGATCCAACCACCCTGAATTGGATCAACCCATACCCATTCGGATCCCACTCTCCCTCTTCTCCTTAAACCGACACAAATCAACTTCCTTTTAAAAAAAAAACAAGTTTGCGAACTCTCCCTCCCTCTCTTTGCTTCTTCTTAATCAAGTTCAACCTAGTACAACCAAGTACAACCAACAGAATTCGATCAACCCACACCCAAACCCGTTTAATTCGGATTCCACTTTCCCTCTCCTCTTTAACCCGAAATCGAATCAACTTCTTTAAAAAAAAAAACACAAGTCCGCGACAACATTCAACTCTCCCTCTCTTCGCTTCTTCTCAACCAAGTTCAACCAAGGATAATTGTTTGTAAAACAAAATCTAATTCCAAGGTAAGTCCGAATCTACTTTCTATATTCAAATCCGAGTAGAATTCGCGATGAAATTAGGTTAAAAATGCTTAACCGATTTCGGAAGTTATAATGTTGAGTTTGTTTGGTTTTTCGAAGATAAATGCCGCGCACGAAGAACGCAAGTTATGTTGGTGAAACATCTCAAGGACAACGCGAAGTTGGAGTCCCTGATAGTTCGAATGACAGTGAACCACTTGTAAATGACTCAGAACAAACTTTGTCGGACTCTAGCCATTCCACGGTATGACTCATTACTTTGGCCAACTAAGTGCAATTTGGTATAACTTGCAAGTTTTGTAAATTTTTGAATGGTTAAATAATTTGGTATAACTTGCAAGTTTTACTAAGGTACATCTTGAAATTCAATTCGGAAACAAAAGTTGGTAAATGTTGATATAACTTGCTAGTGTTTGTAACTTAGTAATCGGTTAGAAAACAAGATATAACTTGGTATAACCTACTAGTTTTACTAAGGTACATCTTGGAATTGAATTCGGAAACAAAAGGGGTAATATGGTATAACTTGGAATCGAATTCGGAAACAAAAGGGGTAACTTGGTATAACTTGTTAGATTTTTGTAATATATTCCGGAAAACTAAAAGGATTAACTTTGTTAATTTTGTTTGATAGCAGGATTCAAACGAGGAAGTTGCGTTAGAAGAAGGCTAGAGATGTACTTTCCACCGTCTCAATATACAAAACCGTTTAAGATTTCGGCTAAGTGTAGTATTAAAGAGACGGTGAAACTCCTTGAAGACCATCTTACAGAGGATGAGATATCGTGGTTCCGCAATCACCCACAGTTCAAACATTTTTTCCATATGCCCAAGTCCGCGAATCATAAGTTGATGGGCATGTGGATGCTTTTTCTTCGCACAGCGAAGATAGCGAAGACAAAGGAATGTTGGTTCATAGTGAACGGAGTTCCAATCCAGTATTCTCTAAGAGAAATGGCACTCATGTCTGGATTGTATTGCCATAACTATCCAGCGAACAAAGACACTTTCGGTGGGACCGCATTTGTTGGTGCTCAGTTTGGGGTGGGGGCAACAATAACTCGGGAAGAAGTCAAGAAGAAGTTATTTTCAATGAAGAAACCTTCTCAAAATCGGTTGAAGATGGCAGTGCTATATTTTTTGTTCAGCGTTCTTATCGGGAAACGAAAGGGAGGGAAGCAAGCACCCTCTGTCCACCCTTTCTTTATTAGAGCGGTGGAAGATCTTGATGGGTGCCTCTCATATCCGTGGGGACGAGAGGCGTTTGAGCAGAACATTAAAGACATCTTCCATTGTATGGACCACTACAGAGGGGATGTGAGATGACAGTGGGTCTTTCCTAGCTTCATTATCCCGCTGGAGGTAAGTTTTTAAAAATGTATAACTTAGTATAGCTCAAATTGAATTCGGACCAAAAGAGATAACTTGGTATAACATGGTACAATTTGGTATAACTGAGTATAACTTGGTATAACTCAGTTCGTATAACTAAGTATAACTTGGATTTTGTGTGATGATGTGTAGTATCTTGCGTTTGAGGCCATTCTTGCCCTGAAGAATAGTTGCATTGAAGTTGTTCCTGCACACAAAAGCTGTCCTCATATGTGCAAGATGAAGTTCAAATCCGGCAAGATGAAAGGGTTGCCTCTTAAGGACATCAATGTCCAACTTGGTATAACTAAGGTTAGTAATCCGTTTATATTGCAAAAACGTTTTATTTTTTTTCTCAACTCGGTAGTTATTAATTTGTATTTATTAATTTTCTCAGGATATTTAGAGTATCCTGACTCCAACCAGCCGTGAGAGGCGTATGTTGCACCAACTCATGGATATTGATAATGGGTGGAACGATAATGATGATGCATTGACTGGTGGGTGGACGAGGCTTATTCTGGTGGAGAAGAAGATGGTATGGTCTCGACATCTTTATATTGAAGATGTAAAGGCCAGAGGATTAGATCCTGATGTGGGTGATGAGGACGATGCTGTGGGTTTCAGTGGTGTTATTCGGGATGAGACTATACCCGAAGATGCTCCTGAGACTACGCCTACGGATGCTCCTGAGACTATAGATGCGGTTGCTCCTACTATGCCTGCGGATGCTCCTACTATGCCTGCTAATGCTCCTTATCAGTGGAGAAATAAAATGGTTGCGCTAAAGGGCCAGATTGAAAAAATGTTTTCCGAACTTAATATGAAGATTGAAGGCCTTGGTACCAGAGTCTCCTCTATTGAATAATCTCTGAGTTGGAAAGAGAAGAGGATGAGTATAACCGTGGGTTTGATGACTATAACCCTCGGTTTGAAGAGGAACAACTTGCTGCGGAATAGGTACAAGCTGGTGCAACCTGAAAATCAGTAATAAATCAATGATATATGATATATGATATATGCTATGATGTATGAACAAGTACAACCTCGTGCAACCGAAGTACAACCTGATGCAACCATGGTGCAACTTGCTGTAGAACATGTACAACTTATTGCAACCTGAAAATCAGTAATAAATCAATGATAATATATGATATATGATATATGTTATGATGTATGAATAGGTACAACCAAGTGCAACTGAGGTACAACCTCGTGCAACCGAGGTACAACCTGATGCAACCGAGGTACATCCTGGTGCAACTAATGTACATCGTGGTGCAACCAATGTACAACCTGGTGCAACCAATGTACAACCTGATGCAACCGAGGTACATCCTGGTGCAACCAATGTACATCCTGGTGCAACCAATGTACAACCTGATGCAACCGAGGTACATCCTGGTGCAACCAATGTACAACCTGATGCAACCATGGTGCAACCTGCTGCGGAACAGGTACAACTTGGTGCAATCGAGGTACAACCTGATGCAACCATGGTGCAACCTGCTGCGGAACAGGTACAACTTGGTGCAACTGAGGTACAACCTGATGCAACCATGGTGCTCCTGCTGCGGAACAGGTACAATTTGGTGCAACCTGAAAATCAGTAATAAATCAATGATATATGATATATGATTTATGAACAAGTACAACCTGCTGCAACCGAGGTACAACCGAGGCTTTATGAGAGGAGGAAGAGAAAGAGAGCAGCCGAGGTTCCAGCTGAGGCTTCATCGGAGGTTCCAGCAGAAGCAACGCATAAGATCAAGTATATAGCGAAGGGGAAGGGGAAGGGAAGTACCGTTGTGATTAGGAATCCTATTGGTACTAGGCAGCGCGACAAGATTTTAGAAGGACAGAAGAAGGATTAGAGTGTGTTTGTCCTCTCCTTTTATTTGATTTAACTCTTTGAATGAACTCTTTTTTTTTTATGTTTTTGTTTTTGTATGGATTTACTTGGAATAACTTGGGTTTTTTTAGTTTAACTTGGTACAACTTGTGTTTTCTAAGGACAACTTGGAACAAGTTTTTTAGGAGTAAAACATATCCACAATTCAAGTTCCAAAACCACAATTCAACTTCTAATTCCACAAACATACGGTCCTTACATAGTTGTACATACATACGGTCCTTAAATACGGTCCTTAAATACGGTCCTTAAATACAAATAGTTGAAGAAATAAACAGTCCTTACCTAGTTGTACCAATACGATACCTAGTTATTCTTAGTTACACAATCTTGATAATCATTTGTTCCAAGAAGAAGAAGGGAAGAACATAGAATCAGTAATGTCCTCGTTTTCTTACTTTCTTGCTGCAACAGGAGAACTTCTTCTTCAAGAACACTGACTTCAAAATCCAACTGTTCTATCTCATCCAGAAATGCTTCGTCAACCCACTTGAAGACATGACCATCGTTCAGAAGCTACATAAATTATTGAACAAATGTGAAAGTGTAAAGAAGATATGAATTCGGGTCATGTGAATTCAGTCAAGTTATGAGATGTACCTTCCTTTGAGCAGCATATAAACACTGGTAGTACCGACGACAAGGATTCGATACCGACCCAGAAATCTTTTCAACAATCACGGATCCGCAGTGACACTTTTTTGGAATTCCAGGAACCCTAATTTGTTTAGAGAATATGCCATATGTGTTCGTTGATGTTTCAGATTTGCAGCTCATATCGATTCATGAAAATTGTAAAAGGGAAAGTAACGGAATCGGAATATTGGAAATGGGAAAAAGAACAGAATCGAAAAATTGATTTATGAAAGGAAAGCCCAGGCCACAGAAAATCGGAAATGGTAAATCGGAAATCGGAAAATCGAACAGAGAAAATTGGAAAATCGAAAATGGTTTATCGGAAATCGGAAAATCGAAATCCACTAGGAGGATGTGCCGCTTTTTAAAAATTGGAAATGAAAAAAAGGAGGATGAGGAAAAAAGGAATTGGAAATTCATACAAAAAAAAAGGAATCAGAAATCGAGAGGGATATTTGAATTTTTTCTATTTTTAAAAAAGAGGTTTCACGTGTGCGCCGCCTTTTCGCACGTGTGTAGCTGCCAAATGTGTCAAGTTGTACATGATTGACCAGTTGTACCATTTTCGTCAAGGTCTACTTTTTGAAATTTTTCTTAAATTTTAGGTATACACATGTTTAATGACAATATTTTTAGTTGCACAAATGGTTTATGGTAATTTAGATATCATAGAAACAGTTTTGTTGAATAATATTTGACAGAACATAATTTTAAGGACCGTTAGGAAGTTTGAGTGGTTAACACATGGAAATTAACCATTAAAGTATAATGTCTAACATGAAATATTATAACCAAGTAACAAATCCAATTGTTCAAAATTTATATTATTTTTTCGTACTCAAATGTTAGTTTGAATATGACATAATTGTTCAAAATTTATATTAAGTGAAAAATAATGTTAAAGTTTTTGATTGAATATGACTTTATTTAAATAAATATTATTTTTTAATTTAGTAGGTAATAAATCAATGATATAATTTAATAAGAAATAAATAAATAATATAATTTTAATAAGTAATAAATCAATGATATAATTTAATAAGTAATAAACCGATGATATTTTTAATGAAATATCATTTTCTTAAATAATATATCATTACTTTAAGAGAAATTCTAAAAAATGCCACTTTTCAAATGCCACTTTACAAAAATGCCACACTTTTGAAATCTTTACAAAAATGCCACTTTTTCAAAATTATTTTTTCTTTATATCATTTATATTTGAGTTAATTATGTTCTATTAGGGTTTAGTTATGAGGGTTTTAGGGGGTTTTAGGGGTCAAAACATTTTTTAGGGTTTAGAATTTTTAGATATAAGCTTTATAAATCTATAATTAGTTACATTTTTGCAAATGGACACCCCTAAGTGGCATTATTGCAAATGTGCACACAAAAAGTGGCATTTTTGTAATTGCCCCTTATTTTAATAATATAAACTTAACAAAAATTAAAAAATAATTATTGTAATATAAATTAAACAAATTAGTTTTAAAACCATTATTTCAAAACAATATATAACAATAGTCTAACAAGTAAATGAAAAAGATGAAGATTAATATCACAAATCTAGTTGGACAATCACGGAACAAGTTGTACTTAGTTATACGAAGATTAAACCAACAAGTTGTACTTAGTTATACAAAGATAAAACCATCAATATCCATTACACTCCACAATTAAACCAACGATCACCAAAGTTTTCCGGAGGTTAAACAGATGACGACTCATGCACCGAAGACGACTGAGGCACGGAAGACGACTGAGGAATGGAAGATGATCTTGATTCCCGATGTCCTTGTTCTCCGGTTGAGGGAAACCTCCTAGTTCGTTTTCTTCCCTTCTTTTTCACATACTCCTTCGGATGGACAATCAAATCACGCACATCCTGAGGCACCGTCCACATATCCATACTAGGAACTGGATAAATCGACTTCGCATATGCCAATGTCCACTACTCCATCCAGTAATACTTCGAGCAAAATTCATGCAATGGGAACTCCGTACCTGTGCTATTCTTTGCTGCCATGGCAGCAGCTATAGCATGCACGCACGGATATTTGTCAATATCAAAACACTTGCAATCGCAAGTCTTATTCTTCAGATCAACCACATAACTACTCAAGAAAGTACAAGTTTATCTCAGTCACTGGTAAGAGCTTTGCTTCCGTACATCGTGTGTGCATCAATTTCTCAACATACGGAACTAGCTTCTGGCCTTCCGGTGTCTCCACTGACATCTTTCTATGCTTGTTCCACCATTCACTAACTTTTCCAACAACCCCATTGATCATTGGTAACAATGCATATGTCCTCGCTTGTACAAAAACACCATTAATCGATTCAACATTATTAGTTGTATCTATATTGTACCTTGTCCTAGGAAAATAACACCTTGCCCATTTCTCGTGTCCAACACTATTCTTCAGATACGCACCTGCGTTCGGATATTTTTTTACGAACGCAGCAAAGAGGTTCAGGAACTCAGGCTCTGTGTAAGCCCTACTACACTCCATGAAAGTTTTTGCAACCAAATCTCTGTTGACGTTTTTGCAGCTCAATTTAACATTCTAAGACAAATGATAAATACAATACACTGCACTTATGGTGTGACAAAGGGTACACTGCACTTATGGACTTGATGAGGCTTTGATGTCTGTTAGAACAAAACACCAGTTCAGGACAATCTGGTACAACTATTTTCAACTTTTCGAAAAACCAGGTCCAACTTGCATCTTTTTCACGATCAACTATACCAAAAGCAACCGGATAATGGTGATGATCTGGATCTTGACCTGTAGCCACGATAAGCACTCCACCAAACTTATTAGTAATAGATGTGCCATCCACAATGATCACCTTCCTCATGGCTTTGAAGCCTTCAATGCAAGGACCCAAAGCAAAAAATAGGTATTTAAACCTCTTTTTTTCATCCAGTTCAACATATGAAACTGTACCGGGATTCTTCTTCTTCAACATGTGCAAATAGGAATACACATTCCTATAGCTATCCTCCGGAGTACCGCGAACATCAGCAACTGCTAGTTTTTTCCCTCTATTTGCGATCGAATATCCGACTTTAACACCAAGTCTTGATTGAACCAAAGGGATGAGATGTTTTGGAGCTGGAGTTTGTATCGAACATGGGTAATCTTCTCGCAATACAAATGCAACCAATCGTGCTATACCTCTCCTTTTTTTCTCATTGTACTCGTAGTTGACCGCGAGCATGTATGCATCTTATGGTACGTTCTGACCGAGAAAGTGTCTGAATGCATATCCTTCGCAACTCGAAGAAACCACTTGCAACCTTTTTTACGTTCACAACATTTTACTACAAACAACACCTTATTCGACTTCACTATATCAAACTCAAAACAGTTTTTGTGCGCCGCTGCCTCAACTATATCTTTCACTGCATTCTTACTTGGAAATTCTTGACGTATCTTTAGATTCAACCCATCTTCCCATTCTACATTTACAGTCGGGGTTGCATCACCTTCAACTGTTTCATAGTTATCTATATTTTTTGGTTCTTCGTCACAGATAACAATGTTGGCCCCAACGTTAGAATTTTTTGACGCTTCTCCTTCAAACTGCGTCGTGTTCTCATCTGAACATGTCCCACTTGTATTCACCTCATCATTACTTCCAACAAATAAACTTCCTCGATCATGCTCACTCTCGTACTCCTTATCTTTGACAACTTCCACATGCAAAACATAGAATTTATCTTCATTCATTTCCAAAAAAGATACAACATCATCATCATCGAAGATAAATAGTGGTATCGTTCGGTCCACTGGATCTGCAATGTAACTCAATTCCAGCTTAGTCCTAGCTTCATCAACCTTTGTCTTTAAACATATTTTATTCACCAAATATGAATAAGTGACGTCTTTGTACGATCTCTCCAATCTAAGAAATTGATGAATTTGACTTGAAATCCATTTTTTTCATTTTTTTTTCAAATAATATCCCCCAAAATCAAAAACAATCTTCATGCAAGGATTATTACTCAATGCACCCCTGAAATTCAATAGAAAGCCAAATTAGATTCGGTTATACCAAGGTGTTCTTTTTTTTTTCAAGTTATACCAAGTTGCACGATTTAATTTTGAACAGTTATACCAAGTTATACAAGTTGTACCGAAATCCAGTAAGCCAAATTTAACAAACTATACTAAGTTATACCAAATTTTACAAGTTGCACGATTAAATTTTGAACAGTTATACCAAGTTATACAAGTTGTACCGAAATCTAGTAAGCCAATTTTAACAAGTTATACAAATTGCACGATTTAATTTTGAACAGTTATACCAAGTTATACAAGTTGTACCGAAATCCAGTAAGCCAAGTCTAACAAGTTATACCAAGTTATACAAGTTGCACGATTAAATTTTGAATAGTTATACCAAGTTATACAAGTTGCACGATTTAGTCATTTAACAAGTTATACCAAGTTATACAAATTGTACCGAAATCCAGTAAACCAAGTTTAGCAAGTTATACCAAGTTGCACGATTTAGTCAATTCAGTTCAATTCAATTGTTACTACAATCTATGTATATTCATCACAATTCAACCCAGATCGACAATTCAACCCAGATCGACAATTCAACCCAGACCGGTCTATTGAACAAACGAGAATGATTGGAATGAGCATTCAAGAACAAACGGCATTGAAATCAACTAAATGTTTAATTCAATTAATTTACAAAATTATGGTTTCACATTGTACAAGATCTTCTTCATTACACAATTTATGAGTTTCAGATGCGAAATGGAACAAGAAATCGGACCTTAATCCAATTTTTCAAAGCTTGGTCGGACGCTAATGGTAGATTCGAGAGGAAGACGACCGAAGAAGGAAGAAGCGAGTCGAGCAAGGCTGGAGGAGACAGACTCGGACACGAAGTGGGGATTGGAGACATGTGGGACCCATCTGAATTTTATTTTCTTTTCCATCTTTATTTTTATTTCATAAGGTTATTAAGACAAAATAAGTTTAGTTCTGAATTGAAATCTAACCTAGGAGGTTATACGAGGACATCCTCCTTTCATTAATTTATGTGTTTGCTTTACTCTGTTTGGTTTGGATTTCTGTATTCAGTGACTTATCCCTATTTTGATTGGTTTATCAATAAAAACACAGAAGTTTTGAAAAATCAATTTATGTGTTATGACTTTTGTAGCATTTAGTCCAAAACAAAAAACTCGGATCCAAAATCTGAATCTGGAACCTAACTGGTAAATCCAGTTTGGATTGGATTTAGTTAGTCAATGTTTTTAAAATCAGACTGACAAACGAACCGAAAAAGTTTTTTGAGTCATGAGTTATATAAATACATACATAACCTTCAAATATAAAAAAAAAAAAACGTTTTATTGCAAAACATTTCAACGATTATAACAATTGGTATAATGGTAGTGTTGAAAAAAAACTTTAGTAGTTTAGATTAAAAGAAAACTAATGTATATATGAACATTTTATTTTCATTGTCCATTAAAAGTAGAAGTATAAACGTTCTTAGTTTTAAAAGTCATAAAAATATTATATGATTTTTTTCAAAAAAAAATTAATTAACAAAATAAAAAATTTCACTTTTAAGAGTTAACTTAGTTTAATAGGATTCGATTTAGTCGCTGGTTTCCGGATTTTTGCCGGTTCAATCCAGTTTTACAACCAGTTTAACTATGTTGGATTTTAGTGTTGCCCTAACTCGACCATGTCCCCGGTTCACGGTTGAACCCGGTTCAACCTTCGGTCCAGTCCGGTTTTAAAAACATTGGGTATGGTTGTTTTACTCCACTGAATCTTTTACTCTTCTACTCACAGTTATCGATTTGGCTCTGTTCCTATTAAAAAACCAAATGAGTATCCGAAATATCCAAACCATAAATTTATCATTTTATTATTTAACGTACTTAAACATGTCAAATCAAATGTATGATAATTTAATATACGGGAGTGCATAATCTATTATAAAAAAAATTGACATTCTTCTCATAAAAGATTGAACCCCCAATTTAATCATCATTTTCTTCACTTTGAATTTTGAATAAAAACTGAATTCAATATCGAAATATTAAAAGATTAATATGAACAACTTTTCGTAAACAAAAAAAATTAATACATTTTTCATACAACATATAATTTATTAGTTTCATAATATTTTTTTCATAGTTAGCAAGCAGAACAATTTACTATGGCCTGACCTTTTTTATTTCAGATTGAACTTTTCATAGTGGTTTTTTTACTAAACGTTAAATATAATTTGACAACATGAGACTGATTTTTTAAAAAAAATTAAAAGATGAATGTTAGTTTTTTAAAATATTAGCATGTAAAAATATGTAACCGTTGATTTTTGAAACAAAAATTATAATATAAAGATATAAAAAAAATATTTACAATTAACGTTAATCTTATCTTAAATTATTTTGTTGTTTTTGAATTATCTTGTGTTAGAAATTGATTTATTTCTGGAAATAAAGATAAATTTAGTTACTGAAGATTTTGTAAAAAATGTTGTTATGATTCATATTTGCAATGTTATATTTCTTCAAGCCACATCATAATGATTTTAGAAAAGTGATTCTGGTACGACACATAAGCGAATTTGAAAAATAAATTCTCAAATAATATACAGGGGATATCCTCAATTTAACAATGTAATCTAACATGTTCTTCCTTTGATATGCATTTCCAGATGATAAATATTGGAGATTTACTAGAATGTTAGTGGACATTTTTTGTTTGGCAATGTTGGCTGCTCTACTAGTCCTCCAACTAGCTGATGCGACACTAGACTTTAACTTTCTTGTATCAGTCTCAAGACTTTGGTTTTGTGTATGATCAAATTACTTTATCATCTTTCTTTTCTTAAAAACTGTATAACATGGCTTCTCTTGTTCTTTTTGGAGTTTGTGGTTTTGATCTAGTGTGATTCGAACTATAATAACCGTACAAGTATGAAAGAATCAGAGTGACTGAGTTTTATTAAAGCATAGAGTTGGTTTGGTTTGGTTAAGCTAAAATGTGAACTGTATTTGGTTTACAATGGTTTAGGAGTTTGTATATATACTCACTCAACTGTAAACATTCATGTTGGTTTTACTAAAATAGAAAATCATTTAATAAATGTCGATTCTATCTCTCTTATAATTTACTCACTCGAAAATCAGCTTGTGACATATTGTGTCGCATGGGTAAGGACAGTCAATGGCTTTTAGCAGTTTTTGCTCGGTCGAACTGGCCTACAGACTCTGTGACTTTCTGATAAAAAGACAACTATTATCAGACTATGTAACTTTTCGCTAACTTTGGTTCCACTTCCAAGGACGATCAAAAGGGTGCATCGATAAACCAAGGATAGATTCTAAATGCATATCAAACTGGTTAAAAGACCACTTTTTCAAATCAAACTTTGTCAAAATCGATAACTTTCATCAAACTAGTAACAATTAAAAAAAATAGATAAATTCCATTAGCACATTTTTAGGTAGTAGTACTATGACATTAGCACTGGAATTATTTCCCATATACTATATTTTAATTGTATGTTCTGTTTGATATCCGAATCAAGTTTGAAAGAACACTATCTTTGGTATATTCAAGCTGTATCCAATAAAAATAAAACCAAAAAATTCAAGAATTTCATGTGTTATTTGCATCAACATGTTTGTCAAGAAACGCCTTAGCCAAGTTACTAAAGCTTACACTGACAGATTCAGCTGCAGCATACCTCTTGATGAGATCAACTACTTCTGCTCGACTCACAATCCCCTCTCTTGTTGCTCTGTTATAGTCACACATGTAATACAAAGCCCCAAGCGCGTAATTAACCTATTACGAAACAAAAACGACTCTTAGTTTCCATTTTAGATTAAGGCTAGAAGAACAATGGTGATGCGGGAAACCCTGTCTACTCACAGTGTTCCGGACAGGGCTTGATAGACATTTGATTATAAGAGGAATTCCATCAGCCTCGACAATGGTAGCAGCATTCTTCGGCTCTGCACAAGAAGAGGAAAGAGCATGAAATTGATGATTATTAACTGCAATTACGGCAAACAGCAAATAGTTTAGTTAGCATCAGAGTATATTTGCATGCTCCAGATGTTTTACCAGCACAAGCGTTGCATATGCCTCCTATCCCAAATTCCACAAGCTTCTCATTTGGCTCTGTTATACAGTCTATGAATAGTTCCAACACATTTAGCTGCTCAAGTAAACCACCATTAGCATTTCATCACGAAGAGGATAAAGTCTGGGATATTTGGTTTCTCTATCGCAAATGATAAAACACGAGCAAACTCGAAGTTACCTGTCGTAAAATCGTGTAGTTGTAAGGGTCATATGCAAAATTTGCCAAGTTTGCTACAATTCTTTCCTTTGTTTCTACAGGTGCAAGACAGTAAATCGTGTTAAGATATCTATACTTAAGTGACAAAACCAGAGATATAGCCTAATAATAGCATCTGAAAGTTACGACAGCAATTTTGCCATGCGCAGCAGGAGCAAGTGTCGATGTAGGATAATCCGCAGAACTCAAAATAAGAGAGAAAATGATAACGCTTTGCATATGCTATGAAGCCTAATGATCATACATCCCAGCATGGTTGATTGAAACCCGATAAAGGAATGTTTAACACGTACTGCATTTCCTCATTTATATTTAAGTACCCCACGCAACATTCCATATGAAGCCGTACAGAGTCCTCAAAATCAGACTGCAAATCAGCAATGAGTGTAGGCTCAACTTTTCACAAAAAATTGTCAATAGATGTAATAATCACAAGAAAGCACCAAAGCCAGTCCTATGCAACAATACTTTCAAAATGTTCTAACAGATACTTAGGGTCGATCAAAACCAAACTACGCATACCTTCATCAGTTGCATTCTGAAACTGACTCACAAGCTCCTGCAATTTTTTTTAAAAAAAGGACAAACTCAGCTCCAAGAATGCTTCTTAGATTCCCACAACAAATATCTCATAGATATAAACCACCAAATCCAGATTTTACAGATACACAAAAACTCAGACTTTCCCTTTTGTATTGTGTTGGGTCAATGGTTCAAACAAGTTCCTAAGGGAATGTTTAAAAAGACCAAGAAGTAACAATTATTAATCCAAATAACTCTCTTCTTTTTTACAGATTTCGAAGAACCATTCATACAAGTTGCACATTTTGACAAATTCCTCTGGAAATAGCACAAAACAAACAGTGAAAGACCTGTAGATATTGAAGCCTTGGTGTTCCGCTTTTTCCAGTACGTTCTTCTTGTCTTCGATTATTGGTAAACATTCTTATTACGCTTCCAAAACGTTCTTCTGCAACTGTCAAGATCAAAGCACAAAATATAAGAGAAGAAATTTCAGATGCCAATATCGTAAAAACCAAAACAAAAACAAAAAAAATCGTGATCGTGATAGGTGTGGTTTAAACTAACAAGAGTTAATTGTGGTTACTTTAGAGTTTAGTTAGGTTATCTATGAGGCTCCATCTATATATGTTTTGGCTTGTAGTCTCTTTATCTTTATCAAATAAGTTTGATCATTTTGTGAGTGTGAGAGGGAGAGAAGAGACTCCATGAACATCTCTTTAGTCTAGGTTTCTTTTATGTTTGCATTTATCTTGTATTTGGATCTTTGGTTAAGGAAATAGAGAGATTTCTTACTGATTCAAGGGTTTGAGATTACAAATCCTATCAAGATGGTATCAGAGCAAGCTCTTTCCTTGGGACTGGGGCTGTCACGAGAGGAGGAATCGGTCTTGTGCGAGCGGCTGATTTCGTTGATAGAGAAGATGAACAGATACTTGGACGAAGCTGAGTTGAACCGAGAGAGAAAAAGGCAGGAAAGGGAAGGCCTTTACTCTCCTAATCGCCGGTTGGAACTTCCCGTGTCCAACGGTTCAGAGGCGGAGCAGACCCAGCCGAAGACGAAATCGGAGGAGGAGAATCAGACCTCGAGCGATATTGACGGAGACAACTGGGAATCCAGAGAGGAGCGTGTTTTTAACCGTAACAAAAGGTGGAAGGAGCTTAGCCTGGTGAAGCTTAGGGAGCAAAAAGAGGAGTTGAGAGAATTGATAGAGCGGAAGCAGAAGACTCTCTCGACTCCGATGATCCAGATTCCGTCGCCGCGGGTATCAAATCCGGTCGTCGATGCGGTGGTCTGTGAAAAAGTAGTAGGAGTCGGGGGTCGGCTATATCAGAGGGTGTTCAAAGGTAATGAGTTGATGAAACCGCAGAAGGAGGAGACGTATGCTCTTCCAGATTCGACTCAGACCATGAGCCAAAGAGTTGTGGTGGAAGATGGGCTCTTCTCCTTGGAGAATCTGTTCCAGAAAGTAGAATCAGGTGATCAAAGAGAAGGTAAGAAGAAGAGGTGGAGGGAGCCTAACTCGGTGAATATCTACGGCCGAGTTCTCCTCTCCTTGGCCACTGACGCACCGGAGCAAGCAGAAAAGGGTTGGGAGAAGTCTTCCATGATCGGGTTAAAGGTAAAGATGCCGCTGATTGTCGCTAAGAGGGTGGAAGAATGGACATGGTCAACGGGATTTTCGCCATAGGCCCAACAGTCTATTTTCTCATCAAAGGCCCAACACTGGAAATGGGTCTCACAATCTCAGTCCGAAATCCAATACGACCCAAGGGAAGCAAACGTCGACGTATCAGAGTTTTAACACCAAGAGACCTAATTTTCAGCATCGATTGAAGCCACCATTCCGAAGGTTAACTCCGGCGGATGTCGCGAACTGGAAAGCCGAGGGTCTTTGTTTTCGTCGCGGCAAGCTCTACCATGCTCGCCATAAATGTCTGGAAAAGGAATTTCAGCTTCTGGTGGAGCATGAAAACAGCAGTGAGAAGGAGTTGGAGGAGGAGACTGAAGGATAATTGTTGCAGGAAGTGCCAAAGAAGACAACGCTATCTTTGAATTCATTGGTCGGGATCTCTTCTCCTCGAATGAGGAAGCTGCGAGGGTCCATTCATACAGGTCTCCTACATCTGGAGCTAGGCAGTGCTGAGCTAATCTTCGTTAGTCAGTGGCTTGAGACGGGGGAGGGAGGGCGTGAAAATGACTCTTCAAGGCGATCCCAATCTCCGTGGTCACAAGGCACAAGAAGTTATGCGGCAGCGTGTGGATGGTCTTTGCAGGGATAGTGAATTTGCAGTAGATGACTTTCTGAAAATACGGTCGACATTCCTTGGCCAAAAGAGCGAATGAGAAGCTAGCCACACGGTTTTATGGTCTATCTGAGGGTAAAGCACGGAGTAAAGTCGTTACTTACCGACTTAAGTTGCCTCCGGAGGCTAAAGTTTTGATCAAAGGGAAGGGGCTGCTTGACCTCACAAATCAGTTTTCTACTTCGACCTTGAGGACAAGGTCGATTTTAAAGGGGCCGGTAATGATAGGTGTGGTTTAAACTAACAAGAGTCAATTGTGGTTACTTTAGAAAGTAACCATGGTTTAGTTAGGTTATCTACGAGGCTCCGTCTATATATGTTTTGGCTTGTAGTCTCTTTATCTTTATCAAATAGGTTTGATCATTTTGTGAGTGTGAGAGGGAGAGAAGAGACTCCATGAACATCTCTTTAGTCTAGGTTTATCTTTTATGTTTGCATTTATCTTGTATTTGGATCTTTGGTTAAGGAAATAGAGAGATTTCTTACTGATTCAAGGGTTTGAGATTACAAATCCTATCAGATCGGTTCTACCCAAAACCGTCTGTCGGTTCCGTTCGTCAGTTCTGCCTAGAACCGTCAGTCCGTCTGTTCTGCCCGGAACTGTTTCTTATCGGCCGTGATCTAACCCGAATCAACCCGATCTGATTTCTAGTGAGATTTTTGACTTGGGTCAAGATCTCTCTCTTTCTCTAGAGATTTTTCTCCCCAAAAACGTGAATCCTCCTTCCCCCTTAAGATCTCTCTTTTGAACATTATTTTTAACTAATAAAAATTCTCTAAATCTAGGATCTAAATATTCAGTTATGGTAATCAAAAATTTACAAAATATTTTTTAAATATTACGTTTTATTGCTATTAATAATAATTTATTTGTACAATGAACAATGAATGATCTTTAGTGTAATTGGTTCCAGTCAGTCTGTAATACTCTGTCCATTTGTTCACATGTTCAAAGTCACCGATGGTAGAATGTATTTTCTCCGAAGTTAGAGCAACTCCAACGGGACTCCATAACACCAAATTTGGTGTAGTTTCATCTCCAATGGAACTGCAAATTTTACAGCAAAATTTTTATTTATATCTTTTATAAAGTAGTGTAATTAAATTCTGATTATTCAACTAAAAATAAATGTACTAGTAACAAATTTTGTACTTTTTAATTTTAATTTTTGTTTTTCATTTTAATAATAAGTTAGATTGTAATTATTAATATATGAAATTTTAATTTGACAAAATTTCTAAATTAAAGCACAAATTGATTAAGATTAAAAATACATAATAAAGTTTAATTAAAATACTGATAACATAAAATTATAAATTAAAACCAAACAAACATAAACTAAATGCAAGAAAATAATTTTTAAAAACATAATATAAATTTAAACAATAATCTAGTACCCATGATAATTATTTCCGGTTCCGCTAAAATAATGATAATACTGGGTATAATCATGTTGGTCACTTGGTGATCTTTGGGTATAACCTCGACCTTCTGTTTTTGAATTTCATTTCTTTCAGAAGTACCTTTAGCAATAGCTTTGATAAGCCTATCATTTTGCTCCATCATTTGTTTAAATTAATCATCGGATTGTTGTTTTCTCTTTGCTTTCTTCATACCCATAGGTCTCTGAGATATATTAACAGTGGCTTCTTCACTATTAATATTTAGATCAAATGAATTCCTACCGGATGATGGCGATGACTCATCTTGGAATGATGATGATGACATAACATTACGACCTTCTTCTTGGAATGCAGCGGCTCTACTAGTGTGGTTATTTGTAAACTTCTCAATATCTTTAAGAATAAGCCAGACATGATCAAATTTGAATCCTTTGTTTTATTTGACATCTTGTTCTAATAACGTCTTCGCTTGATTTAACTGATTTAATATTTACAGGAAAAAATGTATATAAGTTAGCAAGTATAATAAATTAAGTTAAAATTTTAAAAATGTAAATTAGCAAGTATAATAAATTAACGATAATTAAGTTAAAATCATTCATGTATATACAGATACTTACAATGTCTTGCTCGGAAGCACCACTAGGATTCTTATTCTCAATCTGGTTAACACATCCTGTCAGCTTGGAGACTGCAGTAAGAATTGTTGTCATTCGAGTTTGTAAAGATCTTCTTGGTCTTGGTTGACTACGAGAAATCTCAGATTTCTCATATTCAATTTGAACTCTTGCCCAAAATTGATCTCGGGATTGGTTTATCCCTATGACTGGATTTTGGGAGACATCAAGATACACATGACATAAGTGTTTATCTTCTTCAATTGAATATGAAGCAGTGCGAACTGCAGACATTTTAGAAGAAATATTAGTGGTAAAAAAATGTATTGAAGATGTGTGATCATTTAAAGAGTAGTACCCATTTATATAGAGAAGTGAAAGCAAAAGCAATGGTTAGATCTTCGTCAAACAAATCCAACGGCTTAGATTGATTCGTATTTTCTAAGATAGGACATGAAGTGACTAATCAATGCAACGGTTAGATCTTGGCCAAAGAAATTCAACGGTTTAGATTGTTTCACATTTTTCTAAGATAGTGATACTTAAGATATGACACGAAGTGACTGATCAGTGCAACGGTTAGATCTTGGTCAAACAAATCCAACGGCTTAGATTGTTTCGCATTTTTCTAAGATAGTGATAGTTGAGATATGACATGATGTGACTAATCAATGCAACGGTTAGATCTTGCCAAAGAAATTCAACGGTTTAGATTGTTTCATATTTTTGAGATATGACACGAAGTAACTGATCAATGCAACGGTTAGATCTTGGTCAAAAAAAATCCAACGGTTTAGATTGTTTCGCATTTTTCTAAGATAGTGATACTTAAGATATGACACGAAGTGACTGATCAATGCAACGGTTAGATCTTGACCAAATGATTTTAAAGGCTACGATCGATTTGCTTACACTATAAAATGGGTACCATGTTTGGAAAGTAAGATGAAGAACAACATCTTTTTCTATTTTCCTTATAAAAGATGAATTTCAACTATGGTAGTTCATCTCATATACCATCTTCTTCTTCCTCTTCTTCTTCATATTCAGACAATGATTATTACGATGAAATAGAAAAGCATGCTTTAGCTCAAATTTCTGCAAACAATAATTTTCTTCTCACTCAAAACCTATTTAACTCGGAGGGTTGTCATGGTGGATCTACTCCGGGTCATATAGTAATCAACCGTGAACGCGAAAATGCTTCTCGTAATCTCTTCAACGATTATTTTGCAGATAATCCTTTGTTTCCTGAGACGATGTTCCGACGAAGATTCCGGATGAGCCGTCCTTTATTTCTGCGTATTTATGATGCTATACAAAGACATGACAATTAATTTATCCAACGTAGAGATGGTGTTGGTAAACTTGGGTTGTCTGGTTTACAAAAAATAACTGCTGTATTTCGAATGTTGGCATACGGTATACCAGCAGATTCCACCGATGAGTATATCAAAATAGGGGAGTCCACAGCTAAGAAAGTTTGAAAAAATTTTGTCGTGCCGTTATCGAGGTGTTTGGCAGCCGCTATCTTAGATCACCTAACGCTAACGATGTTGCACGACTGCTCCACATTGGTGAACGCCGAGGATTTCCAGGTATGTTGGATAGTTTAGATTGTATGCATTGGAAATGGAAAAATTGCCCAACATCTTGGGGAGGACAATATGTTGGTCGTAGTAGATCTCCTACTATTATTTTAGAGGCCGTAGCGGATTATGATCTTTCGATATGGCATGCATATTTTGGTCTACCTGGATCTAATAATGATATTAATGTCTTAGAGGCGTCTCATCTGTTTGCTAAACTAGCTGACGGAACTGCTCCACCCGCTAATTATGTCATTAATGGAAAAAATTATAATATGGGTTATTATCTAGCAGATGGTATCTATCCAAAATGGTCCACTCTTGTTCAAACTATTAATGATCCATGCGGTCCCAAAAAGAAATTTTTTGCAATGAGACAAGAAGCATGTAGAAAAGACGTGGAACGTGCATTTGGAGTATTGCAGTCAAGATTTGCAATTGTGGCCGGACCAGCACGCTTTTGGAGTAAGGACGTGTTGCATGATATAATGACAACTTGTATCATAATGCATAATATGATCATAGAGGATGAGCGTGATCTTGATGCAACAATTGAAGAACCAGTCGAAGTCCCAACTCTAGGAGTTGAGATAGCAGGTGATGATGATGCTCGATTTCAAGAATTTTTAACTCGGCACAAAAAAATCAAAGACCGAGAAGCTCATATTGAACTTCGAAATGCGTTAATTGAACACTTATGGTCCGAATATACTAATTCTGTGAACTAATATAATGTAATTTATTTTCTGCTATTTTAAATTTATTGTTGTATTTTTTTTTTAATTTGTCGTTATCGATTGTAATATAATATTTATCTTATAATAAATGAGTTTTAAAATTAATTATCATTTATCAAACTATTGAAAGAAAAAGAAAAAGTTTAAATTTAATAATATAATAATGGAGAATTTTTTTATAGTGTAAAATTTGGTGTTGTGGTTGGAGATGAAAAAACTTTTTTGACACCAAAACACCAAATATGGTGTCAAGGTTGGAGTTGCTCTTAGTTATTACATTCCCTAAATCAAAGAGCTAAATATTCAGTTTCCTAAAACTAAAATATCGATTCTTTTCTTCTTTGTCTCTTCTTCTCTTTCTTCTTAGTCTTTGTTATCTCCATTCTTTGTTGTAGTTTTTTTTATCAATATGTTGCATATCTACGCAAGATGTGGCGAATGGATATCGTGCACCAATAATGGATTGAGATTTATTGTTGACAAAGAAAAAGGAGGTAGATTAATGGCTTTGGAATCTACAACTACTATTGAGGAGTTGAAGACTATGGTCTCAGAGGATTACGGAATCAAACAACTCTAGGTTAAGATCGAGTGCAGTTTTCTACCCGATCATTTGATCAACAAGTTAGAATCTCCTCCAGTTATCATCTCGAATGATCGCCAAGTAAAAAACATTGTTGGGTACGTAAAGAAGAAACCATCAAGCATAAGATCATCCCCTAAATCCATAGATCCATGATTATCCATTCCATCAGACATTTTGTGACTGATCATTTTCATCCATCAATCATCTTTCATTTTGTGACTGTTCATCTTCACATCCGTTCATCAATCATCCCCTAAATCCATAGATCCGTGATTATCAAGTTCTTTTGAGTATTACGCTGCCTCGAAATGAACTCACCACATCTAACCGCATCATCTCATTCGATTCGTAACCGATCGTGTCTCAACCATACGAAGTGTGTTCCTTGGGCATAGATCCTCACCAGGAGTCTATGAGGACTAAACGAGAAAATACTGGATCTAACAAGACTAGAGCCACCCACTAAACATCCTACAATTTACCTAGTCCATAGAGGTAGAGGACAAGGAGTATACCTCGATCAGAGAAACGCACACAATGAATGTTCCACCAAATAATAGTGGGTCGAGAGCAGAGAGATGCTGACATCTAGAACACGGGACATATATCTATATCTGAGATTACCAGAGGAAATCTAGCGGTGGTCCATATACTAGACGTTGGTGACATAAAAATTGAGAGAGCAGCAGGCAGAGGGTCTGGAGGAATTGGAGGTTTTGGAGGGTCAGGCGAGATAACGACGTCGAGACCCAGATCTTGAGGGTCTAGGGATGGAAGAGGATTCGGAACAAGAAAAGCAAAGAAAAAAGAGACAAAGGAGGAAACTTCTTACTGAGAGAGGAGTGAGCAAACTGAAGATCAAGAGAAGATGAGATCGGAGTTGGATTATATGTGGTTGGGACTCATCTTCATCACCGTGCAGCTGCCTCGATCTCCGTGTATGAGAGATATAAAACTAGGGCGACCTGTTCTAAACACCAACCATCTTTCTCTATTTCTATGCTCTCAAACACCAAACATTAGTTATAATTAATATATCAACTAAATCATTAAGTCGACTCATTAATGACCAAATTAGTTGGTGATGTTGCACTGGAAGATAAAATCGTTGTGGTGAAAAACATGAGAATGATCAATAAAATATGAAGAAAATAAAGTAATAAGAAAGAACTGATTGAAAAATCCTTTCGTTCGAGTTGACTTGAACATCATTGATTCATCTTAGTGATTCAACTCTTTGGGTTTATTTGAATTCACCAGAGCGCCAGTAAATAAAGTCGTTTCCAATGAAGGAAGTTTGGAGATGAGGTAGAAAAGGATCAAAGATAGATGACTGCAAAAAACCCTCAGGTAGAACAAACAGAGTTAAATATGTTAGTGGGTTTTAATAGATCAAATCTTCGGCAAACAAATTCATTTCTAAAGAGGAACAATAAGGCAATCTACAATAAATTTAATCAAAGAAGAGGAACCTCATAAACAGAGCCAAGCACCGCGAATCCCACACCCCATATTTTGATCTTATGAGACTGTATCAGAGAAATAATTAATTATCAGCTATTACACTTGTTTGATGTCTAACATTTTGCTAGTTATATTGCATATGTTCAGTCGCAACCATCAATAATTATTACTGATAAATAAAATATAATCTGTTGTTATATATGTTACCAGCCTAACAATGCATATGGAAGACTAATTCAAAATTTCAACGATAGGCATATTAATTTACTTATATCTTTGGTAGCTTATGAAAAACTTATGATGTTGTCATCAATTACACTTAACTCATTGTTAACAAATGAACTCTTTTTACCAACTAATAAATAGAGTATTGGTATATTCAATCATGAAACGAACAATACACATTACACGGAAATAAATTATTTGCCGTTATTATACATGGTAGCGATCTAACAAAAGATTAACAAGCGAACTCTTACTAATAATTAGTAATGTATAGAGTAAGAATATACTAAGCCATTAAACATCTAACAATATATATTATCGGTAAATAAATTGTTATCCACTATTATATGTGTTAGCGATAGAAGACAATTTCAAATTCAAAATACAATATACTTTATTGCTCCATTCACCCATTTTCATTGAACTTTATTGTGATAGCAACTTGGCTCCAATTTGGCTGTTCTAGCTATGTATGAAATTCTCCAACCACAAAATAAGATGTACATTTAAATTAGTAACTAGCCATTATCTCTAACTCAATCATTATATATATTTAGAGAAAAAAATAGTTAATAACTAATGAGTTCACTGACTCAGTCCACTCCAACTCAATTTATTGAGTCAAATTAGTGAGTCAAATCTTTTAAGTTCCCACTCCATTTGAATTGATCTTAAACTCTCCAAGAGGTGGTGAAGGGCATATTGGGTTTCAATTCGTGAAGAAGACATCTAGCAAATCCAATTCTCCGATTGTGCGGTATTGAGGATCCATATGATTATGTGCCAATAGGATTTTCTCAAATATATCTATCTCTTACTCAAAAAAATTATATATTGAAACTCACAAAGGTAGAGAAGAGTATCGGAATTAATGAAACAAAATTAATATAAAATAAAATAAATGTGTACCTTAGACTAAACTCTTGTCTGAAACTCATAGGCAATTGAATTGATCCCCGACAACGACACAAAAACTTTTGAATCCAAAAACTCTATGAAAAACGTGGTTGCTGTTTTATTTAGTGTAATATGGTAACTTATACCTAACAAGAAGGTAAAAACAAGTATACACAGATCTAGGGTCTATCAGGGTTAAGTTTAGGGTTAAAGAGTTAATTTGGTCGAAAACTGCTTAACACCGGTCATGATACTGGGCAAGGAATCCGACCGGTGCTGAGGCTTCTTGTGGCATTTCTGTGTGTGCTAAATATCGGTCATGATACTTGTCGACGAGCTGGACCGGTGGTGGATTTGTTTTCGGGCTGCTTCAGCTTCAAGATAGATTGAGATGTTTTCAGTAAATCGGCTGTATCTAGTTTTAAAAAATAAACTTTAAATGACATTATCTAAAATCCATTGGAAAGACAACTCAAAGATATGTATCTTCACAAATTTTCATCTAATTCCTAGTTAATTTGAGCCTCTGTCTCTAGCTCAACTTTCGGTGCTTCATTTCTGTCCAACTTGGTAAAATGTGATAATTTTTGCTTGGATGATCTCTTTGACTATTTTAAGTTGTTGTAGATTGTTTTACACCTCTTTAGTCATTTTTGATGAATTTTCCTATTAAAAGTCTAAAACTACAAAGACGAGAAAAACTACCCCTAAATGCATAAAACCTTAATAAAATCCGTAGAAAATATATTATAAACCGTACTAAAGTAGGTAAAATATAGATAATAATATCACTATTTCATAGTTTTCTTGTAGGGTAGATTTCATATGAGCGACGCATATATTCTTGAGATGAAGTTTCAAGTCTTATTGATTAATATGAAGTGCATGGAGTATAAATCTAGTTCTAATATACTAGACAAAAGTAGTTGTGTTGTATTGTGAGATGAAGTTTTGGAATATAAGTCTAGTTTTAATATGCTAGACAAAAGTAGTTTGTGTGTATTCTGAAATTGACATTCGAGAAAGTGAAATTCAGTTTAAAAAAAAAGAATTCAAAATAAGTGTACAATTTACCAATCAGAATTTAAATCTTTAGATCAAAATTGAACATATATTTTTTCACATTTTCATAATATTTATCTTTATTAAATGTAATTGGTTACTAACCACTGGTTTTCTACTTTGTTTTGTTATCATATAATAAAATTATTGCTAAAAATGTTTGTATCATTCGAGTCCTCCTCATCTAGTATGTATATAACCGTGACAGTATCAGTTTTGTGGGTTATCCCGCAAACCCCACAAACCGCCTTTAGATTCACCATATGTAAACTCTGAAGACCTGCTAGTCAATAAACTTTAAACCAAACCCACTCCATAGAGGTCAAAGTTGGGTTTGGTCCATGAATTTTGGTCCATTTGACATTCTTAGTTTTGGACTAAGTAAATTCAATTACGAAACTAGAACGTAGACATTTACTACTAATTAAACTAAAATGGGATGTCTCCTAAAACCCTCCAAACAACCAAACCTGAAAAAAATCATTCATCTAATCATTTAATCCCAACTTGGACATGTTCATCATCTATTCAAGGTCTGATATATCAACCATTACCTTTGGCGTGTTTGGATGTGAGGAATTGCTTGGAAAATATGCTGAGTGGCTACAATCAAATACTGCCCGTGAAGGGAGTCGGTCCCTAAAATCATTTGAAAGCAAATGGCCAAAATATGTCAATTCAAACACTCAATTGGGCATAGACACATATGACTTGCTTCGGAAAACTGATAAATTCAGCTTGAAAACAATACAGCCACATCAACATGATTGGAACAAGATATTCGAGAAGTGGTGAGTCTCAAGTACTAAATGCTACTCACGAATACCAAATCAAACAACTTACTGAAAAACGAAATCAATGGGTGCTCCAAAATCAGAATCCGGTACACCGGAATGTCGATAGAGAGAGTGACAGAGAGATTTTCTTACCAAAATCGTGCGTAGATGTCTGTTGGTTCTGTCGCAGTCCACTTTGTTGTATTATCGAAGCACCTTCACACCAACAAGAGAAAGCGAAGCCCTCACAAATCAAAATCAAAATCGTTGGATTAAAAGAAGAAATCAGGAATCCAAATCGAAAGAAGAAAGAAGAAATCGAGAAGCAAAACACCGTCACCGGAGAAGAGGAGAAGAGAATAACTGATTTTCTTATTGTAACCGGAGAAGAGGAGAAGAGAAGAACGAAGGCGAAATAGGGTTTCTCTTTGTCGAGTATAATATCTTTGTTTTGTTTAAACTGATTTTGATCCTAATTTGTTTATTGTTAATTCTAATTTTTTTATTTAAAAGATTTTAAATAAAAAAATGGCACTAGTGTTATTAAAATGAAGTTTGATGGGTTAACTGACTTTTTACATGTATTTTTGTTAAATGTTTTTGAATTGATGCTAGTCTAGTAATATATGAATGAATTAGTGCTAATCTATTTAATTTTCTCTTTTTATTATTAGAAAAAATGATCTATGAAAAATTAAAAGATTCTTGTCTAAAGAGAAAAAACAGATAATTTCCCTAGATTCAAAAAGGTTTGAATTTATAATTAGAGGAATTTCTTTAAAATAAATTAAAGGTCAAAGGTTCATGACTACTTAATTTGATAATGAACCACCATTGATAGTTAAAGAAACCGATATAATTAAAAGAAGGTTAGTAATTAATATAGTAAATACGAATACGTTTCTACTAAATCGCTTGCTGATGATACTGGGACCAACTCAAGAGTGACAACCGAAAAATATACAGAATTACAGGCAACTAAATATCACCACAGATTTAATGTTAAGATTATAAGGTTCCATGCAAAAAAAAAAGGATATCTTCCAAGTCTAGAATCTGATTTCATATATGATTTGTCAAATATATAAAAAATAGTATGTTGAAGTTCAAACAAATTTACGTAAGATATTAGTATAATATATATATATTTATATAAAGTGATTTATGGGGATATGAATAATTGTTTAAATATAGGGTTAATTAGTAAAATAACATGTTTGAACATGTAAAGTAGTTAAGTAACATGTGCAGATTGTAAATTTGTTAACTAACAAAAATAAATAAAATGAGACTATTTTGTTTTTTATTACATTCAATGAAAATTATCACATTTACTGTATATTTAATATGCAAATGTTTTTTAATAAAAAAAAGAAATATCATTAATTTTCTAGATATAAACTTAAAATCGACATATATAAAATTATTTTTTATGCAATTTAAGTTTATTCAAAAAACCATATTTCTAGACTTTTAATAATAACTGATTATCCTTTAAGTAAATAAACTATTTATTAGACTATTTTATAAATTAAATATTATAGACATAAATAGTGAACTATTTCATTATTTGAACTAAAAAATAATGAACTTTATTTTTTAATATAATTAACTAATTATTTGATATAATGAACTATTTAATCTACTATATAAAAAGAGGCCAACACTCTCCACGAATTGATATCTGGTGGCCTCTATGAACAATACATGTCCGTAATTAATAAAAAAAACGTTAACATTAAAATTATAAAAGGAAAAATTAAAACACTTCTCGTCTACCTTTTCAAAAAATTGGAATCTAAAGGTCCATCTCTTCATATTCCGCATGTTGCTCTTCAGATTCTGCATGTTGCTCTTCAGAATTACAAAACATATGAAATCTCTTTTCTTTCCTCACCGAAGTTGCATTCGAACCACCTTCTTCTCGAGTACCCGATCAAGGCTGGCTTCAATCCTCGTTCATCGGCTATCTCACCCTCTCTCTCTTCTATATATGATTTGGTTTAATTTCACAGATTTTTGCCTATTTTCGAAAGTTGGAATGTTTGGTACTAGCGATTTACTACTCTTTTCTGTGATTCTCCATTTTTTTAATATGATTTTGGTTTTCGTTGCTCCCTATTTTGTTATTTATCCATATTGTTATAGAGAAAGAGAGGAGACGTGGAAAGCAGAGGCACGAAAACGTTTAAAGAGAATGAACGGTGGAGATTAGAAGAGGATTGAAGGGCTGAGATTTAATGATCGTTATAGAGCCATTAAAGCTTCTCGTTAGCTAACAAGGAATTCATTATGATTGTCTGTTGTAAAAAGATTCGTCTTCTTCTCTCTGTAATTCTGGGTTTGGATTTTCCTGATCTTGCTCTTGTTAGATTTGATTCTTCTTCGAGAATCTAGCAAAGTAAGGTGCGAATTTGTGTTTGTTACGAACATCGATTCGATTATCATTTGTCCTATTGATTCATACAAGTTTTACGTTATCAAAGGTATCAAAGCTCAACGAGCCTCGGAATCCATGGCGGATCATGGTGAAACTCGAGCCCAAGCTCTACAAGCAGTAGTTCGAGTTAGGGAGGAAGTATTGGGATCTAAACTCGATAGTTTGGAGAGAACACTCGCTACACAGAGCGCGAAGATCACCAAGAACCTCGCTGATCTGCTCAAGGCTATTCGCTCACTGGGAAATTCGACGGAGGATTCATCTATTCCTGAAGATCGAGTATCGAATCGAACCTCGCCAACACCGGTGAATCAAATTTTTGATTCGAATCGTGATGCATCCGAATTGCTGGTGTTAGAAACGGTTCCGGAGAAAAAATTGATTCCAGAAGAAAAGGTGGCATTCACCGGTTCTTCTACAGTTGCGATGGACTTAATTCATCAGAAGAACATGGGGTCGCAATTTCAGGTATCGACTTCTCACATCGAACCAAGCCTTCAAGTTTACAACGAATTATGGGATGTTGGTGTGGATTTGCCATTTTCAATTGTGAGGAACACTCTAGTTCAGAATCAATATGGTTTTGAATGTGTTCATGGCAAGTACAGTGCATGCCAGATGTTCGACAAAATGTTTCATAGAAAATACAGATTACAACAAAAGAGGAAACTGAGTTTATTTTCTAAATCCTGGAATTTCAAATACAAAGCTATGGAATTGTTACGACTTCTACCATCTAACCTCATGGAAGAAATGATCATTAAGGAACTTTTCGAGACAAGTAAAGTGTATTCTAGTTTTGAGAAAAAGGCAGTGATTGAGGTAGAAATGTATGATTCCAAAATATAAGAAGCGAATAAAGCCAGATTATAGCTGCTTGAAGGCATGTGTGAAGTGGTTGATTTAGAAGGAATCAAGTCAAGAGCGTTCAATAAGAGTGTTCATCAGTTGTTGCTGAGTTATTATGGCTCGGAAGTGCAGTTGTTATCATCTTTTCAAGACAAGATGTGTTACTATTGGGAAACTGCAGCTTGTTCTATATCCGGAAACAACCATTTCAAACTTAGCACCAGTTTGTGTTCGTCATGAGATTTCAAGAACTGATTCTTATTTGTGGCATCGTAGGAAAGACAAAGCACCACATCCACTTGTTCTCTTATCATTGCAGGGGTTGTATCCCAAGGATATAGACAAGATTTTGTGGTTGTTCATAAAGGAACATGACAGGGAGTGTAACGCCCCCGATCTTTTATAGACCGGAAACGCTACTGACGAATACTTAAGTGTCCGGTCAGAGGTTCCTGGAACATATCCAAATTCCCTAGACAAGACTCCTAAACGTTCGTCCCCATTAGATACATCTCAAGGCTTGCCAACCCGAGACATACGTAACGGTTAGTTCGTCCGGACAAGGACTAGTATCACATGAAACCCGAATTTATGCAAACTCGATATAATTTATACATAATTTTTAAATGTGATACAAGCATATACAAGTGTGAGTCAAATACTCCAAAACGATCATGTACATAATAAACATTACTCATTTACAAAAGGCAAGAAAATCTACTGCTGAATTTCCTAATGTTCCTTTGGCCCTCGGTGGTCTACCCGCTAATGGTTACCTGCAACACAAGTAGAGTCGTGAGCACTAGTTGCTCAGTGAGCCTAGGCCTTCCTAACATGCAGTAATCAATTCCCAACCAAACCCAAAATAACAAAAGAAATGCAATAAGTTATGCAATGTCATTATAAGGCCTTCGCGTAGACTATATCCCTTCACGTCAAATCACAAGGTATCATCAGCCCGAAGCCACAAAGGCTAAGGACTTAAGATCCTTCACCGTTCCAATGGCCTTATTATATAAGGATCCGCACCGGAAATTCTGCATCGTCATGCAGTACACGGTCAAAGGCTGCAATCCCGTCTCTCCGTGTCTTCATGTACTTAGACTAATACTCAACGTACCAGCTAAGTCATGGCTTTCAAGGGACGTCTTACCGCGATCATCATAATTTATAGGTTTACTAACAATTAAGTTATAAGAAAACTTGTAACTTTGCATCAACAATTCGACTTAGCAATTTTCACATGCTAAAACTTTTAAGTACTTAGCAAAAATATAATCACGCAGCATTGAACCTCACTCGTACTTTAATTAAGCATACAACAAGCATCACCGAGACTCACCTTTGACTTAACGAACGATCGCGGTTCTGCCAAAGGTTTCTACGGGCGTTGCCTTAGACTTTTCCGAAAGATTTTGCCTTAGCCTCTGAACTGGAATCTGTTCCAAAGGTTCACGAATAACCCAAGGCAAGACTTAGAATTTTCTTAAGGGAAATTTAAAGATAAAGCCCACGGATCATACCTACTCGGAACTGAGCTTACCGTGGACTATTCAGATCTTTTTGAGCTTAACCGAAGTTGAACCTACGAATTTAAGATAGGTCGAGTCATCGGATCAAGGAACTAAGATTAAAATTCATGATCCGCATGAAAATTCACTTTGAAAACGGTAAGGTTCGATCACGGGAACTTACCCTAAGTTTTCATAAACCAGCTCGACAAGGCTCGCGGCGCAACAACACTATGGTTCACGGTGGACTAGACGATGGACTACTCCGTTCGGTTGGACTGATCGATTCGGGTTGATCGTAACAACTATCGCGGGCTGAGTTAAAACTTTGCGGCTAGTTGGTTCGGGGGTAAAGGGACCGGCTATTTATAGGCGGGGGTAAGCAGGCAAAGCAGCTGGAGGCCCCGCGGCCACCTGCCAAGGCCGATCCAGCGAGCCTTGCCCGTGCCGCAACACACGCGTCCAAGACCGTGTCCCTGACCAGGCGTGTGTCCGACACACGCCAGCGTGTGCTCGGCCCGCTTAGGCATAACTCGGGCACAAGCCTGCCCGTGGCCTACCCACGGCCGAAGCAGCTCGGTCACCAAGCAAGCTGCCCAGCTTATTCATCAAGCTGCTTGGGCTTAACGAGGGTCATTACATTCTCTCCCCCTTAAAAGAATTCGTCCCGAATTCTTAAGAGCTTGTCAGTCCAGCTTCCTGGATTCCAGTAGGTTCAAAATAATTCCGGGTCAGACTTTCGAAACTTTGCTTCATCTTCCCAAGTTGCAGTCTCACGATGTTGTTTTCCCCAAAATACTTGAACTTGTGCAATTTCTCGATTCTTCAATCTTCGAACTAGTCTTTCACCTATCCTTAGTGCTCCTTGAGGATACGTAAGATTAGATCGAAGATCCTCTATCGGTTCTGGTTCTACTGCATTTGGGTCACGGACATGTCTACGTAACATCGATACATGAAACACTGGATATAACCCCTTGTCCAAGGGAAGGTCTAGTTTATAGGCTACTTCTCCTATTCTTTCCATGATGCGATAAGGTCCTATAAACCGAGTGGCCAACTTGCTTGGCTTTGCAAATCTATCCTTCCCTTTCTGAGCTTCTACTTTTAACATGACCCATTCACCGACTCTGAAAATGATTTCTCTTCGATTCTGATCAGCATACTTTTTCTGTCGGTCTTGTGCTTTCTTCATATTCTCTCGTACTCGACTGATTTTATCTGTCGTCTCTTTCACTATCTCGGGGCCGAATTCCTTTCGTTCTCCAACCTCCGTCCAACAAATAGGGGTTCGACAAGGTCGTCCATATAGTGCTTCATAGGGTGGCATACCAATAGTAGCATGGTAGCTATTATTGTATGCAAATTCTACCAAAGGTAGATGGTTTTCCCAACTTCCTGCCCAGTCCAACACACACATTCGGAGTAAGTCTTCTAGAGTTCTTATTGTTCTTTCCGATTGCCCGTCTGTCTCTGGATGGTAAGCTGTACTCATATGCAAATCAGTTCCCAAGGCTCTTTGGAAAGCTCGCCAGAATCGAGCTGTGAATCTTGGATCACGGTCTGATACAATACTTGAGGGAACTCCATGTAACTTTACTATCTCCTTTAAGTAAAAATTTGCTAAAACTTCCACATTATCGGTAATCTTTGTTGGCAGAAAATGAGCACTCTTTGTTAGGCGATCTATAACAACCCATATCGTATCATTACCCCTTCCTGGTGCCGTAGGCAAACCAGAAACAAAATCCATAGCAACCGCATCCCATTTCCATTTTGGGATCGGTAGGCTTTGTAACAACCCTGCTGGTACTTGATGTTCTATCTTGATCTGTTGACAGGTTTGGCACTGTGCTACCCATTTTGCAACATGACATTTTAGTCCATGCCAATGGTAGTATTGATGGATATCTCGGTACATTTTAGTACTTCCTGGATGGATGCTAAGTAAGGAATGATGTGCTATCCTTAAAATTTCTTCTCGCAACCCTTGTCCTTTTGGCACCGTTATCCTTTTATTAAGAAGTAGCATTCCATCCTCGGCCAAATGATATCCACTCGCATTCGGTTCTCCCCGAATATTTAGTCCTTCTATAATTTTCTTTAGTTCCTCATCCTCTTTTTGTTCTTGTCGAATGCGTTGGAGTAAACTTGCTTGATTCACTTCTTGTAGACCCAATGGCTTACTAATTTCTCCTTCTAAAGCTGCCAAACTTATCTTCTTGAATTCGGTGGCTAAGGTCATTAGTTCTTTTTCCCTATCAACACCTACTTTACGGCGACTCAATGCATCTGCTACTACATTTGCCTTACCCGGGTGGTACACAATGCTCAAGTCGTAGTCCGCGATGAATTCCATCCATCTCTTTTGTCTGAGGTTAAGATCAGACTGAGTGAATAAATACTTAAGGCTTTTATGATCGGTCATAATTTGCACATTTTCTCCATAAAGGTAGGATCTCCATAACTTAAGGGCAAATACGACCGCGGCCATTTCTAAGTCATGGGTGGGATAGTTCTCTTCATGTTTCCTTAATTGTCGTGATGCATAAGCAATAACCTTTTTACCCTGCATCAACACACATCCTAATCCCACACCACAAGCATCGGTGTAAACAGTGTATGGTTGGTTTGGTTCGAGTAATGTTAAGATTGGTGCTGTAGTCAAGGCATCTTTTAATAGATTGAATGCCTTCTCTGCTTCGCCATTCCATTCAAAGGTTACATTCTTTCCAGTTAATTGGGTTAATGGTTTGGCTAAGGTAGAAAATCCCTTCACAAATTTTCGGTAATATACAGCTAACCCAAGGAAACTACGAACTTCAGTGGCATTGGTAGGTTGTGACCATTCTCTAATTACAACAATCTTTTCTGGATCAACTGAAACTCCTTGCTCCGATACTCGGTGTCCTAAAAATCCTATCTCCCGCTTCCAAAAGCTACATTTGCTATACTTAGCAAAAAGCCTATGACTTCTTAAGCGCTCTAACACTTTCTTTAAGTGTTCCTTATGCTCTTCCGCGCGTTTTGAGTAGATTAGGATGTCATCAATAAAAATGATAACAAACTCATCTAGATAGTCCCGGAAGATATCATTCATTAATCTCATAAATGCTGCCGGTGCGTTGGTTAAACCAAAAGGCATGACCACAAATTCATAAATGCAGTCTTCATTACGTCCGTTATAGCAATAGGAATTTGATGGTAACCAGAAGCTAAATCAATTTTTGAGAACCAACTCGCTCCTTTTAGCTGATCTAGCAATTCATCAATTCTTGGCAAGGGATACTTGTCCTTGATTGTGACATTGTTAATTCCACGATAATCTATACACAATCGCATGCTTCCGTCCTTTTTCTTAACAAACAAGACTGGAGCTCCCCATGGTGATGAGTTAGGATGAATAAATCCTTTTTCCATAAGATCTGCTAACTGCTTTTTCAATTCAGCTAACTCTGCTGGCGCCATCCGATATGGTGCCTTAGCTATCGGAGCCGCTCCCGGTTCCAATGTAATGGTGAAAGGATCATTACGTGATGGAGGTAACCCTTCCAAGGGTTGCAACACATCACTAAATTCAGCGATAATTAGAATTTCCTCGAGTTTCATTTCCTCCTCCAAGTCTCCTCCCACAATGGTCAAGGTGACTAAGTAAACTTCCCCTTCAATAAGAGCCTTCTCTGCTCTTAAGGCCGTCACAAAGGATATCCCGGAGTTGGGTCTTAATCCTTGATATGTTATAGAAGTATCCCCAAGTCTCTCAAAGGCAATTCTTCCCCGTCCACAATCAAGATGAGCCATGTTCGTTGATAACCAGTCCATGCCTAGGATGACTTCGGGATGCTCTAACGGGGTAACTAAAAGGTTTGCTAGAAATGTATATCTTTCAATAATGATAGGAATTCCCATATAGCAACTTGTTGCATATAGGACTTGATCGCCAGGTGTTAAGATAGGCACACAAACCTTTACTATCGTAAAGATTCCCTCGAATCTCGAAGCGACCTCAGGAGTCACAAAACTATGTGTTGCTCCTGAGTCAAACAAGACATGTGTGGGAACACCACAAACACGTAATGTTCCTAGATATGCATAAAAGATTTTGTTTATAAACTTATACTTTATTAACAATCATTAAACAAGTACTACCATATATTAACAAGTAACAAGTACTAACAATCATTTAACACAGTAAACATTCACATAAGTTAAAACCCCTATTTACCTGAAATAGGACCTTGAGAAGGTCTTGAAGTTTCAGGTTTATCTAAAGAGTATACGCGTCCCGTGGTCGTTTGCCGCTTGGGTGGCGGTTCGATGGCTGGTTGTACATCCATGGCGCGTATCGCAGGCGGTCGTGAAGTTTGCTCGGGTGGATGTGTCACTGGACATGAAGTTGCATAGTGTCCCTTTCCTCCACATGTAAAACAAGTAATGTAGTCAGGCACAGGCCTAGACTGTCTGCTGTTAGGGCATGCTCGAGAGTGCGAAGATCACAAAGAACCTCGCTGATCTGCTCAAGGCTATTCGCTCACTGGGAAATTCGACGGAGGATTCATCTATTCCTGAAGATCGAGTATCGAACCGAACCTCGCCAACACCGGTGAATCAAATTTTTGATTCGAATCGTGATGCATCCGAATTGATGGTGTTAGAAACGGTTCCGGAGAAAAAATTGATTCCAGAAGAAAAGGTGGCATTCACCGGTTCTTCTACAGTTGCGATGGACTTAATTCATCAGAAGAACATGGGGTCGCAATTTCAGGTATCAACTTCTCACATCGAACCAAGCCTTCAAGTTTACAACGAATTATGGGATGTTGGTGTGGATTTGCCATTTTCAATTGTGAGGAACACTCTAGTTCAGAATCAATATGGTTTTGAATGTGTTCATGGCAAGTACAGTGCATGCCAGATGTTCGACAAAATGCTTCATAGAAAATACAGATTACAACAAAAGAGGAAACTGAGTTTATTTTCTAAATCCTGGAATTTCAAATACAAAGCTATGGAATTGTTGCGACTTCTACCATCTAACCTCATGGAAGAAATGATCATTAAGGAACTTTTCGAGACAAGTAAAGTGTATTCTGGGTTTGAGAAAAAGGCAGTGATTGAGGTAGAAATGTATGATTCCAAAATATAAATGAAACAACCAATTTTTTTTTTTTTTTTTTTAACCCCCGAAATAATATCCCCATAAATATTAAAGCACACAATAATTCAACACAAAAGCAAAAGCGGAATAGATATAAATACAAACGAGACACTAGATCATCTCCTCTTCCTCGTCCTGATTCCACGATCACATTTTCTCTTTACCTGCATCACATGGTTATAAGAGATGCGTGAGTATTATCATAAATACCCAGTGGAGCGGTCATCCCATCTACTTGGCTAGATGCATGGGTATAGGGAACAATCAAAACACCACACAACACAATTAAGCAAAAAATCAACCCGAAAAGTCAACGCAAAGTCAACCCAGAAAAGTCAACGTAAAGTCAACCACAAACCACGATACTTACGTTGATCTAAACACTAAAAACGCCCCAAACAAGCATTGATCGAACAACAAATCAACTCAATTCGCAATCAAACACACCAATACCCGCAAAACCATGGTCATGCACTCACCTTGTTTCGGAAGAGAATAACTCGCGACTTACTACACCAAATCACGATCGGAAAACGGCTCAGGAAACTAGACACCGAGAGCTTTCCAACGGTGTATAAAATGTCTCCTAACTCTAAGCAGTTCGATGGGAAAACAGCTCGCAAACTCGTTGATCGGAACTGAAAATAGAAATTTCAGAAAACGACACACTGACTTTGAAAGCACACAGAGAACGGATCATACCTCGGAATCAGGATCTAAAACCAAATCTGGAAAATAGATAGATATAGCTTTCCAACGGTATAAATATTGTCCTCTGAGTCTCTATGGTTCGACGGAAATACTTCTTTGAAGTGGACTGATCGCATCAACGAGCTTCACAGACCCACCGTATTAAAACGACCATAACTTCTCAAATACTCAACCGATTGACAAGCGGTTTCTTCCTAAATCAAGATAAGGGAGTGGAGAACTTACCCTGAAATTTTCACTCCAAACGGATCCGATCTTCTCAGCCGCTCGTCACCTCTTATAAAACCGGACAGAACAAGCCTCCAGAACAATCTCTCTTTTCTCTCTCTAAGAACACGAAAAACAGCCTCCTTTTTCTCATTTCTGATTCTTGGACACTCTCTTAATGATTCAGCCTTTCCCCAAAACAAGGCTCCACCAAAACATGGCTCCCTAAAATATGGCTTTTGACTTATACAAAAAAATAAAATAACAACCTGGGTTTCCAACCGACCCGCCAGTTATTCACAAATTTTTGGTTCGCGGTCGTTACAATAAGAAGCGAATAAAGCCAGATTATAGCTGCTTGAAGGCATGTGTGAAGTGGTTGATTTAGAAGGAATCAAGTCAAGAGCGTTCAATAAGAGTGTTCATCAGTTGTTGCTGAGTTATTATGGCTCAGAAGTGCAGTTGTTATCATCTTTTCAAGACAAGATGTGTTACTATTGGGAAACTGCAGCTTGTTCTATATCCGGAAACAACCATTTCAAACTTAGCACCAGTTTGTGTTCGTCATGAGATTTCAAGAACTGATTCTTATTTGTGGCATCGTAGGAAAGACAAAGCACCACATCCACTTGTTCTCTTATCATTGCAGGGGTTGTATCCCAAGGATATAGACAATATTTTGTGGTTGTTCATAAAGGAACATGACAGGGAGAATGATTCAGGACGTGAGATACAAACTGTGTTTGAGTTGGCTAGCTATACAATGCCACATGAAAGCTTGTATAATGGTGAATGGGCTGGAGTTAATCAGATTACTTCTATGTGTGAATCTGCGGAGTGTGTATTATTTTCTTAACACTCCATGTCATCTCATTGATTTGCTGCAATGGAAAGTGTTGAATGAACAGATCAGATCATGATAATGGATAAAAGTGATCATAGGTTTCACGTTAGAAAAAATCGAAGACCATTTCAGAGTTTGACAATGAAGAATGTGTGTGGGTTGAATGTGGCTTGTGAATCTAATAGGACAGCCACTACATATGGTAAAAGAGATGCACACAAACGTTTTGGATCAGCTTCTGATGATTGTGTTATGCTGGGAATGAACGTTGGTGCTATTACGGGAGGCAAAGAGGAACTGTTAGATGCAGATCAGAAGATGCAAAGAAGTAATTACTTGTGTTTGGATCACATCATTAAAAAATCTTTGAAGCCTCAATGGACACAAGTGGAGCTAAGGAAGTTCATAGTACCTATGGTAATAAAGCTTCCTAAGGACAAAGCTTTTTGAATTTTTCAATCACGAGAAGGAGCTCACGGTTATCATTACTTCCTTGAGAAGAAGGTTTAAGGGTTCAATTACCATCCCTAGGATCAAGGTCATAGTTATTAGCATCTATACGTATGGAGAATTGTTCTTTTGTGTCAAACTACATGTGATCAAGTTTGAGAAACACTTTGAAGTCCATCTATATGGGAACAAGAGGTTGTGTATTCTGCTTAATCTAGTAGCTGGTCATCTTAGTGTTGGCACATTTTATGTCGGTGATGTTGTTGAGATACGTCGATGTCATGTTGAAATTACGAAGAATCGAAGGACGTTTAAGAACGTGAAGGTGAAGATGCAAGTACATATGGACTTGTTTGGCAGCAACAGTTTGGTTTCAACTTTGGGAAAGAGGAAGTTGTGCAAAGATTGGTGCTTTAAATACAAAGAAAACACCATGGCTTCTATGAGCTACGAAGCTCCTGTGAAGATTTTAGAGAGGCAAATGGTCAAGCGTCAAGGTAAAGCAGCTACAAATCAGCCTGAAGAGGAGGTTACTTGGGAGTTGTTGTTCGACTTGCTACAGAAGTTTCCATCATTTGAACCTTGAGGACAAGGTTCTTCCAACAGGGGAGCTTTGTTATAGAGAAAGAGAGGACACGTGGAAAGGATCGGAGAGGCGCGAAGACGTTTAAAGAGAATGAACGGTGGAGATTAGAAGAGGATCTTGTTAGATTTGATTCTTCTTCGAGAATCTAGCAAAGTAAGGTGCGAATTACGAACATCGATTCGATTATCATTTGTTCTATTGATTCATACAAGTTTTACGTTATGTTATTTTCTTCAGTGTTTGGGTCTGATTTTTCTTAGGGAGCCGTTGACTCTCACCAAGAAATAGTGGATAACCTAAAGGTGTGTCTTTTGTCTTATATAGCATATGCGTTTCCCGAGCTGCAAGCTATTAATAAGAGTACGAAAGCTGATGGCCTTATAACTTATACCAGCCTTTTCTGAATTTATGCTTATCAATTTTATTGGGCTTGCAAAGGTTCTCTTAAATCTTTTTAGAATGAGATTATTATATCAACGTAATCAATTCTGTTAACTGCGTGTTGGGTGTTCTTCTTTAATCTCTTCAGGCAGTGAAGAAAGAAGACTCTATTGTTGTTGGACAACACCCATTTACTGGTAGTGAAACTAACTGAGTTTAGCTCGAGGGTAAAATATGAACTTCTATCAATTTTCTGACAGTCTACCTAAATTTGTAAGTTTATTATAGTAACTCACTATTCTTTGACCGAAAATTTGTGCAGGTACATTATACGTGAACATAAAAATTACAGACATTGTGTAACTGGTGATCCCCAACTCAGTATTCCGGTTCGCATTCATCAGTGAACTTCAGTGGTCTTGTGGTTAAGTGTGTGGTGCTGGAAATTTTGATTCTTTTTTTTTCGTAGAAAACTGATTGCTCTGAATTTATTAGGGGCTGCGTTGAGATTCTTTCATGTGAATGTTTTGCCATCCAAAACAAGTATGGCACGGTTAACCCGACTTTCTTGTCCAGGGTGAGGTTTACATGTACTATGCAAAGTCTTCAACACTCCAAAACTCGGAAAATGATTTGTAAAATCGTCTTTTTGTGAAATAATCTTTTTTAAATTACTGTAATATTTTGCGGTTTAATTTTTTAGCTTTCTTTGATTGGGATTGTTTATCTCCTCTATAAGGGGTTTTGTCCAATCGTAAACCTCATCATAATCTTCAGAGTTTGCATGGGATCTTCTCCTCCAAGCATCGCCAATAGTTCCTTTCTTTTGTCACTTTTAAATCATAGTGTATAATGTTAATATGAGTTAGGTTTTTCTGATTTTAGGTGCGAATTCAAAGCGTCAAGAAGAAGCACCATGAAAAGCAATCTCAACTTTTTGAATAGTTTGTTTCAGGAGTTTTTAGATTTTTTTCCTACACAAGTGTAGTTTGATTTATATTGCTTAAAGATTGTGGATCTGTCATGGAAAAACAAAATTTCATATTGGTTTACAAAATATCAAATGGCCAGAAGAAGCTATGTTCACGATCTAAATGTCAAGGCAATATTCTTTTTTCCTATGTATATACATTTAAGTTATAGATTTAGCTCTTTATTGATTCTTCTCTTGAGCTCTGAATGTTGGTGTAATCAATGTAGGTAGGTATTAGGACTGACCATCGTTTAAAATCATTCTTTATTAAATTGATCAAATCCAAATTGGAAAATTGTAGTCAGAGCAGAGATACAAGGGAACCAGTGTCGAAGACGAAAGAAATTTGTCCCCTCAGGCGTGGCAAAGCAGAGGGAGACGAGCATTCGCTGTAAAAGTTTGAAGAGAGATAGGGACTTTCAAAATGGAGACTGATGTGGTGTTTGTGAAGGTGGAGAGAGCAACTTCGTCGGGTTATATGGAGCTCTTGCGATGGATGCAGTCGGCAAGAAGGCGTAGGATCATGTATTGGTCGTACAGTAAATGGATCATGTGGGAGAAAGAAGAGAGAAGTAGTTCGACGTTAGAGACAACATAGATGAATATATAAGGCAGAAGAGAGAATAAGAAGGAGAAGAAACCATTGTTTGTGGATGTGCTGCACTGTTCTTGCTTGATGCGTTAAGTAAGAAGAACAAGGAGATTAAGACTAAGGAGTAGAAATCAGAAAGAAGGGCAAGGAATGTGAGAACAGTGGGAATCATACTCGATCATTGTGATTTTCTTTTCCTTTTTCTAAAATAAAATATAAATGACTAAATGGTGAATATGATCTCTTCCAAGGACGAGGTATATTGCAATTGATAACATCAAGTGGATTTTCATGAAGTCTTTACAAGTACTTGTGATAGAATAAGTACTTAGTTTCGCTTCTTTCTTTTTTTATCTCTCTCTCTTGTTTTTATTTTCACCAGTTAATATCTCTAGATCTATTAAGTACTTTATAGAGAAGAATACTATTTTGAAAGTTTTATATCTAGAATAGATTGATAGTTTTCATGAATAAATTATAAGAAAAACATGCACGTATGCGTGGGCATTGGTCTAGTTATACATAAATAATAGTGAACTATTTGTGAATATAACAAATATAATGGATTTTTTTAATAAAATTAGAGAAATTTTGAGAAATGTCACTTTTCAAAGTTTTTGCAAAAATACCATTTTTTCAAAATTATTTATTCATTATATCATTTATGTTTGGGTTAACTATGTTGTATTGTGGTTTAGTTTTAAGAGTTTAGGGGTTTTGGGGATCAAAACATTTTTAGGATTTAGAAATTTTAAGATTTAGGCTTTAAAAATCCATAATTAGTGGCATTTTTGCAAATCGACAATCCATAGTTGCATTTTTACAAATGTACATACCAAAAGTGGTATTTTTGCAATTGTCTCATAAAATTAAGTATATAGCTAACTACATATAGATATATAACCAACTATATTTAAATGTAGTTATTTATATTTTTAATTATATAGATAATAATGAACTATTCGTGAATATAACTAGTATAGTTGACTGTTTGTAAAAATAATTATTTATATAGAGAACTATATTTGGATATATAGTTAACTATACATAGATATATAACTAACTATATTTAAATAGAGTTATTTGTATATCTAATTATATATTCACTATATTTGCTTTAAAATGATGTTTTAGAGGATGATTTCTTAATTAGTGTGCAATAACCTTAAATATCACTTATACACAAACCGAAGGAGTAGATAATAGTTAACTATTCATAAATATAACAACAATAGTTGAATGTTTGTGAACAAAATTAACTACATATAAAGATAAATATATTTGGATATATAGTTAATTACATATATATTTATAATAGATAGAAATAAAAAGTCTAAACGTTTATGATATTGGTTATTATTTTCTTTTCCTAATAGTGTAAAAAAATAATTATTTATCTTTAATATTTTTTGGAAATTAAAGAGAAGTAAATTGATAGAGGAAAATAAATGTAATAAATTAAATAATGATGAAAATGAGATATGAGACCACTTACCATAGATATATTAGGGTATAATTGGAATATTACATAATTAGAATGTTAGTTACTATATTTCATTTTATGTGATGTTAGATAATTAAATATATGGCCAACAAGAAATATAGAGCCCAATTTACCTTAAATATATAGGGAAATTGCAAAAATACTATTTTTTATGTGCACATTTATAAAAATGCCATTTAGGAGTGTTTATTTGCAAAAATACCACTAATTATAGATTTTTAAACCCTATATCTTAAAATTCTAAACACTAAAAAATGTTTTGACCCCTAAACCCTCATAACTAAACCCTAATAGAACATAATTAACCCAAATATAAATAATATAAAGAAAAAATAATTTTGAAAAAATGGTATTTTTGTAAAACTTTCAAAAGTGTGGCATTTTTGTAAAGTGGCACTTGAAAAGTGGTATTTTTTGAAATTTCTCTAAATATACTTACTTTTAATGTAAATACTTAATTCTATAAAAAATACTGAATTAAGAAATTTTCAAAATTTACAGGGGAAGTTTTCAAAAATGTTATTTTTTAGTGTGTTAATTTTGAAAAATATCTCATGAGTTGTCTATTTCCAAAAATGCCACCATGAATAATCTATTTTAAAAAATCCCAATAATTAACAATTTTTTTAAATTAAACTCAAAAATCCTAAACCACTAAAAGAGTTTTGAGCTGTAGCCTTAAAAAAATTTTTGAACTCTAAAGACATCTCCAACAAGGACCTTTTATTTGAGGTTTCGAATGTTGTATTCCAATGATAAAATCTCAAAAAAAAACTTTTAAAAATTTTGTTTTGTACTTTAGTCCTTCCTATTAATCAAAATAAATAAAAATCATAATTTTTTATATAAATTTTATTAAACATATACTAAAAAAAAATAGACAACTGAGATTATCAAAAAGAAATATATAAATTTAAAGAAATATATAAATTTCATTAAAAATGCACCTAGTACATTCATGAGGTTAATGAATCATGTTCTTATAGCATTCATTGGAGTTTTTGTTGTAGTGTACTTTGATGATATTCTAGTCTACAGCAAGAGTCTATCTTAACATGTTGAGCATTTAGTTTATGTTTTAAGTGTTCTTCTAAAGGAAAAGCTGTATGCCAACCTTAAGAAATGCATATTTTGTACGAACTTTGTATTTTAGGTTTTATTGTGAGTGCAAATGGTGTTAAGGTTGATGAGGAGAAGATTAAGGCCATTAGAGACTAGCCAAGTCCAAAGATAGTAGGAGAAGTGAGAAGCTTTCATAGTTTGGTCGGATTCTATAGATGCTTTGTCAAAGATTTTAGTACCATAGTTGCACCACTCACTGAGATTATCAAAAAGAACGTTGGATTTAAATGGGAACAAGCACAAAAGGAGGCTTTCCAGTCACTTAAAGAGAAGCTTACTAACTCACCTCTTTTGATATTGCCTGATTTCCTTAAAACCTTTGAAATTGAGCGTGATGCCTCAGATATAGGGATTGGAGCTGTTCTAATGCAAGATAAAAAGCCTACTGCCTATTTCAGTGAAAAGTTTGGAAGAGCTACTCTAAACCATCCTACATACGACAAGGAGTTTTATGCCTTAATCTGAACTCTTCAAACATGGCAACATTACCTATGGCCCAAGGATTTTGTCATACACACTGATCATGAGTCTCTTAAACACCTAAAGGGGCAGCACAAACTTAACAAGAGACATGCTAGGTGGGTTGAGTTCATTGAGACATTTCCTTATGTCATCAAGTACAAACAAGGTAAAGATAATGTAGTTGCTGATGCACTATCCTGGAAGTACACCTTACTCTCTACTCTTGATGTTAAGCTTTTGGAATTCAAACAAATAAAAGAACTTTATGAAACTGACCCTAGTTTTTAAGAGACTTGTAAAGCTTGTGAGAAGTTTGCCTCAGATTATTACTATAGGCAAGATGGGTTTCTCTTTTATGAGAACCGTTTGTGTGTTTATAATTGCTCTCTTCGAGATTTGTTTGTTGGAGAGGCTCATGGAGGAGGATTAATGGGATATTTTGGCATTGCTAAGACATTGGAAGTCATGAGAGACCAATTCCATTGGCCACATATGAAACGAGATGTTGAGAGAATATGTGGTAGGTGTGCTACTTGTAAACAAGCCAAATCAAAGGTTCAACCCAACGGTTTGTACACCCTTTACCTATTCCTACTCATCATTAGACTAATATTTCTATGGACTTTGTGCTTGGATTGCCTAGGACAAGGACATGGAAGGATTATATTACCGTTGTGGTTGATAGATTCTCTAAAATGGCTCATTTCATTGTTTGCCACAAAACTGATGATGCATTGCATATAGCAGATTTGTTCTTTAAAGAGATAGTTTGTTTGCATGGAATGCCTAGAACTATAGTTTTTGATAGAGTCACTAAGTTTCTAAGTTAATTTTGGAAAACTCTTTGGTCTAAGTTGGGGACCATGCTTTTATTTTCTACTACATGTCATCCACAAACTGATGGTCAAACAGAAGTTGTGAATAGAACTTTGAGAACTCTCTTGCGTGCTTTGATTAAAAAAACTTGAGAACTTGGGAAGATTATTTACCTCATATTGAATTTGCATACAATCTTGCTGTGCATTCTGCATCTAAGTATTTTCCATTTCAAATCGTTTATGGGTTCAATCCCACATCTCCGTTAGATCTAATCCCTTTGCCTTTGAGTGAAAGAACTAGCATTGATGGGAAAAAGAAGGCTGAAATGGTTCAACAGATCCATGAGAATTCTCGGAGAAACATAGAGGAGAAAACAAAGTTGTATGTTAAGCAAGCCAACAAGGGCAGGCGTAGAGTGATCTTTGAAGTTGCAGATCAAGTATGGGTTCATTTGAGGAAGGAACGATTCCCAACAGAAAGAAAGTCCAAACTGATGTCAAGGATCAATGGACCGTTTAAGATAACATGAAAGATCAGTGACAATGCTTATCAGCTCGATCTCCAAGGTAAGTATAATGTGAGTTCAAGTTTTAATGTTTCTGACTTGGTACCGTTTCTTGCAGATGAAACAGATTTGAGGTCAAATCTTTTTCAAGAGGAAGGGATGATATGATCATGGATAGGAACAAGGATAAGGAGCATGAACCTGAGCTTGAACAAGAAAGAGCTAAGCTTGTAGCTGAGGATTCACTTGGAGCTGAAGACGTGTTGGGGGCACCAGTCGGACCAATGACTCGATCTAGAACTAAGTTATTCAACCAAGCTATTGGTGGAATTCTAAGACACTTGAGTGGGGCAGAAGGAGACGTTGTTCTAACCACTATGGTTATGATTCAAGCTCAAGTGCATCAATAAATGGACAAGTGATGCATCAAGTGCTCTTTTTCCCTCTCTTTGGTTTTGTCCAAATGGATTTTCCAAATGAGGTTTTTGATGAGGCTTATGCATCACTTCAAATCATCCATTTGTTGATCAGAACCAAAAGCCCAAAGCCCATTTCATGAAGAAAACGCCATTTGGAAGCTAAAGGGGCTTAGTTTTTAAATTCAAACTTGTTTTAATTTTTTGTCATTTTCAAGACAGCTTTGGAACTTGTTCTAAGTCTGTTTACGTTTGCCCTTCTCTCTCCTTCTTTTCTCCTTATATTCCTTGCTTCTGAGACATAAAACTTATCTTTCTTTTTATCAAAAAACGTTTTCTAAAGAAGATCATCTTGTAGGTGTGTAATACCTAGCAAAACCCTTAAGTTCTTTGGTGTGTAATATCAAAGGATTTGAGTCAATATCTTGAAGCTCTTCCGCAAGCTTCTGTGCTATCATTCAATCATTCCACTTCTATCCATCATCACGGTTTCATTCACTACGAATCTGTCATTTTCTCAACTTAAGAATGCCGATCTAGGGAGAATCTCATTACGGCTGATATGGTCGACGGAAGGTGAAGACACAGCTTGCAAGACCCTTGCCGGAAACCATGGAGAACGACGAAAATTAAATTAGATTGCCAAGGCAAAGAGTACCCGGAAGTTTCTCACCGGCAACGACCGACGGAGAGTATGAATGGTGTTTCGGATCTGACGAGTCTGACTCTGAGAATGTAAAAAACCAAACCTGCTTACACGGAGGTGAAGAACAGTGGCCGGTGAGGTCTCATCTTCTTGAAGCAAAGGAGGTCGTGCCTCGACTTTCGTGCCTAGGTGAGTTCTTAGGACGAACTTAGAGCTCTTTGCTTATTGTTTTCCAACCAGATATAACTAATTAATTGCTAAATCTTTTAATCTTTGTTTCCATCCATTAAATAAGAGTTGGATGGTACAGTTGTATATAATCATGACTTCGTCGGAATTCGAAGAGTTATATGGCCTCGGACACCGCTGAGTTAGTGAAGATGGTCACATCTCTTCACGACTGGCCTGGTTTTCAACTGGAATTGCGTGATTTGGCAGCCCTTAAGGATTCTTTCCCAAGATTCGATCTCATCTACCGGCAACGGGAGAATAATACGAGAGTTGATTTGCTTGCAAGGACTGCGTGCACGCGGAATACTATCTTTTCTTTTATTGGCACTTCAGTTCCCTATTAATTTTCTGATACAGATAATGTATTTGTTTAATCGATAATGAAATAGGTTTGTGACAAAAAAAAAAAAATATATATATATATATATGGCCTCGAGCAAGCTAAACCTCACATCATTAACTTGGAAGAACGTTTTTACTTTTTGGTCTTTTCCCTTATTCTGCCACGTGTTCTTAACGTGTTTTCATTAATTTATGTGTTTGCTTTACTCTGTTTGGTTTGGATTTCTGTATTCAGTGACTTATCCCTATTTTGATTGGTTTATCAATAAAAACACAGACGTTTTGAAAAATCAATTTATGTGTTATGACTTTTGTAGCATTTAGTCCAAAACAAAAAAACTCGGATCCAAAATCTGAATCTGGAACCTAACTGGTAAATCCAGTTCGGATTGGATTTAGTTAGTCAATGTTCTTAAAATCAGAGTGACAAACGAACCGAAAAAGTTTTTTGAGTCATGAGTTATATAAATACATACATAACCTTCAAATATAAAAAAAAAAAACGTTTTATTGCAAAACATTTCAACGATTATAACAATTGGTATAATTGTAGTGTTGATAAAAAATACTTTAGTAGTTTAGATTAAAAGAAAACTAATGTATATATGAACATTTTATTTTCATTGTCCATTAAAAGTAGAAGTATAAACGTTCTTAGTTTTAAAAGTCATAAAAATATTATATGATTTTTTCAAAAAAAAAAATAATAAATTAATTAACTAAATAGAAAATTTCACTTTTAAGAGTTAACTTAGTTCAATACGATTCGATTTGGTCGCTGGTTTCCGGATTTTTGCCAGTTCAATCCAGTTTTACAACCAGTTTAACTATGTCGGGTTTTAGTGTTGCCCCAACTCGACCATGTCCCCGGTTCGACCTTCGGTCCAGTCCGGTTTTAAAAACATTGGGTATGGTTGTTTTACTCCACTGAATCTTTTACTCTTCTACTCACAGTTATCGATTTGGCTCTGGTTCCTATTAAAAAACCAAACGAGTATCCGAAATATCCAAACCATAAATTTATCATTTTATTATTTAACGTACGTAAACATGTCAAATCAAATGTATAATAATTTAATATCCGGGAGTGCATAATCTATTATAAAAAAATTGACATTCTTCTCATAAAAGATTGAACCCCCAATTTAATCATCATTTTCTTCACTTTGAATTTTGAATAAAAACTGAATTCAATATCGAAATATTAAAAGATTAATATGAACAACTTTTCATAAACAAAAAAAATTAATACAGTTTTCATACAACATATAATTTATTAATTTCATAATATTTTTTTCATAGTTAGCAAGGAGAACAATTTACTATGGCCTGACCTTTTTTATTTCAGATTGAACTTTTCATAGTGGTTTTTTTACTAAACATTAAATATAATTTGACAACATGAGACTGATTTAAAAAAAAAAATAATTAAAAGATGAATGTTAGTTTTTTAAAATATTAGCATGTAAAAATATGTAACCGTTGATTTTAGAAACAAAAATTATTAATATAAAGATATAAAAAAAATATTTACAATTAACGTTAATCTTATCTTAAATTATTTTGTTGTTATTGAATTATCTTGTGTTAGAAATTGATTTTTCTTTAAGAATATATATATATATATATATTTGTTTTAATAAATTTGGGAAGTTTTTTGTCACAAAACATAATAAAATCTCTTTAAATTTTTTGTTAAGTCTTTATTTTAGATTTCAATAAAAATATAATTATATAAAAAGTGTTCTAAAACTTTATTGTGATAAACTTTAATTTTAAACAGTTTTTTAATAAATCAAAAAATATTATAAGGAATTTATTCAAATTTATTTTGATTTATTTCTGGATATAAAGATAAATTTAGTTACTGAAGATTTTGTAAAAAATGTTGTTATGATTCATATTTGCAATGTTATATTTCTTCAAGCCACATCATAATGATTTTAGAAAAGTGATTCTGGTACGACACATAAGCGAATTTGAAAAATAAATTCTCAAATAATATACAGGGGATATCATCAATTTAACAATGTAATCTAACATGTTCTTCCTTTGATATGCATTTCCAGATGATAAATATTGGAGATTTACTAGAATGTTAGTGGACATTTTTTGTTTGGCAATGTTGGCTGCTCTACTAGTCCTCCAACTAGCTGATGCGACACTAGACTTTAACTTTCTTGTATCAGTCTCAAGACTTTGGTTTTGTGTATGATCAAATTACTTTATCATCTTTCTTTTCTTAAAAACTGTATAACATGGCTTCTCTTGTTCTTTTTGGAGTTTGTGGTTTTGATCTAGTGTGATTCGAACTATAATAACCGTACAAGTATGAAAGAATCAGAGTGACTGAGTTTTATTAAAGTATAGAGTTGGTTTGGTTTGGTTAAGCTAAATTGTGAACTGTATTTGGTTTACAATGGTTTAGGAGTTTGTATATATACTCACTCAACTGTAAACATTCATGTTGGTTTTACTAAAATAGAAAATCATTTAATAAATGTCGATTCTATCTCTCTTATAATTTACTCACTCGAAAATCAGCTTGTGACATATTGTGTCGCATGGGTAAGGACAGTCAATGGCTTTTAGCAGTTTTTGCTCGGTCGAACTGGCCTACAGACTCTGTGACTTTCTGATAAAAAGACAACTATTATCAGACTATGTAACTTTTCGCTAACTTTGGTTCCACTTCCAAGGACGATCAAAAGGGTGCATCGATAAACCAAGGATAGATTCTAAATGCATATCAAACTGGTTAAAAGACCACTTTTTCAAATCAAACTTTGTCAAAATCGATAACTTTCATCAAACTAGTAACAATTAAAAAAAATAGATAAATTCCATTAGCACATTTTTTAGGTAGTAGTACTATGACATTACCATGCATATACGCACTGGAATTATTTCCCATATACTATATTTTAATTGTATGTTCTATTTGATATCCGAAGTTTGAAAGAACACTATCTTTGGTATATTCAAGCTGAATCCAATTCAATAGAACCAAAAAATTCAAGAATCTCTTGTGTTATTTGCATCGACATTTTTGTCAAGAAACGCCTTAGCCAAGTTACTAAAGCTTACACTGACAGATTCAGCTGCTGCATACCTCTTGATGAGATCAACTACTTCTGCTCGACTCACAATCCCCTCTCTTGTTGCTCTGTTATAGTCACACATGTAATACAAAGCCCCAAGCGCGTAATTAACCTATTACGAAACAAAAACGACTCTTAGTTTCCATTTTAGATTAAGGCCAGAAGAACAATGGTGATATGATCGTGGCAAGCAAGGAACCAGAGGCTGCAAAGGAACCGGAGATAGTGGGACGGATCACTCGCTCAAGAGCTAAGGAGATGGCCAAGGGAGCTCATTTACTCATAGCTGAAGGGTCATTCAATCTACCGAGGATCCAAGTCTTCAACATATTCGCCTTGAAGACTTTACCCGGTAATGATAACTAAATAACTTAGGTGTGCAGTCTGTACTCTTTTTCCCATGTTGAGTTTTGTCCCATTGGGTTTTATTAGCATGGTTTTTAATGAGGCAGATGAATCACTACATCGAGTTATTTAGGAGTCATTATTAATGGGTGATAATGTACAAGTTACTATACCTTGTACTTAGTTTATTTTGAGGTGCACCAATTAGGAACCTACGGGTTGGGATGCCTTGTTGTTTTATTTTAATTAAAACGCTTTGATGTTTGTTTTTTCTGTTTTAGAACAGCATGTAGTTGAGGGTTTCGATTCAAGGGTGTATATAAACCCATGAGCCGCCTCTTATTTCAATGAGTGAAGGATTTATGTGCTTAAGCAATTTCGAAATTTCTTCTCTCAATCTGATTCCTTGAATGCGTTCTTCGAGTCTGAGTTTCTAAACACTTGTGAACAAGAAACTCTTCTACCAGTTCTAATCCGCTTAATCATTCAAACACCTCTCCATCAAACCATCGAACCCTTTTTGTGTTGTTATTCATCTCCATCGAAATCATATATAACCATATCCGATTCATCTCTTGCCTTATCATCCGTTCATCATCGCTTGTTCACGCATCAATCCTCGCCACGAAGACTCATCCATCACGTACCAGCCCCAGATCGCTTCTCCCATCAAGTATCATTCAGACCAGCCCCTCGTTCCCTCCTTAAATCATATTGCTTGTCACCCATCATCAGCCTTCATCAGAGTACATCTAGGGAGTTCCTGTCATGTGGTATCAGAGCTGGCTCTGTGCCAAAGGCTGAGCAACTCTAAACCCTAATCTCGTTTTATTTGTTATTTTCGATTTTTGTTTGTTTGGTTTTGTTTCGATTTCTAGTTGTTTTAGGAATTAGTTTCGAATTCCTTGTAGCAATAGGATTCTGTTTTGTTGTGATTTCTAGTTGAATTAGGACTGATTTTTTTTTTGATCTGTTAGGAGTCCTACTGGCTTTAGGATTAGAGATTACGTGTTTTAGAGCTTTTTTGTGTTGTTAGCTGTTGATGCACTTGTATTGTTATAGTTTTAGTTTTGCTAATTCTCTTCATAAGGACTTGTTACTGTGAGCTGTTTTAAATATTTCAGGTACAATGGAGTTGTCTGCAGAAGCTATGGAAGCTCTAAATCAAGCCATGCTCAAGCAGATCAAATAATCAAATCAGCTAATATCTACCCAATTCCAGCAACAGATGGAGCAGCTCAGTAACAAATTTGAGCAGCAAATCAAGGATATTGCGCAAGCATCTAGTGCTACTGATCCAGAATCATCAGAACCGCCTAGTCCTAATGAAGCTATACGCCTCGCCAAGGGTAAAGCACATGTGGGAGCATCCTCTAAGCAGCCACGAACCAGAACAGCAAGATCACCTACTGGAGATAGTAAAACCGTGTTCACTCAGAGGAGAAACACAGAAAGTACAGACAGAGAACATCGTCGAACTGGCAGAACATCTACACGTCCACACCGTCGAGCTGAACAAGTAGCTGGGCATCGTGTGTATCTTGAGTCAGAACGTGACTACTCAGAAGAAGATGAAGCTTCAGACCACAGCCTAAGAACATTAAGAAGAGACAGAAACATAGGCAATGGTAGAGATTATGATCCTTTGAGGCAGCAGCTGAATCACCTCAAGATTCAGTACCCATCTTTTCATGGTACCAATGACCCAGAGACTTATCTAGACTGGGAGAGGAAAATGGAATCAAACTTTCAGGTTCAAGGTACTTATGAGCTGAACAAGGTGAAGATAGCCATCTCAGAATTCAATGGCTATGCATTGTTGTGGTGGGAGCAGCTGGGGCTCACTAGACAGCGACAGAGAGAGCCTGCAATTACTACTTGGGATCAGCTAGTCATACAGATGAGGAAGAAGTTCGTTCCTGCACACTACCAGAGAGAAACTCTCAGCAAGCTTAGGCGTCTTATTCAAGGTACTAAGTCAGTCAGAGATTACTATCAGGAGCTGGAAACTTTAATGATTAGGGCTGATTTGAGAGAAAGTGAAATCATGGTGATGTCGAGGTTTCTTGGGGGATTGAACAGAGAGATTCAAGACAAGGTAGAGCTACAGAATTATGAAGATGTACAAGAGATGGTGCATAAAGCAGAGCTGATTGAATCGCAGATCAAGAGAAAGAATGTGAGATCTACTTTTGCTTCTAACACCCCAAAACCAAGAGAATTCAGCAAGCCAGCCTATACCAAAGACGCCAAACCAGCTACAGCTACAGTCAAAGAAGAGGTTAAGGTCGATTTCAAACCCAAGAGTGGAACTTCTACAAGTCACATTAGGTGCTTTAAATGCCAAGGAATGGGGCATTACTCCAGGGACTGTCCTAATAAGAAGATGTTTCTGCTACAAGAGGGAGGAGAGATTGTGCCTCAGGACAGTTCAGAGAGTGAACCAGAATCAGAATTAAGAGATGGAGACGAAGCAGCAGCAATGGGAGAGATGTTAGTGACACGCAGAACATTAAGTGTTCAAATTCATCCAGATGATAGAGGACAGCGTGAGAATCTCTTTCACACCAGATGTGTAGTTCAAGACAAGGTCTGTACCTTGATTGTTGATGGTGGTAGCTGTACCAATGCTGCTAGTGAAGAGATGGTAAAGAAGCTTAATCTCCAGACCACTTCACATCCTAGGCCATATCAGTTACAGTGGCTGAACAACAAGGGAGCTCTAACTGTGTCTCAACAAGTAGTAGTTAAGCTAGCGATTGGGAGATATGAAGATGAATTGCTGTGTGATGTGATTCCAATGAAGTCAAGTCACATCCTATTGGGCAGGCCATGGCAGTTCGACAGAAGAGTCTTTCATGATGGCTACACAAACAAGCAGTCCTTTGAGTTCAAGGGACGCAAGATCACTCTTCTGCCACTCACACCAAGCGAAATATACCAAGATCAGCTTCATATGAATCGTAAAGATACAGAGAAAGTGTCTAACAGCCTGTACATCAATCACAGCGAATTCAGCAAGATATTTGATCCAGAGATGACAACATTCATGTTTGTGTACAGAGAGACACTCACCAGCACTAAACCAGCAGCAGAGCTTCCACATGAGATGATAGAGATCATCGAAGAGTATAAGGATGTTTTTCCCGAAGAGATACCTCCAGGGTTACCTCCAATACGTGGAATAGAACACCAAATCGATTGGTTCCAAGATCAGCTCTACCAAACAGACCCGCTTACAGGACCAATCCTGTAGAGACAAAGGAATTACAGAAACAAGTAGAAGAGCTGATGAGCAAGGGACATATCAGAGAGAGTTTAAGTCCATGTGCAGTACCAGTGTTGTTAGTTCCAAAGAAAGATGGGTCATGGAGGATGTGCGTTGACTGCAGAGCTATTAACAATATCACAGTGAAGTACAGACATCCTATTCCAAGGCTTGATGATATGCTGGATGAGTTATGTGGATCAGCAATCTTCTCAAAAATCGATTTGAAGAGTGGGTATCATCAGATCAGAATGAAGGAAGGGGATGAGTGGAAAACTGCTTTCAAGACCAAGCAAGGGCTGTACGAATGGCTAGTCATGCCGTTTGGTCTCACCAATGCTCCCAGCACCTTCATGCGCTTAATGAACCATGCTCTCAGACCCTTCATAGGCGTCTTCGTGGTAGTATACTTCGATGATATCCTCATCTACAGCAAAGGTCTGGAAGAACACTTAGAACACATCCGCCAAGTTCTAAATGTTCTTCGTTCTCAATCCCTATTTGCAAATTATTCTAAGTGTTCATTCTGTACTACTGAGGTTATCTTTCTAGGTTTTATTGTTAGTGCAGAAGGAGTTAGAGTTGACGATGAGAAGATCAAGGCGATAAAGGAATGGCCTGCACCTAAAAACGTGGCAGAAGTCAGGAGCTTTCATGGCTTAGCAGGATTTTACAGGAGATTCGTTCAAGACTTCAGCACCATAGCAGCGCCATTAACTGAAGTTATCAAGAAGGACGTTGGATTTAGATGGGGAGAAGCACAAGAGAAGGCGTTCACAGCCTTAAAAGAGAAGCTTATCAAAGCCCCTATCTTAGTACTTCCTGATTTCATGAAAACTTTTGAGATTGAATGTGATGCCTCCGGAGTGGGTATAGGTGTTGTTTTGATGCAGGATAGGAAACCAGTCGCTTACTTCAGTGAGAAGCTAGGAGGATCGACTCTAAACTATCCTACCTATGACAAGGAGCTGTATGCATTGGTCCGAGCTCTTCAAACGTGGCAGCACTACTTATGGCCCAAAGAATTCGTCATCCACACAGATCATGAGTCTTTGAAACATCTTAAAGGCCAACAGAAACTCAACAAGAGACACGCCAGGTGGATGGAGTTCATAGAAACTTTCCCATACATCGTTTAGTACAAGAAAGGTAAGGATAATGTAGTCGCAGATGCATTATCCAGAAGGTACACTCTTGTCTCTACTTTGGCTTCTAAACTAGACGGTTTTGAACATATAGTAGATCTCTATGAAACTGACATTGATTTTGCTGAGAGCTATGGTAAATGCCATAAGTTTGCATTTGAAAAATATTATAGGCAAGATGGATATCTGTTCTATAACAATCGCTTGTGCATACCACGAGGCTCCATAAGAGAACTACTAGTTAGAGAAGCTCATGGAGGTGGACTAGCCGGACATTTTGGAGTATCAAAGACTCTACTTGGACTGCAAGATCACTTCTACTGGCCTCACATGAAGTCAGACGTGGAGAAGGTTTGTTCTAGGTGTGCTATTTGCAAAATAGCAAAGGGTAAAGTACAGCCTAACGGTTTGTACACTCCTCTCCCTATTCCTTCTCAACCCTGGACTCATATATCTATGGACTTTGTACTTGGTTTACCTCGAACCAGGAATGGTAGAGATTCTATCTTTGTTGTGGTTGACAGGTTTAGCAAGATGGCTCATTTTATCTCTAGTCACAAAACAGATGATGCTGTTAGTGTAGCTAATTTGTTTTTCAGGGAAGTGGTACGTCTGCATGACATGCCTCAAGTAATCGTTTCAGACAGAGATACAAATTTCTTAGGACATTTCTGGAGAACTTTATGGGCTAAACTAGGAACCAAGCTGTCATTCTCAACCACATGTCAACCGCAAACAGATGGGCAAACCGAAGTGGTGAACAAGACGTTATCTACACTCCTTAGGACTCTAGTGAAAAGTAATATCAAGTCATGGGAAGAGTGTCTACCACACGTAGAGTTCGCTTACAATCACGCTAAGCATTCTGCTACTCTATTCTCTCCTTTTGAAATCGTTTATGGCTTTAATCCACAGTCACCTCTAGACTTGATCCCTTTGCCTTTAAGTGTAAAGTGTAGCTTTGATGGCAAAGAAAAGGCTGAACAGGTCAGGAAGATACACGCCAAAGCTAAGGAGAATATAGAGAAGAAGACTAAGCAGTACGAGAAGCACGCGAACAAGGGCAGAAAGGAACTAGTCTTCGAAGAAGGAGACTTGGTGTGGATTCATCTACGCAAGGATAGGTTCCCAGAAGAACGGAAAAGCAAGCTGATGCCACGAGTAGATGGACCATTCGAAATCATCACGAAGATCAACAACAACGCCTATCAGATTGATCTCCAAGGTAAGTATAACATATCTCCATCGTTCAATGTTTCTGACTTGCTTCCTTATATTGCAGATTCAGATTTGAGGACAAATCCTTTTGAAGAGGGGGAGGGTGATATGATCGTGGCAAGCAAGGAACCAGAAGCTGCAAAGGAACCGGAGATAGTGGGACGGATCACTCGCTCAAGAGCTAAGGAGATGGCCAAGGGAGCTCATTTACTCATAGCTGAAGGGTCATTCAATCTACCGAGGATCCAAGTCTTCAACATATTCGCCTTGAAGACTTTACCCGGTAATGATAACTAAATAACTTAGGTGTGCAGTCTGTACTCTTTTTCCCATGTTGAGTTTTGTCCCATTGGGTTTTATTAGCATGGTTTTTAATGAGGCAGATGAATCACTACGTCGAGTTATTTAGGAGTCATTATTAATGGGTGATAATGTACAAGTTACTATACCTTGTACTTAGTTTATTTTGAGGTGCACCAATTAGGAACCTACGGGTTGGGATGCCTTGTTGTTTTATTTTAATTAAAACGCTTTGATGTTTGTTTTTTCTGTTTTAGAACAGCATGTAGTTGAGGGTTTCGATTCAAGGGTGTATATAAACCCATGAGCCGCCTCTTATTTCAATGAGTGAAGGATTTATGTGCTTAAGCAATTTCGAAATTTCTTCTCTCAATCTGATTCCTTGAATGCGTTCTTCGAGTCTGAGTTTCTAAACACTTGTGAACAAGAAACTCTTCTACCAGTTCTAATCCGCTTAATCATTCAAACACCTCTCCATCAAACCATCGAACCCTTTTTGTGTTGTTATTCATCTCCATCGAAATCATATATAACCATATCCGATTCATCTCTTGCCTTATCATCCGTTCATCATCGCTTGTTCACGCATCAATCCTCGCCACGAAGACTCCTCCATCACGTACCAGCCCCAGATCGCTTCCCCCATCAAGTATCATTCAGACCAGCCCCTCGTTCCCTCCTTAAATCATATTGCTTGTCACCCATCATCAGCCTTCATCAGAGTACATCTAGGGAGTTCCTGTCAAATGGTGATGCGGGAAACCCTGTGTACTCACAGTGTTCCGGACAGGGCTTGATAGACATTTGATTATAAGAAGAATTCCATCAGCCTCGACAATGGTAGCAGCATTCTTCGGCTCTGCACAAGAAGAGGAAAGAGCATGAAATTGATGATAAGTAACTGCAATTACGGCAAACAACAAATAGCTTAGTTAGCATCAGAGTATATTTGCATGCTCCAAATGTTTTACCAGCATAAGCGTTGCATATGCCTCCTATCCCAAATTCCACAAGCTTCTCATTTGGCTCTGTTATACAGTCTATGAATAGTTCCAACACATTTAGCTGCTCAAGTAAACCACCATTAGCATTTCATCACGAAGAGGATAAAGTCTGGGATATTTGGTTTCTTTATCGCAAATGATAAAACACGAGCAAACTCGAAGTTACCTGACGTAAAATCGTGTAGTTGTAAGGGTCATATGCAAAATTTGCCAAGTTTGCTACAATTCTTTCCTTTGTTTCTACAGGTGCAAGAGAGTAAATCGTGTTAAGATATCTATACTTAAGTGACAAAACCAGAGATATAGCCTAATAATAGCATCTGAAAGTTACGACAGCAATTTTGCCATGCGCAGCAGGAGCAAGTGTCGATGTAGGATAATCCGCAGAACTCAAAATAAGAGAGAAAATGATAACGCTTTGCATATGCTATGAAGCCTAATGATCATACATCCCAGCATGGTTGATTGAAACCCGATAAAGGAATGTTTAACACGTACTGCATTTCCTCATTTATATTTAAGTACCCCCCGCAACATTCCATATGAAGCCGTACAGAGTCCTCAAAATCAGACTGCAAATCAGCAATGAGTGTAGGCTCAACTTTTCACTAAAAATTGTCAATAGATATAATAATCACAAGAAAGCACCAAAGCCAGTCCTATGCAACAATACTTTCTAAATGTTCTAACAAATACTTAGGGTCGATCAAAACCAAACTACGCATACCTTCATCAGTTGCATTCTGAAACTGACTCACAAGCTCCTGCAATTTTTTTAAGAAAAAGGACAAACTCAGCTCCAAGAATGCTTCTTAGATTCCCACAAAAAATATCTCATAGATATAAACCACCAAATCCAGATTTTACAGATACACAAAAACTCAGACTTTCCCTTTTGTATTGTTGGGTCAATGGTTCAAACAAGTTCCTAAGGGAATGTCCAAAAAGACCAAGAAGTAACCATTATTAATCCAAATAACTCTCTTCTTTTTTACAGATTTAGAAGAACCATTCATACAAGTTGCACATTTTGACAAATTACTCTGGAAATAGCACAAAACAAACAGTGAAAGACCTGTAGATATTGAAGCCTTGGTGTTCCGCTTTTTCCAGTACGTTCTTCTTGTCTTCGATTATTGGTAAACATTCTTATTACGCTACCAAAACGTTCTTCTGCAACTGTCAAGATCAAAGCACAAAATATAAGAGAAGAAATTTCAGATGCAAATGTCGTAAAAACCAAAACAAAAACAAAAAAAAAAATCGAAAATTATTGCAATTCGAAAATCGAATGTGTTGAGGTTAAACTCACCCAATCAAGCTACTGGGCTTGACTGCATAACACTCTGCTTCTGATTCGAACTCACTGGTGCTTCCGATTACGCGACGTCCACGATCTCTTCAAGAACGATTTAGAAAGACAACGCAGAAAGAAAACAAGTAAATGGCACAAGAAAGTTTTACCCAGAGCTTCGCCTTCTAGGTGAAGAACTACTGCTCTGGAGCCGATCTCAAATCAGCAAATCCACTATCAATGAAGAAGCAAGCTCTCAAGAACAGAGAAGCTCGACGAAGAAGAAGATAAGATCTCGTTTTTTTTTTTTTTTACAGCTTAATGATTAATCTCTTTATAGATGGAGATTAAACCAGCCACTAAACCAGGGAAATCTCGATTCAGTCCAACCCCATAACCGGTAATAATCAGATTGAATCGAAACCCTCTAGCTCTCTAAGAGTCTTTGACTCGTTGACTCTAATACAAGCTAAAAGACCGTTGACCAGAGCTAAATCAATACAACAGAATGAAGAGGATTAAAAACTAACTACGAATAGTAACCATAATCAGAATTTTTTTTTTTTTTTTTTTTGCTAAACAAACCATAATCAGAATATATATAATCAACAATTCGAAAGTTGAAGAGAAACTAACAAAAAATGGGAAACTATTCAAAACATATTACTATAATTTCAAGAGAAACGCCGAGAACGCAGAATCCCAAAATATCAGACGGCGAGTGTGAGAGACGATACCGGATTATGCGGCGACAGAGACAACGAGGCACGGTAAGAGAGAAAGACAGGGGTTGTGTTGTGTGATAGGCACAAAATTCGTGGACCAAGAAATGGGCCTTTTAAAATTGGCCCAGTTTTGACCTACCAAATATCCAACCTACTTGGTATGCAATTCATATTTTATTACTCTAAGGTGTTTAATTTTAGGGATTGACATGGATATTTATCTCTGAATAAAGCAATTTTACATTTTGATAAGTGGATACTTTATTAAACACCTACTATAGTAAATAGTAGGTTAATGACGAAAAGTAGGAGTTTCATTAGATTTCGGGAAGAAAAAGAAACAAATTTGTTAGAAAAGCAACAAAAATACATGAACCAAGAACTTCTTAGTGGCCACTACAACAGTATTTACTGGTAGAAATATTATCTTAGAATATCTTGTAGATTCGTAAGATCACAAGTAAAACTTTAATAATAAACGATGGATAAAACAAAAAAATAAAAAATAAAAAACCTATGGAACACCGAACGAGTGGGCTAGAATTATTTGTTAATTAAATAATAATCGAGTGGCGTACAATTACATAACCCTATCTTCTTCTCTCTCATTCCTTAAAATTATGCCACGTGGATGACTTTTGGAACATCCCAGAGGACACTTTTTGCTGACTCGGCAGAAAAGTGCAAATATTAAAAAAAACAAATTATGTTTTCTTTCCTTTTAGGACAGTTGTACAAAGAAAATGTCTAAATGGATAAATGCTTCTTTTTTCTTGTTTAGAGACTTTTAGATATTTTACAAATTACAATTTTTGTCCTTCACATAAAATACCTATTTAATTTTGTTTTTAATAATTTTCTGAAGTTGATGGCTACTGAATTCAAATATCTCTTTCTTCTTTTGGAAACCACGCTCGTGTATGTGTTTATTAGCTACTCGCTTTCTTTGCCACATGAATTTGGTCAAAAGAGAGCACTCCAAGAATTTAGATATGTCATTAAACCTAATTATTCCTGAATACTCTTAGCCTCATCATACTCCTAAGTTTTTTTTTTTTTTTTTTCATACTCCTAAGTTCTTGAATCTAATTATTTCTTTTCTCACTATGCTATAAAATAACAAAACAATGAAAATAACAAAAACAAAATTGCTTTAGCTATAATTCTTAAAAGAAAATATTTTTGGTGGTTTATTATGTATAAAACTATAAATCATTTATTTTTGGTAGTTTATTATGTATAAAAATATAAATAATATACATCTATAGATATTTTAGCAAAACAATACATGCAAGCTCGAAAAAAAAATATACATTCAAGTTTTCAAGAGAAAACAAGATTTATGCAAAATCTAACAAAAATCAACAGAATAACGAAGATTAATTTGGTTAATAACCAAAGTTGGATATTAGATTATTATTATAATTATTATTATTGTTATTATTATATAGGGAAATTAGCATATATATATTATGTTTTGTACCTATAATTTAACATTTAACATCTAATAAATCATAATTTAGTATCTAACATTTAGACTACATAAAATTCCAATTATACTCATATGGAATTACTCAGTTTTTACTTTAAAAAAATTAAAAATTAAAACCCTAATCCTAAATTAAACATAATCATACGCTGCCTCCTTCTTTTTTATTGGTGAAAATTTTCTTCTTCTTTTCTTCTTCTTCTTCTTAATTGGAGATTTTGTTCTTTTTCTCTTTTTTTTTTTCTTAATTGAAGATCTTCGGCTCCTTCTTCTTTAAATTTAATTTCGCAATTATATATTCTTAAGTTGTTATCATGGATTTACTTTGTTCTTAACTCATCTCCACCATCAATGGAGATCGACATAGTTAACTATGTTCAAAATAGGTAACTATGTTTCTGATAATAGTTAACTATGTTTGAAAACAAGTATAATAGGTAACTATGTTTTTGATAATAGTTAACTATGTCGATCTTAATTTTTTTATCATGCAAAGTATAATAGTTAACTACGTTCTGAACGTAGTTAACTATATTTGTTTAAATAAGTAACTATTACAACAGTATTCAACTATGTCTTACAATCAATAGAATATATAACTATACTATAAAAATAGTTAACTATATTTGTTTAAATAACTGACTAACTCAAAAATATTTTCTTGTAGTCAACTATATATTGAAATCAATAGAATAGATAAATGTGCTCTGAAAATAGTTAACTATATTTTTTTAATTTACAAATAGTATGCGTAGTTAACTATGTTATTAAATAGTTAACTATTACAACATATTTGTTTTTTGTTTAATTTTGTCATCTTTTGATTTTTTTTTTTTGATGCAGAATACACATCTACTTTTTGCAGAAATACAATCGTAGGAGCAATTTTTCGAGTAATTAATTCAAGAGAAGATTGTTAGGAATTCTTTTTACGTGATTTTTACTATTTTCTTTAAAAAGTGATTATCGTATCATAATTTTTTACTATTTTTCCTAAACAATTTCGTAAGGAAAAATTTGTCCAGATTTTTTTCCTCTCTCCTAGATACCTAAATTTTATTATGCATATGGTAATTATCTAAATACTTATCTCAAAACTAATATTAAACTAATTAACCCTATTATATGTATATATATATATATAACTGTATAAATACGGAACTTAAAGTAGCCAATATTATGTCTATTGTGAGGATTATTTTATCCATTTCTATAAATTACACGGCGACATTTTCAATATTGTTGTTTACTTATCGACGAAAATTATCGACGAAAAAACAAAATTTAATCGGCAAGTTAGAAAAAACTGATGAGATTAAAAACGAAGAACGCCTGCAATTGAAAGGAAAGAGTAAAAAATATGGAAATATAAAAGGAAAAAGATATAATGACAATTTTGATGAGAGAGCAGTTCCAACGAATAGAAAAAATCGGCGAATAGGAGAAATCCGACGACAATTATGTTGACAGCGACTGAGACGTAAGAGTGCAGTTTTACATGCAAGATTAGTTGAAGAAGAAGGAACAATGATAGAATTGACTTCTCTCATACATCAATTAGTAGTGATCTAATTGTTTAAATTGGGTAGTTATTTCCCTAATTTAATTGCATTAAATGACTATCATACCTAATTTTTCAATAATGAATTAGAGTACAACCTTTTACTCGATCGAGATATGCCTAATTTTATGGAATGAAAAAAAGAAAAATTGAAGAGATTAACCAAAAATCATAAATAAATTTTAGGTAATAAATATGTAAATAATGGTAAGAATATAATTAATAGTTGTATTATTTGAAAATCTGATTTGATGTATGACATGTTTTATTATAGCTTATAAGAGCATGTTTATTGGTGAATTTTTGTGGATTTTTTTAAATATAAAATTATTAAAAACACATTCTTTTTTTCTTTTACTCAACTTTATACTTTCTCTTTCATCTTTTTACTCAGTTTTATACCTCTTTTTCATCCTTTTACTCAACTTTTATTAATTTTATATTTAAACACACCACAACTCTTTCTCCAAAAGTTTCTTCTAAAAATATTCTCTCTTCAAAAATATCCACTATCTCCTCTCTTTACTCAAATTTTATTAATTTTATATTTTAGTATACCCATTATTTCAACTAAAAATACTCTCTTTCTTCTTTTTACTCAAATTTTAATAATTTTGTATTTAAAAAAATCCACAAAAATTCACCAATAAACATACTCTAAGTTCCATACATCCATGCAAGATTTTATTTTTACATAATATTAATTGCAGATTAATTATGATGAACAAGCTAATACTCCGTGAGGAATTGTCAGATTGATTTGCTTTTCTTTAGAAAGCTAGCTGCTAAGATTTTGGCTTTAGTTTGGCATTTTTCGGTAGAGTGACCCTTATTTTGTGTTGAGTACATAATTTGGTAGATTGTAATCCGACCTCTTGGACCTCTTGGCTAGTTTCAGACTGTTGAAAGCAAACATGTGTTGACCTTTATCGTAAGTTTATTTTTCATTGATTTTTTTGGATGCTAGTTTGACACAATTTTTGCTTGTGTCACTTGGCTAGAACAACCATTTCTTATTGGAGTATTGCATAGGATGATGCACGGTGGAGCGCGTCATCTAGCGACATTGGGTGGTGAACTGTGAGTTCCTCTCAGAACTTCGAGGTGTATCACAACCCGTGTTTGAAACAGCTAAAGCTACTTCCTCATTTAGGTTTACAACTTTTTATTTGATTTCTTTGAACTTCATGATATAGGCTCGTAATGGTTTGTCATTAGTTTTATGATATAAAGATACAAATCATACAATAATAGACAAAACAAAAGAACTTACATAAATAAATAAAAAAATTAAAAGTTTTGTGTTTGAATTAAAGAAATTAATATTTTCGTATTATCAGATTTCAAATAATCGATGATTCCAATAATTTTTAGAGAAAGAGAAATATGTATAAACATATGCAAAAAAATATAGTATACTGAATTTATATTAAATTTATTGATAAGAAATGAGTTAAAGGGTAACCAAAAATACATGTCGCCAATAACTAAATTGTGTATTTATTTTGTGTATATATTTTAAATGAATAAATTCTGAATTTTAAATAACACAAACACTTAAAGTGAATGATATCAATTTATCATTATATATTTGATAAACATATAAATTTTTATTGAATCCACAAAGTCAAAAACTTTCATGATACCATTTTATTTATATAAAATAGCAAACAAATCTATAAAACATATCCAAACATAGCCTGAATCATTTCTAGTGTAAGAAAATAAGTCAAACACCACTATTTTACAATTTTTACAGATGCATTGACAAAAAGAATGGATTTATATATATTTAAAACTTTTATAAATTAATGTTGAGTGGATCATTGGATTAAAAAAATATGAAACGGTTCATTGGATTTAACATGTTCTCTCGAAAAGTGTTAGTCAATATAATGGGAAAAATTAGCAATTTGTATAAAAATAATATTTACAATTAAAATGATTTATCTGATTAAAGCAACACCATTAGAGAGTATTACATAACATTCTAAAAATATATCTAAAGTTTGGGATTACTAGAATCATTGCTCATGATTCCTGGACTACGGACCAACCCAAATTGCAAAGATGATTTCATAGCAATTAAATCTAATAGATCGAAAGCTTATGAACTTCTTTGTTCTTTCTAAGTCTTCTTCTTGCATAGAATCGAATGGAATAGAATTTTTTAGAGTTGTTGCTTCTGAAATTTGTCGTCGATACAAAGTGGATTGTTTGGATCGTGTGGTTTGTGCGATCGGTTTCTTACATGATTCTTCAAAACGGTCCAACACATGAGCACATTTGTGCCTAAGAGAGATATTCATCAAGGTGATCCAATTTCACCTTTTCTATTCATCTTGACAGCACATGCATTTGTTCATGTCATGAACAACTCTAAATACCATAATAAAATTACGGGTATGAGATTATCGAAGAAGTATCCAGCCATATAGCACTTGTTATTTGTGGATGACTATCTTTTCTTAGAGCATTTCCAATTCCATTCCAAAACTTACTCCAAAATGAGATTTAGAGTAAAATTCTTTTCAACCCCACTCCAAATTTTTTTCCAAAATGGAGACACTCATTTTTTACTCCATAATTGGAGTAAACCATTTCTCACTTTATTTTGGAGTTGAACTTTTTTATTTATAAAAATAAATCTTTTAACTTTTAGATGATTCTACTTTTATACTTAACATATATTATTAAAATTGTTTTGATTTTCGTTTTGTTAATCTTTAACAAAAAAAAATTATGAATTGTCAATGTGACTAACGAGTCTAATCCACTAAATTTAATAAATTGATAAAATCCACACTTATAAGAAAAACTATAACCATGACATAATTAAAATGCAACGATGATTAGGTATTTCAAATACGATGGCATATTAATAAAAAAAGTACAATGACATAAACTGATATTAATTTTAGTGAATTATTGCTTAACACAAAATAATTGGATAAAATGTGTAACTGCGATAAATTAAGGATACTACTAAAAATATTAATAAATAAATCAAAAGAAAATATATTGAAAATATTTTTTTTGGAGTAAAAGTTAGAGTAATAAATTGGAGATGCTTCCTACTCTAAAATGAAATTACACCATTTTGAAATAAAAAATGGAGGAATGGGTTAGAGATGATCTTGTGCAGAACTACGTTGAGAGAATGCTCGAAAGACATTTTGACCAAAAAAAAGTTTTGGGACATAAAATCAATTTTCAAAACTATGCGGTGACTTGAATTAGAGTTAAACTTAGTTTATTTAGTTAAAATTAGCAATAGAAAATAAATATAAAATATTCGAATCCAAACCTTAATTGTATACCTAACTAAACTTAAAATATTGCTACCCACTTGATTAATATAAAAACAAAAACAAACAAAATTAAGTTGACAACGTTGTCACAAAAAGCACGCGCTGCGCAACTCGCGTTTAAACAACTTTCTAGTGGAAGAGAGAAATAAAATTAAGTAATCATAAAATCTCCGACAAACAGATAATATCTTCACCGCAAAGACAAAAAAGCGAAAGCGAAGAAAGGAAGATGAGAGAAGACATCATCCACGTGTCATTAGCATCTTTTAACCTGAGCCACATGATACACCACAAGTTTCTCGACTCATCTCGCTTTTTCCTTACCAAAAATATATAACATTTTCTAATTTTAAATGCTGACGTGGCTTATCTTCCCCTCCCCCTCCTCTCTTTTTAATGTAAACCCCTTGACTCTGCTCTTTCCCCAAACTATACTCTCTCTCACACAAACTTCTCTTCTTCTTCTTCTTCTTCTTCTTCTCGTTTCAGATTTAGCTTCGTTTTTTTCCGGTGAAAACTGAACCTTGTTTCCCGGCGAAAACCCACCAACGGTTGAATCGGACAAAACTATTTCAAGTCTTCTTCTTCTGCAACCATGGCGATACAGGTGTGAGATCTTTCTGTCTTGAATCTTTGTATTGGTTTGTTTAAGCCATATCTTGCTTCTGGTTATGTTACTATTTGGACAGAGGTTATGGAATCCAGACAGATTTATAACATAATATTAGACAAATCTGAAGAGGGAGTTTTGTTGAATTCTTCTTATAATTTCAAGTTTTGAGAACTTGGAACTGAAGAATATTCGATTGACGCAGGTTAATTGTTTATAGACCAGGCGATTTGTGGAATATTATGGTCGGTTGTTTTATATATTGCAAATTTTTAGGTAAGAACCAAGACTCAATTCCCTAATTATTTGGTGGTCTGACTCTTCTATGTGTTTATTGCTTAGTTTTAAGACTCTTTTGATCATTTGGTTTAAGCTTTAGAGAGACTAAATGCTTCTGTTTTTTTTGCTTCTTCTTGTGATTATAGGAACATTGTGAGAGTTTATGTGACGGAGCTTCTGATGAGCTTAACTCTTCTAGAGATGCCTTTTATCTCAAGGTACGGATTGGGTCTATTGTTTACTCCTCCTCACTGGTTTCAGTTTTTCAACCTTGAGTTCTAAAATCGTTCGTTCTTTGTAGACAAGAAAGCCTTATACCATCACTAAGCAAAGAGAGAAATGGACAGAAGCAGAGCATGACAAGTTTGTTGAAGCTTTGAAACTCTATGGCAGAGCTTGGAGACGAATCGAAGGTGTGTGTGCTTGTCTGACTTTAGAAAGTCTCTAAGGCACATTCTAAAATAGGTTTGATTAGGAATATAAGCAAAATATATGGACCCTAATTGGAGTCAACTTATTTTGTTATGGATTTTGAATTTTGTTGTTTCTTCTTTGGAACAGAACATGTGGGAACAAAGACTGCGGTTCAGATTCGAAGCCATGCTCAGAAGTTTTTTACTAAGGTTTGCTTTTCAGACCTTAATTCAATGAAAAAAATATCAACTTTTGGGGTTAGTCAAGGTCTAATTCAAGTTTTTGAATAGGTTGCTCGTGATTGCGATGTTAGCTCTGAGAAATCCATTGAGATTCCGCCACCAAGGCCGAAACGAAAGCCGATGCATCCTTACCCTAGGAAGCTAGTGATTCCTGATGCAAAAGAGATGGTATACGCTGAGCTAACCGGAGCTAAGTTGGTTCAAGATGAAGATAGCCGATCTCCAACATCGGTTTTATCAGCTCATGGCTCAGATGGCCTAGGTTCCATGGGTTCAAATTCAGCTATTTCTTCTTCAGCTGATTGCCAACTCTCACCGGTATGTTGTTATCCGATATGATAGTTCAATCGCCATTTTGTGTTCAGTGATCTGACATAACTGAGTTTTTTACAGGGGCTTGAGTTATCATCTCACACAGAGGAATCATTGTCTCCAGAAGCAGAGACCAAACGAAGCCTTAAGCTCTTTGGAAAGACTTTTGTAGTTGGTGATTACAACTCTTCGACTAGCTCTAATGATTCGGAAGATGTCAAGAAGAAGGTAGACTTGGAAACGCAGTCTGTTCGATGTTCTACGTCTTCTTCTTATTCTGAAAACGCTGAAACAGAAGCGACAGCGGAGTTTAAAAGAAGCGATAGATCAGCGTTTTCTCAGTTGAAATCGTCGGTGATTGAGATGAAAGGGTTCATGCCTTACAAAAAGAGGATAAAGGTGGAAGAACCCATTGACAGTGTAAAAATGGCATCATATCCTTTGTGGTGAAGTGTTTTCTGTATATATTTTTCTGAAGTCGGTTTGTGAAACTCTTTTGATCTAAACTTCAGTTTCTGTGTATATATATTGATCCGATAATTAGAGGAAGTCTTTTTCGGATAACGTTCGTAAGAAAAGTCCAATGTTACTCTGATTTGCATTCTTCCATTGCATCTTCGGTCACATAAAAATCCAGTTTAACAGTTACTAATTAAAAGTTTAACAGAATGGTTTAGTCGACATTAGACATTCTGTAAATCCTTTATCATGGCGTGGAATGAGATAACACACAGTTTGTTAGAGCTCGACTGGATCGTGCTTTAGCCAACAACAGTTGGTTTGAAATGTTTCCCTCCGGAAGAGCTCATTACCTCCGGTTCGGATCACCGCCCACTCATCACCTACTTGATGGTTCCCGAACCAAAAAACGTGGTTGGTTTCGTTTTGATAACAGGCTCAGGGATAATGAGGAAATAAGGGCTATAGTCCAGGAAATTTGGGAAGAAGAAAGAGATGCAACAGTGGCTACAAAGCTAAATGCTTGCCGACGAGCTATTATAGCCTGGACAAAAGAGAAGAACCAGAATAGTGCAATGGTAATAGAGGAAACAAGATCTCTGGAAAGGGCGTTATCTTCGCACAGTCCTGATACTGCTCTAATAGCATCACTCACAAACACGCTTGAGATGGCATATAAAGAGGAAGAGAGATTCTGGAAACAAAGAAGCAAAGTATTGTGGTTGCAAAGCGGAGATAGAAACACGGGCTATTACAAGAAATCGAAGAGCGATGAATCGATTCACAGTGATTGAAACTAATGCAGGAGTACCTCAACATGAGGAAAGTCAAATAGTCGAAACCATTGAAACATATTTCAAAATTCTCTTCACCGCTGGCCAAAACGTGGACTATGCGTTAGTTCAAGAAGCACTATGCCCAATTATATCAGAGGAGATGAATGAGAGCCTAACTACAATACCAGGAGAGGAAGAAATAAAGCTGGTTCTGTTTCAAATCCATCCTTCAAAGGCCCCTGGACCCGAGGGTTATTCCGCGGGTTTCTTTAGATCCTACTGGAAATCAATTAGCAAGGATGTTGTCAAAGAAGTTCAAAGCTTTTTTAGCAATGGAACCTTCCCGAATGGTAGTAATGCCACACATGTCCGCCTTATTCCAAAGATTTTGGGGCCTCCCAAAGTGTCCGATTATCGCCCGATTGCACTTTGTAATGTCTACTTCAAAATAATTGCAAAGATAATCACCAAAAGGCTACAACCGATTCTCCCTAACATCATATCCGAAAATCAATCCGCCTTTGTCCCGGGAAGAGCAATATCGGATAATGTTTTAATCACTCATGAAATTTTACATTATTTAAAGCTCTCAAAGGCACACAAAAGAGGAGCTATGGCGATAAAGACAGATATGAGCAAAGCGTACGACCGGATTGAATGGGGTTTTTTGGAAGCGGTCCTTCGAAGACTAGGATTTGCGTCGGTATGGATTGATTGGGTGTTAAATTGTGTAACGACAGTTACATACTCATTCCTAGTGAACGGATCACCACAAGGGCAAGTTACACCCACACGAGGCTTACGACAAGGTGACCCTTTGTCCCCCTACTTATTCATTTTGTGCACGGAAGTCCTTTCGGGCTTATGTCGAAGAGCACAAGAAGACGGTTCCTTACCGGGTGTTAGAGTGGCACGTAATAGCCCAAGGGTCAACCATCTCCTCTTCGCGGATGACACCATGTTCTTTTGTAACATGGATGAAAAGAGTTGTAAAGCTCTAAAGGATATTTTGAGGAAGTATGAAGTTGCAAGTGGTCAATGCATAAATTTCGATAAATCATCCATTACTTACTCGTCAAAAACACCTCTCTCGCTAAAGGAGCCGGTTAAGAGAGACATCGGCATCACAAAAGAAGGAGGCATGGGAAAATATCTTGGTCACCCCAAAAATTTTGGGAGAAAAAAGAAGGATATCTTTGCATCAATAGTTGACCGGATTCTCCAAAAGTCACATGGATGGTCTACTAGATTTCTATCTTCCGCCGGAAAACAAGTAATGCTTAAATCGGTTTTAGCGGCAATTCCATCGTATGCGGTGTCTTGTTTCCAACTTCCGGTTTCTTTGTGTCGGAGAATACAATCGATTTTAACCCGTTTTTGGTGGGATAGCAAGCCTCACAAAAAGAAAATATGTTGGCTTGCATGGTCAAAGCTTACACTTCCTAAAAACATTGGTGGTTTGGGTTTTAGAGATGTGGAAAACTTCAACGACGCCCTCCTCGCAAAGCTAAGTTGGAGATTATTAACTCAACCAACATCTCTCTTCTCTAGAGTTCTCTTGGGCAAGTGTTGCCATAAGTCTTCCTGCATGGAATGCTCCACAACGTCAAACTCCTCTCACGGCTGGAAAGGACTCTTAGCAGGTCAAAAAGTTATCGAAAAAGGAATGGGATGGACCATTGGAAATGGCCAGCAGATTAATTTGTGGAGAGCCCCCTGGATCCCTACTCGTGTGATAGGACCACCTAAAAGAGAACATCAGAACATGTTGGTTGCAGATTTAATCAACCCGATTACAAAAACATATACACAACAAAATCAGGCTATTGTCTCCTTGCTGCATCTGAAACATATGAACCTGCAGAAGATTTCAAGTTAATCTGGAATCTAAAAACTCCTCCAAAGGTGAATTAACCTTTCTGTGGGTGCGCAGCTTGCGTCACGTGGTTTAATGGACGCAGCTAATTGCAAAAGAGAGACAATTGACCACATGTTATTCAACTGCGACTTTGCAAAATCTGTTTGGGAAAGTACCCCAAATAGACGGAATACAAAACCAGGGGGATATCTCCATAGGTACGTTTCTCCAAACTGCAAAAGGGAAGCCAAATTTACCTCCATCAGGTTTAAGCAAAGGAGAATTATACCCATGGATTTGTTGGAATGTTTGGTTAGCTCGAAACCAACTGGCTTTCCATAACAGAGCCTTCACGACTCGGGAAGTGATTACAAAGGCAGTAAGGGAGGCTATAATTTGGCAAGAAGCACAAGCTCAAATTCAACATACTTCAATACCTCAGAGTGAGGCGTCTTATCAAATTATCCCTAATCCTAGGAACTTCAAAGACAAGTAAAGGAGGAATTGGATGGCACTTTCAATCCCCTCAAAACGTGGACATGGAAAGCTTCTCTGAGGTTTTACATCAGATTCCGTTGGCACTAGCAGCGGAGGCAGAAGCCATCGCAACAGCGTTACAATCGGCCATTGATCTAATCCCACGGGAGATCAGTCTTCACTCGGATTCGCAGATTATGGTAAAGCTGCTTAACTCAACAGAGCAACACAATGAGCTCTGCTACATATTGCAAGACATCAGAGAACTCATAGCTCAATTCTCTTGCATCTCTATCTCTTACATTTCACGAACTATGTTGGCAGATTCGATTGCAAAACGAGCACTTAACTCGTTATCAGATTCTGTATTAAACGGTTAAATGGAATGGCAAAACTGTTGACCAAAAGAAAAAACAGTAGCAAACAAATCATACAGCACATCAAATTCTAGATACGTACTAATCTGTGAATCCCTAGAAGAAATCGAACAAATATCAAAATCGTTACTACAAATAGTGGACCAGAACAATAATTAAAACCTTAAAACATTATAACCCTAACCCTAAGCGAATCTTGGAGTCTCTGGCACGGCTTCGTGATCATCATCTTCGTACAGAACTCGACGACACAACGGACACGAGTTCTGAATCTTAAGCCACTCAAAGATACAATCTTGATGAAACAGATGTAAACAATTAGGCATCCTTATGACTTTTTCACGACTAGATGTTTCGGACAAGTTCTCCATACAAATCGAACACTCTTTATCTTCTTTTCCCAAATCAATTAATTCCACTCTCTGTTCGTCCACCAATCTTTGTAACACATGATCAGAAACAGCTCTTGACGGAGAAGTAACGGACGGTGGAAACATAACCAGAAAACGTCTGGTCAGTTTGACGTGGAGCGACAATAGAAAAGGTCTTGGTCCGTGAAGTAAAGCACAAGCAAGAGCGATCAGTTGACCCAAAATTTGGCAAAGTCGAGTTTCCGAGATGTAAAAATTGTGAAGTAGTTGAGAGATGTAATTTGGAGAAAAGTAAGGTGGTTCAGATAGGATTATAGAAACATTAGGAGTAGAATACGATCCTAAAAGTGTTAAGTCCCCGTTCTGATCGATAACCAGTTCCTCGATCTCATCATGTATATGGATCAAGATGGTGTTCAGAAACCCTTGATATCGTGGTAGAATTTCCGCTTCTGTATCCACTTTTATAATCACTGGATCCATGGCGTTTAAAACAAGAATGCAAACCAAAATATTACAAAACCCTAGCTTTGGATTTTAACAAAAGAGAAAGAGATCGATAATGATAATATGAAGAGTGAAATTGATTTCTTCAGGTGATGTAATATATAAAGTGAATAGAGAGAGAGAGAGGGGAATCGTGGGAAAACATATAATTTCCTTTTCAGAAACAGTGAAACTCGATCATTTATTGTTATTTCCTTTTTTTTTTTTGTTTTAATAATCTAGAAGTCATGTTTTTTTTCCTTTCTCTAAAACTCAACCGTTAATTGGTTGTTTTTTTTTTTTTTGTTTAAATCAACAGAATACCCATTTACCGGAGGATTTAGGTAAACGTACCGGAATTTAACCAATAAAATTTCTACTAGCTTAGTGCTGTTCCGGTTTAGTAGATCTGATTTGAATGGGCAAAGAGAAAAAAAGTGTAGTGTAAGTGAACTCTGCTAATTTTTTTTTTTTTTTTTTTTTTTTTTTTTTTTTTTAACTCTGTCGACATTATTGATACTCCCATGTACAAGCACTAAGTGAATTTACTTGAAACATATATTAGATACTTCCATTAACAAACACTATCCTCAACCTGAGCTTTCTTGAGCTTCAAGGTAACAAATCCATCAACTTCAACATGTCAATCACACAACCTTCACTAATAATCAAATACAAATTTATTTTTGCTGCTTCCTTTATTTGACTTAATTAATAATCACACAATTTGATCATTTTATATGCATGAAACTACAATACGCATTAATATTAGAAGTGAAACATCAATAAATTTTGATAATTATGTAATTCAGATATTAGTTGCACTTGAGCTTAAGCACCAAACATCCTAAAACTCAATCGTGACTGTGGTCGCTTCGAGCTGCAAAATATAAAGAAAAAATTAGATCTTTCTTCTTCAGAAAAAGCTGATCAATCAATGACTTGAAATCAAGTAGAAAATGTTCTTAGGAATCTCTTCATCGGCTAGAGGCTTTGTCTCAACCAATCAATAGACTATAGGAAGGATCTTTCCTTGCCGCTCAAATATTTCTTTTGGAAATTTTCCAAAATAGTTTTAGAAATCATGATGATTATCCGGTGTGATTAGCCATGCCAAATAAATTTCTTATGATTTGGACAAGCCACTCCTTCAAGAATTTGTTTGGGTATTGGAAATTCTCCGTGTTTTGTCCTCACTAACACGGTACTGGAAATGACTTCCTAGTAGGTTACCAATTTTGAAATTGCTCTAGCTCAAACATGTTTAAGCATGAAGTTATGTCAGATAAGTTAGAGAAGAGATAAGTATATTTTGGTTATATAGGTAGTCAAATCAATTCTCTTAAATCATTTCACATGCACCAAATATTTTAAGGAATCGGGGTGTTGAAACTCTAAACAAAAACTTCTCACCTTTTAGGCTATCAATGCCAAAAGATCACAAGTGCAATAACAAACTTCCAGAGGAATGCTTGTGAGAATAAGAGTAAGATCCATTGGATCTCACGGAAAAATGTGCAAATCATAAGCCAATGGAGGTATAGGTTTCCATTACTTCAATGATTTTAATCAAGCAATGTTAGCTAAACAAGCTTGGAAAATCACCAATGAACCCAAGTCCTTACTGACTATGATATACAAGGGTATATACTTTTCATCCAAAGGCTTTCTCTGAATGCGGAAAAAGGTATCGATCTTCTTATGTTTGGCATAGATATAGCATCCTTCATGAGAGAAATTTTTTGAATAGAAGATTGCTTAAATAATTGGGGATGGAAGAAACAAAGGTTTAGCTAGAAAAATAGATTATGGATGAACATCTAAGGGCACCAGTCAAGAAGCACCTTCGAACTTGGTAGCTCGGAAAATACCCAAGAGTGTTACACGTGATGGACACTACCAAATATAATTTGCATTAGGAGGTCTTACATGGTTTTATCTTGTTAGAGAGTATATTTTTTAAGGAACTTCTTATTCTTTTCCATTAGGATTTTGATGTTCTGTGTCCACATCCTTGTTGGTTTTGGTGGCTTTTAAAACTTTTTGTTTTTGGATTTTCTCTCATTCTTAATAATTATAGACGTTAAAAAAAGTACTCTTCTTCTATAATGTCAAGTTATTTTAAATAATTACTCTAATTTACCTTTTAGTTGTTAGTGGTTTCATCAAAGACTTTGGAGGAAGAGGAGGAGGAGGAGGAATATCTCTCATTATGGGTATAGTTTTCACCTGATCGAAAAAAACATTTATGTTTCGCTTCTATCAGAAAGTATTATCATAAGTTAAAGAAAAATAAAGAAGAATAAATAATTTTACCAAATTCCGGTATTGGAGATTGTACAAGGAATGGATATATCTTTTCTTTGCCGATTTCTCATCTTTGTTCAAATGCTTCCAATAGCTATATGTACTTCCCATGTTTATCACTTTGTTTGCGTATATCTTCCATGTATAGCTGCACATATATTGTAATCATATAATTTAAACTATCTTTAGAAATCATTTTTCGGAATATAATTTTACTCGGATAACTAAATTACTCGTTTGAGTAATTAAATAAGATCTAAATGTTCTAAAAACTATTCAAAATCACCAAAACAGATTTAAAACTATCCAAAACTACCCAAATTATCCGCAATTACCTAAACCTAAATCCACACTTACTCAGTCTAGTGACAGTTTGGAGTGATTATAAGTAATCCGAATTATCTATACCATATCCAATACCCAAATTACCGACTCGGTTTTTTAAAGATACACCTCTAGTAAGAATTTTAGATATCGAATTGCCTGCTATTACCCGACCTTTAACCCCAAATAGGCAGCATTACTAATATATACCATTCGTTTATGCGTTGCAACCCTGCAGCCGAAAATATGTTCCAGCAATTATGATCAGTTTTGCATTTCTCAAAGAAATCGGCTATCTTATCGCTCGATTCTTCGCCATTGCTTGGATCAATGTGGAATCCAGAGATACCATCAACAATAATCTCAGCAGGACCGCCTTGGTTCGTGGCAAATGTGACCAAACCACAACTCATGGCTTCAAGGACGGTAAGACCAAAGGCTTCATAATGTGCAGGTTGCACAAAAACACCTCTTGTATCTGCAATACATCGGTAAAGTTCACCGTTGCTTGTTCGATCGGTTTGAGCTTCAATCCATCTAAACTGACCCTTGAGTTGGTATTTCTCAATCAGAGAATGCATCTTCTTGATCTCTGAGATCTCTTCTCGGTCTTTAGACTTGGAAGGGTCGAAGGTTCCTCCTACGATTACAAGGTTGACTAAGTCTCGTAGCCTCTTGTTGTTGGCATACCACTCAGTTAATCCGGTTAAGTTTTTTACAACATCAAGCCTTGCCATTGAGAAGATGATCGGTTTCTTCTTGTCCACCAAATAACCACTTTTCCATAAGAAAATATTGGTTAGATTTAACCATTGACCCAAAAAACAACCGATTAGTCTTTTTAAAATTTGCAGAAATGTTTATAAAATAACTAGAAATGATTTTACATGTCAACGAAAAAACGCGGAAATTAGCGACTACTTGAAACCATCTAGTATAATGGTTATGTAAATGAGTAGGAAAAGTGAAATAAGGAATAGAGACGTACATGTGTTCATCATTCTCATTTTGGCTATACAACCGTTCTTCAATGGCAGGGTAAAACTTGGTGAATCTCCGGTCTTGCTCGGTAAAAGGGAAGTAGATGGAGTCATCCACGCCAGGAGCTGCGATGTTGAACCTCAGATCAAAAACATTGATACCAGAGACAACTCTGTATAGCCCCGGGAGTGTGAAGCTCATGTGGCTCTCGTATTGTCCCGCCCTCTCTTTGCTATCAAAATCGACCGAAAACAGATAAAATCATATGATACTTGCTTGCTATATATGATATAAATATATATTTTCCTAATGAATTACCTTCCAGCGATCTCTTGATAGGTGCTGGCTATGATGAAATCAGCTGAGTTCATAGATATTAAGTCTGCCGTAAATTGAGTAGAGAAATGATATTTAGGATCAAACTCTCTCCATTTGATGTCGGAGTCCTCATATTTAGTCTTCTCCAAGGCATGTGCAATAGTTGCCTGGATATATTTCATATCAATTTTGTTTTATTTGACAAAACATGAATACTTTGTTGGTCGAAATTCAACAAATTCAATGGTAGGGAACCTGAGTAATTCCAAGCTTACTGGCCATGAGTGATGCTACCAAGTTTCCATCAGTATAGTTTCCGATTATTAGGTCAGGTTTTCCCTCCAAAATATCCAAGATTTTTGTTGTTGCCTCCTACGCATATTATTTACAATTACTAAATGAAATTTCTAGAAAAAGAAAACAAAGAAATTTGGTAAAAAAACAACAATATCACCCCTTCTTGTATGTAATTGAGTTTACCTTAGTGAACCTTTCTAGGTAGGGGTAGATATCAAAGCGAGAAACCCAACGACGTAAAATCCCATTCTCTGTTACGAATGGAATTCGAAGGATATTTGAATGTTTGGTACCGATAATTGGTTCGAATTCTTGGTTGCATTTAGTATCTTTAGCGTCTGGGATTAATCGAGTTACCTAATATCAAAATCTCAACATCAATATTACGTTAACTGAGGAAAAATATATAAAATTAGGTTTTGCTTGATAATGTCTATTGCGTTTCATTTATTGACGTAAAAGACATCCTCTATATATTAATTGTTATAAAGTTACACTAACAATAAACACACTTGATAATTTAAAATAATTAAGTTATATTCACACAATGTTTTTTTAAAAAAATATTAACCTATCATTAATCAACACAATTAAGTCTTTTCATCATAAAATAAAAATAGTTCAAATTCAGAAAAAGAACAAATATTATGATCAATTTTTTTTTCAAGACAAGATAATATTATAAACAATTTAAATTACAAAAAAAAAAATTCTGATACGTTGATAACGTTCCTTAAAATAATGCCATCTATATATGTTTAATCCATAATCGACAAGACTAATAAAAAAAAAATTTATTTTTCTCAAAATTTAGTCCTTATCAAACGAAGCTACTAATAAATACAAAATTAACTACAATTTGATTTTAATTAATAAATCACAAATAGATTGAAAAAATATATATATAGGTAATCGTGATCTTAAAGAACAAGAAAATAATGAGATATTGATTAAGATATATTTTTTTAAAACATTTGGAAATAGGTAAACCTAATTATCTTTAACAAAAATATACTAAGTATTGTATATATTCGTGTTATTGTACTGGTGAGATATTAGAAATTAGAAATAATATTAGTTGATCAAAAATTTCTCTTAACGTAATTTATATATTATATACATACATGTTTAGGGTGAAGTTTGTCAAATTCATATTTCTATCCTCATATTTATTTTGAGATCTTATACACGTAAACATAATTTTTTGAACCAAATTTCTCTTTTCTTTTATTAGTTTTCTATTTTATTGTTTGTTATCTATTTTATGAATTTAATAAAGAATGTGTAATGATTTCATCTTTTTGAATGTTGTCTTCAACATTTGAAAAAGCTTGAAAATAATTGTTTTACCAATTTCTTCATCTTAATTCAAAATTTATTCCAAATCATGCTCATGTTAATTATATTTGTTTTGTTTTTCAGAAGAATGAGAATTAAAAATAGTGGAAGAACACGATCTGCATAAATTATAACACATGAAAAGAAATCTATTTAGTAAATTAAGAGGTAGAAGATGAAGATCTAAGAGGATTACAATTTTAATCGAACACCATTGGTAATGTTTAACCATGAAACAAAGTTTTTCTAATTAGTTTGATACTTAGGAAATTAGAAAATATTTTATCTGCGTATTAGCGGGAAATCACCTAGTTTCAATTAAAAATATATGCCATAGTGGAAATTCTCTACAAATTCTCATTATTTTTTTAATCACACTTACAAATAATTTAATCACTTACAAATATATATGCATTTCATCATTGGAAAACATATATTGCCTTTTGTTTGCTATGTCCGACAAAATCATATAAATATAAAATTTATCTAATTTGTCATATGTTCTATAATTTACAAGAATAATAAAGATCAATTTTATATTTAAATTATATTGAAACAAATAGCATTTGCATGTGTTTTGATCAATTTACAAATAAGAATATTAAAACTGATAGCATTAACATATTCAATTTTAATTACATTTATGCATAATACATATCATTATTATATATTTACAGATATTAGAAACCATATACTTTGTAAACCCCGTTTAAATGTTAAAAATTTATATATACTAAAATCGATTAATCAATTTATCAATAATTTAATCTCACGCTTGACGCGAGACAAAATCTAGTTTACCTTCAAAACGCTTACATTCAATCTAAGTGTCATGCAGATTAAATTTGTAAGATAAAATATATTTATCTATATGGGAGATATAAAATTTGTTTTTTTTTTAAATTTCTCCCATATATTATAAAAAATTATAAACTTTTTATTTTCAAATATTCTTATCAAACAATTAGTGAAAAAGAGACTACCATTTAAGTCATTAATGCATGTACCAAAACTAATGTTGCTATGATTTAAGGAAGATGGACAAAGATTTAAGACTCATATTAACTGGAAAAAAAGAAAGAGAAGTGATTTAAAGAGAACTTACAACAAGAATCTGAGGTTTAAAATTGAGACCTTGAGAGTTGATTCTGTGAAGCAATTCATCTTCAAGGGCCTTGACTTGGTCAAGTATGTAAACGACCTGACCACCAGTATCAGGCAAACCTAGAACATCTGTCTGACCAAAGTAGCCGTGAACCGAGAAGATGACAACGTTGAAGATTCTAGGAATCCTAGAGAATAATGTATCAATATTGCGAGGATCAGGGGCTTGAAGTATCTCCGACAAGATTCTCATTGTCTCCTTAACTCTTCCTGCATTTTCTCCCCATCCTTTTTCGAAACCCCACTCCTTAAACCTGTTTTTGGTTTGACTCAAAATAAAACCAGTTAACATTAGCAAATTAATTAATAGTTATGAAAATAGGAGTTAAAGGACTAACTTATATAGTGCCACTACCTAGGTCTATCCAAATAGTGTTCTACCAATGTCTCCTAGTTCGAATCCCATTTGGGAGGGGTTTCGGTCTAGAACTTCTCGATTCACAAAAGAAAGAAAGTCTAACCTGAGTTCAAAGGCTTGGAAAGGTGTGTCCTTAGGCAGCTCCGATAAGAAAACATCCGCCAAAATCAAACTCATCTCAAGCTTTCTAGATGTGTTTAGTGTCTCATTCATCATAAGGTTCTGGAATTGTATAATTACATCGACGTTAGCTTAGACTTAGTCTTTGATAGGTTATTTGTCTTGTGTTTGCATTTGCGTTTATGTTTAGTGTAATTTTTTTTGTTAATCTCAAATTAATCTACAATTTTTGTTAATTAATGAGGATGCAAACACATAACGAGAATAATATTATTGGACAACGGAAATGTTTGAAAATGTTTTCCAAAATTATGATTCAAATCCAGAAATTCCAATAATACCAAAGTAGACTTATGAAATGTTCCATAAGTTTAGAAAAGGGTGCAAATGTATTGGAGTTCCTTCATAATTGTAAAAACCTTCATAAACCTAGAATGTGTTGACAAACAAAAAATCCTTAAAACTTAATTATAATAATTTTGAGTGTTTATATTAAAATTATAGTATTTTGTAGAACTAATTAATTTTATTTGTAGAACGCTCTACATAAATATGCAATCTATATCACATATTTCTACTCCAAGTTAAATCTATTGCAACTCAATTTTGATACCCCATGCTACCAGTCAGACCGATAATGTTTTTTTTTTATTTGTAATTTATTTAAAATAAATAAGCAGTTTTACATAATAATTTTTACTATTACTGAAAATCTAAAATTAATGGTGGTATTTTCGCAATAAAAAAAAAAACTTAAAAAGTATGGTATTTTAAGGCATTTATCTATTTTTCCCGTATGTAAACACAAACGCAAAAATTAGTTTACACAAGGAAACATCAATTAACGAAGCAACAAATTTGATGGAGAAACAAAATTTACCTCTCCTTGATGCTCAAGTGACAACAAGTAGTCCACGAGAGACTGCGGGTTATTGCTTAAACGGCCTCCGAGTTTAGAGGACACAAAACTCAGACCGTTTCCTATTGAAGAAGACAGCGAAAGCCGAGGAAGAGTGAAATCCAACGCTCCAAAATCCACCTCCAACGCATTATCATCATTTGCCCTGTGTACAAACTTCTAATTTTAGATCGTGAGATCAAGAAAGTGAAAGTATTTGGTACAGAAAAAGAGGAGTGTAGGCACCAATTCTCGTCGAAGAGAAGCTCTTTAAGTTTGAGATAATGCATGCTTGATAGAGGCTCCACCGAGAGGGTGGAAGAGTCAACCTTCACATAATGCCAATTTCCCGGGTTTCCTCTTACCGCAAATGCCACGTTTGGAGGAATTACCACTGCCTCCTACAGTTTCATTCCCATTTATAACGCTAAATATATAGCTCACCATATGATTTTTCAATCTCACTCACGCATATAAGATAATAAAATATAGGGACCACAGAAACAATATATTCAAGTGTATAAGATTAGGAGAAAAAAACCATCAATTGCCAATTACTTTTGAAGTAGAAATATATATAAGCCTTCATAATTTAAGATTTCAAAAGAAAGAAAACTTCAAGTTGCCATTTCAAAAAAATGTTTTATAATTTCAAGCTAAGACCCTTAATATGGAAATCTTCTTGAAATGATAAATTCATATGACCTGAGTGAAGCACAAGATCTTGCCAAGATCGCCTTCCATGACTCGCTTTCGTTGCGTTAAATCATTGATGACAATCTCCATCTCATCTATCAACTGGTTCAATTTCATCAACCTTCTACCTTTCTCAATGTACTTCTCGAGGCAACGTTTTATGTTTCCACCGTTTTGTCCAATCGTTCCTGCGATTCCATTGTTTAGCGATATAGATGTCATTTCCATTGCGTTATGCACCTTGGGACCAATCACAAGAAGAATACAAGGGTCTTCTCGCTGGTTATGGGTGTCCTTAGTAATGACAACTTAGTCTACTTTTATAGTAGAACGAAGGTTTGAAGATTTGACATATCTTTGTGAATACGTTATTGTGTGTGGATCATATACCTTTCGTTTTAGCAAGGCCATCTTTTGTCCTCCAACTAATTAAATTAGCTTTCTCTTACTTGCTTGTGTCCTTAAACTATTTCAACTAATCAGCAATGTAACCAAATACATATTTTTTCACATGAGAAAAAAATATAATCAATTTATTTTATAATATCTGTAAGGGTAAATTTTCCTACACCTAAATGTAATACGACTATACGAGATTAAATTTTTTCATTATTATTGGTTGGGAGGTTTTCTAAGTCGTTTATTGTCACATTTTCATCAGTGTGATTAGTGAACTAATAAAATTGCTTAATACTAGCGTACAATAATATATATAATGGTGATGAGTGATATATCTTTTATGTTATAAGAACGTGATTCAATTAATATTCATAATATTCATCAAATTTTCACATTTAAAACTTAAAAGTGATTCTTATGCATGTGTTATAAATAAATAGTAAAACAAAAAAACTCATTAATCTACTAAACTTTTTGACGTTTTGGTAAAAGTGTATTAATCTAAAGTTTTGGAAAACTTTGCTCTATTTCATCTGTGACAACTCCACCTATATATTTTTATCAGTTACAGAATTTTGAAGGAAATGTCAAAAGAAAATTAATATAGATTTTTTTAGCAGAGTATGAAATGTATCGTCGGATATGTAATTTGATTCTATATTCACAGGTCATAAAACTAACCTAGTAACAATAGATATGATTTACTTATTTAAATGATAATAGATAAAGTAAGAATTTCTTTGTCGAATATAAGAATAAGTTGCCAAATATTTACAAACAATCACATAACATTTATGGTCACATAAAAATATACAAAAATAGGCAGTCTATTATTATTAGGATTTTTTCGTCACATGGAGATGGAGGTCAAAACTTAGTAATACAATTAAACAAGAGATTAAAAGATAATGTAAAAATGAGATTAGAAGTATATTATTATTCTATATGTAGTAGCGGCATGAAGAGCAATATATGGAAATTCCAAAGGCAGAGAGCAAGATGAAGTAAAGGATCTAAAAGTGGACCATACAGATTCGTTTCGTGGCTGCCATAAAGACAAACCATTCAATTCTCGTAATCAGAGTGCTCGTCATTTTTTTTTTGTTGTGAAAATCGAATTTGTTCTTCCAGTTTTAATGCAATCTGCAAAACAGTTATGAACTTATGATCTTTGTATTTGAAGCTAATTAGCTAAATAAATGTATACATGTCATTGATCTGTAAGAGTTTTTTTTTTATAAAAAATACATATGCCAGAGCTAAACATTACCTAAACAACCTCATGTGCAGTAGCAGCTGTTAAGAGTAAAAATCTCGACCCAGTAGATGGATACAATGAACCCGAATGAAACATCCAAACAGTTAGTTGAGGCCCAAGAAAAAAACACCGGGATGAATTCGTGTAGTGACCTTCATAACGGCAAATTTTCATAGGGTGAAACGGCTAATCAAGAAAATGAAATATAAAATGGTGAATCCAACATGTTGATGTCAATATTAATTAATGAAGAATTTATATATGAAAGTGGAGGAGACAGATCTGAAGACACCCATACTCTACACTAGAATTCTTATTCTTTTTCTTTGAACTCAATCTTTATGCTCTCATTTCCGTAATTCTTAACTACAGAGTCGATTCAATCCGTCTAAATACATCCATATACTTTATACAATTTGTTATTTTTCTCATATTTTGTCTAGCACTCAATCATTACCATTAAAGACAAATTAGTTGAGGTCGGTTCACTCAGCCAATTTCGTATTCAAATTCATGATTGTTGAATTGACACGTCTCTTGGGAGCCAGCTAGTGTAACTACCATAAGATTAAGATGGAAGAATAGGCGAATCTAGTGCATACTCACGTGCATCTAATCCTAAAAAATACCCAATCTCGACTCCGTTCTCCGTTCGCATAAACTGGATCACATCAATCGGTTTCAGTCCTTCTTTGACACCCTGATATTTATGCATAATTAACTTGGCTATTGTTTTTGCTGAAACTATCTTTCCACCCTTCTTTCTATTGGAAGGAGCACATGTATGCTTAGAGACATACTTGGTGATAATGAAATACTTAGACCCTTCTAAACACTTTGCACGAACACACCAATTGCATATGTTATCTGAGCAGCATATATTCCACCATTTAGTATCAGATTTAACAACCTTGTAGTCAAAGTTGTGCTTCATTGCACACATTTCCATTGTCGACTTCAAAATCCTTTTGTTGTCGAAACGTTGATCCTTCTTTACAACATTCTCCAAAGATAATCGACCCAGTTTTTCACTCTCTTGTTTTGCATTTTCAGTCAGTAAGCCATCATCGCTATCGTCATCAACATGACCCATAATCTCAACATTTGCTTCGATTTTTTAGTCACAAAACCACCGATTTCTGCTGATTTCTCGGGTTCTTTATTCAAATTAAAATCAACTCTAGGTTTTTAGGAACTTGTAACTAATTTTCCAGAAACTACATGTTGGGGTCAAAACTCCCTCCGACAGTTTTCTCTTGTAAAATGGCTAAGTATAGAAATGAATATAAATGGGAAGGTGCCTAGTTCACTCTGAAGACCTGGACAACTTAACGGAGTAACTCGTTTCGCCTAACGCTGGCATGATCGCCGACTACTGTTGCTTCCTCCGACCATCGCACTGCCAACCGCCATATCTCCGCCGACGTCTCCCACTACCGACTACTACCTCGCCGATACAGCTACCGGGGGTGCTCGACTGCTCGCCGACATCACTACTAGGAGAACTAGGCATTGGCTGAGAATGGTTTTGCTTAGCCGATTTGATTCGTTACAAGGCATTTGGGCCGAGGACCATAAGTCCAAGATTGGCAAGATGGCAACATGGCAAGGTCAGGTCCAAGATGACGAAGCCCGTAGCAAGCTCCGACTACAAGAAATAGGAAATCCCGAGAAATATGGAAAACTTCCTTATCTCTTATTCGTGAAACCTAGCCGACTTAGACTTGTATAAATACTCTTGTACTATCCTTGAAAAAGGGATCCGTAATTTTCTGGCAAAAACGCTTAGCATCAAATCAATAAAAGCTTTCTTAACGCTATTTTCGTGTTTTTGTTTTTGTTCTTGGTTGTTCTTGTGATTCTTTCCCAGAGATCTCGTTTCCCTTAAAAACCCTTGAAAATTTCAATTGCGTTGGTTTCGACCTCCATAATTTGGCGCCGTCTAAGGGGAGACCTAAGACTCTTACACAGAAGGAATCACACAACAACAGATCCAGCAAGGATGACCGCCGACGACGTATCCGATCTCCCCAGAGAAGACCAGCCCGGAGATAAGAACGTAGAGGCTCAAAACATTGGCATCAACAAAGACGCCGAGAATTCCGGAGCTCAGAACAACGACGCCGAGAATTCCGGAGCTCTGAGCAAGGATGCCGATGACTCGAGCGCAAACCGGGCCGCGGGGACAATGGAGGCGACTCCCGAGTTCCTCAAGCAGATGAAGGAGATGATGGAGGTTTTGCTCAAGAAATCAGCAGAACAAGATGCGCGAGACGCGGCGATCGATGATGAGCAACGGACCTTGGCCAGGGCGAGCAGAACCCGAGGCAGAGGAACAGGCGTAATACGGAGATCCATAGGACGTATTAACCCGACAGCCCTGAACTTTTCCACCCCAACCGGAACACCACAGACCCGGGAAGCACCGTCAGCCCGTCATGACTTTAACACCGCCGAACCAAATATGATGACGAGCGCACCTCCACCTGGCAGAGCGCCTCCAGTGATAAATGTGGACGACCATCCGAGTGGCGAGCGTAACTCAGGCGATCAACGTGAGCCCCGAGACGAAGGCCAAGCCCATATCCGACGAAACCATACCCGCTTCGAGCGCGATCGAGATTTCCCAGATGAGGAGGAGGAGAATATTTTCTGGGCCGAGCAAGCACAGCTCGACGAAGAGCGTACAGCAAAAAGTAAAGCTCAAGAGGATGAGCTGGCCAGGATGCGGGCAGCACTAGACCGAACCGTCTCTGACATGAAGGATATGCGATCACAGATACATCGCGTATCTAGTCGAGTACCCGAGATCGATAGAGTCTTTGAAGAGGCCCAGACTACCCCCTTCACGGCACGGATCGCCTAGGCGAACGTATCCGATCATGGACGAGTAAAAGTCCCCACCTACGAAGGCAATACTGACCCAAAGGAACACCTCCTAGCATTCGCAATTGCGATGGGAAGGGTCAACTTCAGGGAAAGCGAGAAGAGCACATCCCAGTGTCTCTTGTTCGTCGAAAGCCTTAAGGGACCAGCTCTCTAGTGGTTCTCTAGACTGGAGAGAAACTGGATCGATAGTTTTGAGCAATTATCCTCCGCTTTCCTGAAACATTATGGTATCTTCATGGAGCGACAAACCTCTGACGTTGACCTCTGGACCATGGCACAAGGACAGCATGAGACCCTTCGAAGTTTCATCGACAGATTCAAGACAGTCCTGTCTAAAATTGAAGGGGTAACCAACAAGTCCACATTGGCTGCCCTGAGAAATGCGCTATGGTACGAGTCAGATTTTCGGAAGGAAATGTATGTCAATGCACCATCTACAATCCAAGACGCCCTCCATCGAGCGTCAGGCTTCGCAAAAAAACGAAGAAGAGTTCTGAAGGCTGACCCAGAAGCACGGCAAGTTGAAGCCAGCAAACAATCCTACCCAGGTTGTAAACCCACCGGCAACAAAGAAAACTAGCCAAGGATCGGGTTTTGTCCAGCACAAAGCGGGTTCAAAGGAGTCCATAACTTTCAAGTCAACTCGACGGACGCTGGCCGAGGTCGAGGAAGAGGTCATGGCAGAAGTCCATGGAATAACATGTGGATCAGAAAGCAGAGCAATTTTGACGAAGCAGCCTATTGTGAGTTCCACAGAATACTCGGACATTCAACCGCTAACTGCCGCACCCTCGGCCAAAAGCTAGCTGCCAAGCTTACAGCTGGCACACTCAAAGGCGATTTCAGTCTTAAGGATTTCGAAATCGAAGAGGCCGCCGACCAGCCGAAACAAACCAATAATGATATCCCAAAACGGGGAAGAAAGAACGATGATCAAGATCACGGCGGCGTCCGCTAACGGATCAACTTCATCATGGGAGGATCTCACCACTGTGCCGACACAGTGTCTGCCATTAAAGCATACCAGCGACGCGCCAATATCAGCGCAAACTGGTCCACACCGTCAAAGTTTGCTAATGACATAATCACGTTTGAAGAAAAAGAGACACACGGCCTTGACCTCCCACACAGCGAGCCCCTCGTGATTCAGCTAATCATTGACGACCGCGACGTGGCGCGCATATTGATCGATACGGGTAGTTCCGTGGACGTGATCTTCCGGGATACTCTTCAACGGATGAGTATCGACCTGTCCAGAATCCAGTCCTCACCCAAACCAATCACGGGTTTCTCTGGCGAGACCACGATGACCATGGGGACCATCAGTCTGCCCGTTCGCGCTGGTAACCTGACCAAAATCGTCGAGTTCTTGATTTCGGATAACCCAGCCATTTACAATGCAATTATGGGTACCCCTTGGATCAATTCGATGCGAGCGGTGCCGTCAACTTACCATCTATGTATCAAGTTTCCCACTCCTGAGGGCATCAAAACAATCTGGGGGAGCCAGAAGGACTCCCGGATTTGTTTTTTAGCCGAGCACAAAATCCGAAATCCAGCTGCCGATCCATCTAGAGACGAAAAACGAAAGAAGATGAAGATAGATCGTGAGCAGCTCAAGGAGCGGGCCCAACTCTTATAGCAATTACAGATGGACGAAGATCGCAAGAAGGAAGGTCCCGTTTCGACTTGCGACCCCGTCATCTCAGTCTGCATCGATGATGACCACCCAAAACGTTGTGTCGACATAGGCGCCAAGCTCAACGAACCGATAAAGCAAGCGCTTATCTCTTTCCTCAAAAAGAATATCAACACCTTTGCTTGGGCCACTGAAGATATGCCCGGAATCGACATCGATATTGCTAGCCATGAGTTGTATATCGACCCCACCTTCAAGCCCGTCAAGCAGAAACGGCGGAAGCTCAGACCCGAAAGGGCAAAGGTAGTGAATGACGAGGTGGAGAGGCTTCTGCGTGTCGGATCAATAATGGAAGTTAAATACCCGGACTGGCTCGCAAACCCGGTTGTCGTTAAAAAGAAAAACGGCAAGTGGCGCGTTTGCGTAGACTTTACCGATCTGAACAAAGCCTCTCCTAAGGACAGCTTTCCATTACCGCACATCGACCGCCTAGTCGAGGCAACGGCTGGCAACAAGCTCCTATCCTTCATGGACGCTTTTTCAGGCTACAATCAGATCTTCATGAACCCCGAGGATCGCGAGAAGACAACATTCATCACCGATCGAGGAATATATTGCTATAAAGTAATGTCGTTTGGTCTGAAGAACGCCGGTGCCACATATCAGCGTTTGATGAACAAGATGTTTGCTTATCAGCTCGGCAATACCATGGAGGTGTACATAGACGATATGCTCGTCAAGACGTTAGAAGAAAAAGATCACATCACTCACCTAAAGGAATGTTTTCAGCAGCTCAACCAACATAACATGAAGCTTAACCCCGCAAAATGTCGATTTACAGTTACTTCCGGCGAATTTCTCGGTTATCTGGTGACCCACCGCGGCATTGAGGTCAATCCGAAACAGATTGACGCCCTTCTTAAGATGGCTTCACCCAGAAACACCCGCGAAGTGCAAAGACTGACAGGAAGAGTGGCTGCTGTGGTTTCGACAAATGTCTCGGTCCATCGACAAATGTCTGCCATTCTACGATACTCTGCGCGGAAACAAGAAATTCGAGTGGACGGACAAATGCGAGGACGCCTTCCAGCAGCTGAAACAATACCTGGCCAGCCCTCCCGTACTCACCAAACCCGTTGCGGGGGAGCCTTTATTCTTATACACAGCCGTGTCGGACACAGCAGTGAGTGGGGTGCTTATTTGAGACGAACGCGGCGAGCAAAAGCCTATCTTCTACGTTAGCAAATCCTTAACTGACGGCGAGACAAGATAGCCTCAGATGGATAAGTTGGCACTTTCTGTTCTCATGTCCGCTGGAAATTGAGACCGTATTTTCAATCGCACACGATCGTCGTTCTGAGTACTTTTCCCCTTCGCTCCGTTTTGCACAGCCCGAGTCAGTCTGGAAGACTCGCGAAATGGGCCATTCAGCTTAGCGAATATGACATTGAGTATCGCGCTCGAACCGCCGCCAAATCGCAGGTATTGGCAGATTTCATCATCGAACTTCCTGACGAAGATTGCATAGTCGAACATCCAAATTTGACCAGGCAATTACACGTCGACGGATCCTCGTCCAAAAGTGGTTCCGGAGTTGGGATCCGCTTAACTTCCCCGACGGGAGAAATTCTCGAACAGTCATTTCGCTTGAGCTTTAAAGCATCCAACAATGAAGCCGAATACGAAGCTCTCATCGCTGGTATGAAACTCGCCCAGGGCCTTAAAATCGACCACGTTGATACATTCTGCGACTCGCAATTAGTGGTCAACCAATTCAATGGCGAGTATGCCACCAAAGATGCTCGCATGGATGCATATCTTAAGATAGCCAAGGAGTTGGCAGCCCAATTCAAGGAGTTCCACCTGACGAGGATTCCTAGAGGCGAGAACAGCAACGCCGATACATTGGCCGCCCTTGCCTCCACATCCCGACTTAAAATGGGTAATTCTGGTGGAATTCATCGAATTCTCCAGCATTGCTCCGCCCATTGAGGCGAAACAGACAAAAGAGCAACCTGACGCAGCGGCTGCCGAAAACGGGAGCACGAACGCCGAGACCAGGAGAGATACTTCCACCACAGATCTACCTTTTTCTGTCCAGAAGAGACACTCCCACCACAGACTACACATTCACCAACTCCTGCGACCGCCGTTCCCACTAAGCGAACAAGAGACACAGAACAACCTATCGCAATGGATGTTGATCCTCCAGGCATTCCAGGCATCCAAACCCCGCCTACAACCCAAAAAACACCTCCCGGCCCCACCACCGACACAATTACCTCTACCCCTCCACTTGACGACGACATCATTGGTCCGGACGAGGAGTCCTCTGCCACTACGTACGGATGCGATATTCAATGGCTTGCCAGAATCAAGAACTACATCGCTCACGGTACCTTGCCAACGGATAAATGGGAGGCTCGAAAACTTCGGGCCCAAGCTGCCCGTTTCGTTCTGCTCGACGGTCATGTCTTCAAATGGATTTTTTCAGGGCCTTTGCTTTCCTTCGTCGAAGGCCAGACGGCACGCGACATAATGACGGAAGTTCATAGTGGCTCTTGTGGCAACACTCTGGTGGCAAAGCTCTCGCTATCAAAATCAAGCGTCATGGACATTATTGGCCCACTATGGTCAAAGATTGCGAGCATTTTTCTGCCAAATGTGAGAAGTGTCAGCGCCACGCTCCTAAGATCCACCAGCCCGCCGAGCTCCTCTTGTCTGTCACCTCGCCATATCCATTCATGCGATGGGCTATGGACATTGTTGGCCCGTTGCACCCATCTCGCCAGAAAAATTATCTCTTAGTCTTGACAGACTATTTTTCCAAATGGGTGGAAGCTGAAGGATTCGCCCGTATTCGTGACGCTCAGGTCGAAGGATATGTTTGGCACAATATCATCTGCCGGCACGGAGTCCCTTACGAAATTGTCATGGATAATGGTTCTCAGTTCATCTCGACAAAATTTGAAGCTTTCTGCGACAAGTGGAACATCCGTTTAAGCAAGTCTACCCCACGCTACCCTCAAGGGAACGGACAAGCTGAGGCAATCAACAAACTGATCATCGGAGGCCTTAAAAAACGTCTGGACAGCAAGAAAGGACTATGGGCCGACGAGCTCTATGGTGTGCTTTGGTCCCATCGAACGACTCCACGACGGACTACTGGGGAAATTCCATTCTCTCTCGTCTACGGCACCGAATGCGTCATTCCTTCCGAAATACGTTTTCCAGGCATCCGTCGGAGACTCTTATCAGTTCAGGCAGCACTCAATCACCTTTTGATGCTTGACGAGCTCGACTTAGTCAACGAACGATGCGACCAAGCTTTGGTTCGCATCACAAACTATCAAAATGCTGCCGCACAGTACTACAACTCCAACGTCCGCCCGCACAAGTTTTCCGTCGGGGACTTAGTGCTGCGTGAAGTTTTCCAAAACACCGCGGAACTTAACGCCGGCAAACTTGGCGCTCATTGGGAAGGACCCTACACAGTCACAAACATAGTCAAACCGGGCGTCTATAAACTCCCCACATGACCGGCAAACCAGTCCCGCGCTCATGGAATGCGCGACATTTGAAGAAGTATTTTCATTAAGATACTTTACATTCATCACATGAACTACGAGACGGCTTGATCCCTGCCCAGGGTACGTAGGCAGCTTGTCTTCGGATGGGTTCAGCTGTCCCCCCTCCTCCGAAGGGGGGAGGGAGTGGGTGCGTATACTCGTATACTCCCAATTCTTGTAACTACTTGTCACAATTAATCAAACGCAAATTTTCACTCAAATTTGTCTACATCCTTTACGGATTATTTAAGTCTCGCAAAACAGACGTTTCACACTTATTCTTGTTGCTGTTGGTCACAGCAATGAATCCATACAAATACTTCAGATCTGACAAATACATCCTTCATAGGATTAACAACGCGCTATACAAATATAAATGTTCATTCTTGAGCGGATACGTTCGAAACCGAGCATATGCGTAATCCGAAATGTTCATTCTAAAAACCCAACTCACAAATCGTTGGTTCTATCGCTTACATGTTCATTATCGAGCGGATATGTTTAAAGAGAAACATGTGCGTAATCCAAAATGTGCACCTTAAACCCAACAAAAGAAACGTTGGTCGCTATGCGATACATGTTTGGCTTGGAGCAGACTCGTTAAAAGGAACTTGGCTGTAAACCAAAATGATCATCCGAAAACCCAATAATATGACTATTGGTCCCAACTACGTAGTGTGTTCGTTTCTTGGAGCAGGCTCGTCAATTAAAGCTCGCCTGTAAACCAAACTCGGAATTACAGAATAAAACCCAACACACAAAATGTTGGTCTCATCGCAAGTTAGAAATCTAAGATATTATGGAGCGGACCTGTTCCGTAAACCATAATACTTAGCCTACAAACCCAATACACTAAACTATTGGTCGCATCAAAACTCCAAGTCATTGATGGAACAGAGTAGTTAATAAGAACTCTCCTGTCGACCATAAGATTTACAGTGCCAGGACAACAAATCATAAACAATAAAATTAAAATCCGTATCGATAAGTCATCGAAGCAAAATCCCACAAGGTTCAAAGTCATGACCAAAGTGGATAAAGCCATCCAGGCACAAAAACAAATGCAAGGTTCTAAGTTAAGACCTAAGCAAACAAAACCAAGTCTGATTTAAAAACAGAAAGCACAGACACATAATCAAGCCAACACAGCTAGGTAACAACCCTCGTGGCTCCACAATCCTCACCAACAACATCTCCGGCAACAGCTGAAATGGCTACAGTAGCAGGCTCTGTGGACTCACCGGTCACGATTTCGTTGCCACCATGGAAGAACTTCCCATCTGCACTAACCATGATATCTTCCGAGTTGTCCTCCGCGGACCTCGAGGACTCGCGACCACCCTTCGAGCACTCACCACTTCCTCGAGCAGAAGAGTCGGCCGCTTGCTTGCCAGCAGCCAACGGGATGGAAATCTCTAGGCTCTGAGACCCAAGCTCACTGATCGCCATGTTCCCCCGATTCGACCCAGAGACATTGGTAACACCGACGCTGGCCGCAACGGACTCCACAGGATCATCCAAACAAGGCGCAATGGCGGAGGAAATCCGAGGAGGAGAAGGAAGCAAACTCCTTTCCAAGTCACTTAGGATCACTTGGAAGCGAGCATCGGCACCCCGCAATGTCGTGATACGAGCCTGCAACCCTGTCATCTCCTAATCAAGGACGGGAGGCTTCTCTCCTTTGAGTAGCATGACCAGCTCAAGGTTGCTCTCAATCTGACCCAAATCGATCATATCAGTGTAAGCCTCACCCCTTGCCTTGGCAAGGTGAGCTCTGGCGCACGCAAGCTTGCCCTGGAAACGTAACGCCAGTTGAGTGCTTGCCTCCTCTGCTGCTTGACGAACCTGTGTCTCACGAACTTTCTCGGCTTCTATAAGCTGATTCCGGAGCTCAACGATCGACATCTCGCGACGATACTTGGTGCCCTTCAAGTACTCGGCTTGTTTTTTAACAACCTCGTACTTCTTCTCAAGACCTGCCATCGCGGAACGGTGCTCATCAGCTGCCTTAGCCTTTTTCTCAACCTCGTTATGCAGCGCGAGAATCGTTTTCTGATCCTCCTCAGCTCGAGCCTTACTCGCCCAGGCTTCTCGGTCGTAATCGTAGACCAACTGGTTGATATGGGTAAGAAACTGTGATAAAACAAACCAAAAAAAAAACAATCACAAAGCCAAGATAAGAAGGACAAAAAGAAATTGAAACCAGAATAAAGATGGGAAAACTCAAACCGCAAGCTTACCACGGTTCCGCGAAGGGCCATCTCGGCATACGGAAACTGTTGCATCAGCGTGTCTGGAGGAGTCATCGTCATTCCAGAATAGGTCACACTAGAAAGGAGAATAACCGCAGAGGAGCGATTCTCGCAAACACCATCATCGGTCGAAGCCGTCGGAACGGTAGTCTCGGGACAACCAACATCGCCGCTTTTCCACTTCTTGGTAGAACTTGCCTTGGCCACAGCTTTCCCTTTGACAGAACCACTAAGCTGCCGGCCCTGGTCTCTCCCTCTCTTTCGGCCCGTGCCAGTCTTAGCAGTCCCCTCAATACGCCCAAGAGCAATCACGTGCTCAGGAGGAGATGCCACAGCAGACCTCGACACCGGCTTTGGAACCACGAAGGGCTTCACCAAAGTTGCAGAGCTCGGCATTGAGGAAGGGCCAGCACCCTTCGTGGTCGGCTCTTTCCCACCGAAAGCCTCGCCAGGAGACCTCGCTGTGTTAGCCTCGGCCGTTTGCTTGGCCTTTGCAGCTTCTCTTTCTCTCCAAGTCACCATCTCGTCCTCTGAAGTGTTAGCCGACGAACCTGAAACAGAAAGTCCTTCCCGAAGAGCACGTGCTCTCTCAACTCGTCTCAAAGAAAAATGTCTCTCCCAATGACACTTCCGCGATGCAAAAGGTTTGTGTAGCAAACGCCAACCGTCGGGAATCGGCGGGCAAGGATAAACCACTGCAACAAAGACAAAAATAACAACACAATCAAGATTCGACAAATAACCAAAAACAGCGCACAATAAACCAAGTACGCCGAGCCCTTAAAACTTTCAAAGGGATCGGCTACCCTTTCTCTGCCACCGAGTCGAAAAGTCGATGCCATCGCCTAAAGTCTCCTCACAAATCGGTACGTAAAAAAAGAATTCCATCCACCGACGATCCTTGCTGGGAAACCCTTCGATGATGCGGAAATCTTTCCGATTCACCGCAAAGTAGACTAACTTGTCTTTGAGGGAGGATTTCCTGAGATCCAACCAGTTCATCAAATGATAAGGAGTGACCTCCTCCCCGAGTTCGTAGCTCCGAATTAGAATCCCAATCAAATGATGAAGTCCCCGAGGAGTGAGCTGCGAGATAGAGACGCTGTAATATCGCAGATATGACAGAATGACGAACGGAATTGGAAACCACAAAAAACACCCGTGAAAGTAGCTCTCGTATAAGGTGAAATACCCATCCGGAGGCTCGTCAGCACGATCTAAAGACGAAGGAAAAAGCAACTCTATTTCCTCCGAAATGTGGAATTTTTGCCTCAACAAAGTCAAAGACTCTTCATCAGAAAGCGATGCGCCTGAAGAATCAGAAACCCTTGCCTTCTTTTTGTTCTCACACTTCCTCAACGCTGGCGCAGCTTTTCTCGGAGAACGAGCACCCTATCGAGCAATCCTTGCCAAAAATGCGATTTGGGCCTCAGTGTCCGGCTCGTCTTTAACATCCATCAGATTCAACGTCTCGTCAATTAGCCCGTCGTTTAGAGGGGACTTTCCCAAAGCAGTCGAGCCAATAACAGACGAGTGAATCGCGGAGTTAGACTCAGCATCGGAGATAGCATACTCGCCACTAAACATTGGACTCTCCATATCTACAATTGCAAGTATTCCTCTAAGTAACACTAGTCACCAAAGGCACGCTCGGCAAAGAAAGATAACAAAGGCCAAATAGAGTCGGCATACCTAGAGGAGACCTCGGCAAGACGAGATATCAAGAAGTAGTTGTCGGCTCACCCTCAAGGCAATTATCGGTTCGAATCAATTGACCGCGAGGAGTAATCGGCAAATATCGATCTCGGTAAAGTTGACAACGGTTGACGCCGAGCTCGCACGTCCTCGACAAACCTAGTCCTCGGTGAATCTGGTTCTCGGCAAGCTCAAAATTGGCAATCTATCAAAGACAATATTCATCAAATGTCGATCTCGGTAAAAATCAAGGTTGGCAACAGGCGACGCCGAGCTCGCACCTCCTCGGCGAACCTAGTCACCGCCGACTAGTCCTCGACGAACCTAGTCCTCGGCGAACCTAGTCACCGCCGACTAGTCCTCGGCAAACCTAGTCCTCGGCGAACCTAGTCCTCGTTGACAACAAACAGGCGAGCTCGGATGACGGCGGAGATCTCGGCGAAGTTGTACCCGCCGTGAGACGTTGACAATCCGAAGAGTCCTCGGCACGGGCAATCTCGGCAAAAACCCTCGCAATTTCGGCGAAGAGGATACTCGCCGACACAAACGGGCGAGTCCATCGACGACGGAGACCTCTACGAGGATGAACTCGCCGTGAGACGTTGACAACCGAAAGCTTGGCACGAGTCCTCGGCACGGGTAATCTCGGCACGAGCAATCGAGACGACGATTTGCCTCAAGCCGAAGACGAAGCCGCAGATGAAGGATCGATGACGAAACCTTGGCGGGGAGCTCAGCTGCACAGAGACCTCGGCGAGACGACGATTCACCTCAGGCGAGATGACGATTCGCTTCAAGACGAAGACGAAGCCGAGGATGAAGGAGCGATGACGAAACCTCGGCGAGAGCACGGCGCGACAAATTTATTTAAAAAAAAAAAGAAAAGAAGGCAGGAAAGAGAGGAAAAAGAGAGAGAGAAGAGAGAGAGAGAGAGAGAAGAATACCTTTTTCTTTTTTGGAGAAGTGAAGTTGTGAGGAAAGGAAAGAAGGATAGAGACTTGTATAGTTCAACAATCATAATGATATCTTTATATCTCGGGAATTGGGGATTTGACATTTCGTTTCCTACACGAAATAGGAAACGCAAAGTTTCAATTTCCGGAAACAATAGAAATTTTTACTAAGTATGCGACATTGTCAAGTTAAGCATTCTGAAACATATAAACTTAGCAATGACGGAATACGAAACAATGCAATGCATAAATCGCAAATTTATATAGCTTTTATTGAACAAGCTCGAATTTAAAAAAAAATGAAAAAAAAAAACGCACGCATTGTCGGGTTAAGCATTTCCTGAAGCATGTAAACTCGACAAAGTTAACAAAACGGAAACATCTCAGTAAATACAAGGCTAGTCGAAACGGAGAAGCAAGCGTAAATCAAGCTACGATGCTTACGGAGGCAAGTTAGCTCGGCGGAGCAATCGGGAACGAGAACATCTAGACTCGGTGCCATTTTGACACGAAGCTAAGTCTGGTAGCATCGATCTCGTCTTGAATTATCTTTAAGCTTGGCACTCTCCTAACAAATACTACGAAGCTGGGGGGGCTAATTGTTGGGGTCAAAACTCCCTCCGACAGTTTTCTCTTGTAAAATGACTAAGTATAGAAATGAATATAAATGGGAAGGTGCCTAGTTCACTCTGAAGACCTGGACAACTTAACGGAGTAACTCGTTTCGCCTAACGCTGGCATGATCCCCGACTACTGTTGCTTCCTCCGACCATCGCACTGCCAACTGCCATATCTCCACCGATGTCTCCCACTGCCGACTACTACCTCGCCGATACAGCTACCTGGGGTGCTCGACTGCTCGCCGACATCACTACTAGGAGAACTAGGCACTGGGCTAAGAATGGTTTTGCTTAGCCGATTTGATTCGTTACAAGGCATTTGGGCCGAGGACCATAAGTCCCAGATTGGCAAGATGGCAACATGGCAAGGTCAGACCCAAGATGACGAAGCCCGTGGCAAGCGCCGACTACGAGAAATAGGAAATCCCGAGAAATACGGAAAACTTCCTTATCTCTTATTCGTGAAACCTAGCCGACTTAGACTTGTATAAATACTCTTGTACTCTCCTTAAAAAAGGGATCCGCAATTTTCTGGCAAAAACGCTTAGCATCAAATCAATAGAAGCTTTCTTAACGCTATTTTCGTGTTTTTGTCTTTGTTCTTGGTTGTTCTTGTGATTCTTTCCCAGAGATCTCGTTTCCCTTAAAAACCTTGAAAAATTCAATTGCGTTGGTTTCGACCTCCACACTACCTTCTACGAATCGGTAGATAATAGACAAAGTGGTAGACGTTGTGGTAGAAATTAAATTCTAGACACTGTAGATTATATTTGGAACGATAGAATGTACTATGTGGGTTTGGTAGATGTCAGTCTAAGTCGTGGAACTAATATTCTACAACAATGTAGAACGTAAAGCATGACGCAAAACCAAAATTATACCCTCGGTAGATAGAGGTAAAAGAGGCAGAATCCTAAATCTACCGAATTGTGGCAGCCGTAGAAGGAAAAACTAAACCGAATTGTGGCAGCCGTAGAAGGAAAAACTAAAATCATTTTTCAACATGGTTTTTAGCTTAAAAAAAAAAATTATATACAAATGACTATTCATGACATGTTTATAATTATCAGATTTTTAAAAAATTTAAAAACTTTTTATTTTGAATTATTTATATTTACATCAAGGATAGTATGAAAAAAAATGGTAAAAGTAGACAAAAGTGGTAATGTGACATAATTTAGCAAATTTCCTTTTTTTTTTTTTTTTACCTTCACCATCATGAATGTCTTTTTCCTCTCCTTAAAATATTTATATTTGATTGGCCAGAGTTTTATCTTTGGATTCCATGGGTCAAAGATCGATGAATTGAGACATACAATTACTATTCACGTTTTTGTTAAAATTAGAATAAAAAATCAGATTTTTTCTTTTGATAAAAAATTAGAATAAAAAATCCGTTTTGAGAGATAAATCTCTCATAGAACATTCAGATTTTGGGAGATGAATCTCTTATAGAAACTTTTAATTAAAGAGAAGCGAGAAATGATATCTAAGGTTTCGAATGGTGACAACGTTTTAGACGGTGCGGAACAAGCGGTTTAAGAGGTGCGATGCGGTTTAAGAAGTGCGGTGCGGAATAATGTTTGAATGGTGACGATAATAAGTGCGGGATGAATATTATAATTATTAAACTTTAATTAAATTTTTGTAACACTTTAAATTTTTCAAAAATAAATAATTTTAATATTAAGTGTTTAAATTGACAAAATATAACAACATAAAAATTTGCAGATTTTTTCCAAAAAAAAAAAAAAATGGAACGCACTGAACCGCATGTGAAACACAGCTTATTGTAGACTTGTGCGTTCTCTTCATAAATTCTTCCCGCACTTGCTTTTTATTTTTTTATTTTTTAAAGAAAAACATTGAAACACACAAAAGAAATATTTATGAACGGTGACAATAAATTGTCCCACATCCCTAACCGTCCTAACCGGCCGAAACATTCGCAGCCTAAGTAAAAGAGAGTAGATTTGGTGATGTTTGTTAGTGACAAAACCACATCAAAAGATTATATTTCCTCGATCTAAGCTTTTAGTGATTGAGCTATTGTATGATTTGTCAACGATTGCCTCAACTGAACCTTGCTTTCTCGAATTTTAATCAATGATTTCTCCGCACTACGAGGCAGAGCCACCGTATCTCTTGTTATCTCCGATTTCGATGTTTATTATCTCTAAAATTTTAGAATTAAAAAAGAAAAGAAAACGTTAATTAATAAAAGAAAACTCAATGAGATAACACAACACATCTTTAATCTTAGCCATCTTGTTTTAATGAAAATCGACGACTGAACTTAAACGAAATCCAACTAAAAACACAAAACTCCTCATTTCATGTCAGGGGTATTAACATTCCAAGAATCAATGAAAACTTGACAAAGTCACCTCAAAGTACTTATGTTTGAAAGCTAAACTTGTCAAAGTACCTATAAGTATAATTATTCCTTATTCCAATCTAAAAACCTAAGAAATCTTTTAGCTTAGTTTTTTTTTTAGATTTTTGCATTCTTAGTGAACTTATTTTAACTAATTGTTGTTCGACCCTAAAATACTAATACTACGTAAGCCTTGCACTTGGATATTAATTTAAGGAAATTTAAAACATCTTTAGCAAATCTAAACAATTTGCTTACCATCCAGTGGTCACAGGTGAAGCTTAATACGCACCTAATCTGTCTATCAGTCGTGTAGGAGGTTTACTTTACCACAGACAAACCTAATACAGATTGGGTCTATCTTTAATCGAATGGTTCACGCCAACTAATCTGTCGTGATGATCTTTTATTGGTTGGTGCAAAACACCTCCAACAATTAAAATAAACAATTCTTCGTTCTATTTTATATGTATAAATGAAATTGTGTTCTACATTAATTATATTTTTGATTTCGTGACAACACTCTTTTCTGATTTTTCAACACTCTTTTCTGATTTTTGTAGCATATAAAAATTTATATTGAATAACTAATTTTTTATCATTTATAAATTGTAAATAACATAAATAATGATAAAATGAAATATTTTCATAGTATCATAAATCAAATTTACACATAAGACTGTTATCATATGATTAAATTGGATTACAAATTTAGATATATATATATATATATATCTATATATTATTCGGGAACTAATTTGTAATAAGATAATTATGTGTCATCTCTACAATCATTATCACCAAAACAATTGTGACATAACAAAATTGAATCCTAACAAAACGTTCTACAAAATCATCTATAAGTAAATTTATATTTGTTTTCATAAATAAATTAAAAGAGTTTTTAATCAATATTTTATAAGATTTTCGTTTTCCATTTTTAAATTATGTAGAAATTTTCATTTCTCATTTAAAAAAACTTTAGAAATTGATTTTTGTAATAATAAAATTTTGAAACACATTTTATAGAAAATATTTTATAATTTTTTAGAAATTAATAATAAAAACTTACCAATATTTTAAAAGAGATTTTAATGAGTTTTGTGCAAAACAATTCCCAAATTTGTAACAATAAATACAATTGTTCTTTTGAAATGTTTTTTTTAACACAAGACAATTAAAAAGTAACAAAAAAATTATTTAATTCGAAAGTAACAAAAAACATTTTTAATCGGTGTTTCATTTATAAGAATTTACAATTATATTTTTTTGATGTTTTAAAATATTACATAGTTTATTAATATTCTAGATTCCACTTAAGATATTTAGACAAACCAAATTTAACATCATTTATATTTATGATACAGTTCGAATAAACATGAATTGTACATATTTATTTAACAAATTAGTACTCTTTAACTATTGTTCTGAATAATTTATTTTTTAATAGTAAACTTCATATTTTATATATTAAGTTATAAACAAATGACAAAATATCAACATGAATATTTTTACAATTTACGTATAATTAAAAAAAATAATGTTTATTCCAAATGCCTAAATTCAATACTGAATCTAACAAAAACCAATACTAGTCCAAGACCTATTCAAATAAAGAATATTTTGATTAAAATGCAAACAAAAACCAAAATCAAACCATACACTAGATTATTTTCATTTTAGATATTGTTGTTTTTCGACCAAATAAAAAATTGTTGTTCACAAATGAAATAATTTACAGGGTTTAACCAAATAGAGATTAACCAAATAGAGATTGAACACAATTAGAACACAATATGCCATGTTTTGTTTTGTCAAATTTTCAAGCTATAAAATAATTTATACACATAACAGTATTATTTTGGTTCAATGTGTTAACAGCAAAGTCGATAATACAACATGTATAGAAATAGAAATGAAAATTTTTTTAGAAAAAACAAAATCTTATTCGGTTATTACAATATAAAATTGGATCCAGACCAATTTATTTATTTTTTTGTTAATTGAATTGCAAATGAAAGTTGACAAAAAAAAAATTGGAAATGAATATGGTGTCAATGTTACTAAAATTAATACCAACAAAAAGAAAAATATATTATATTTCATATAAATAAAATTGAACTGAAATCCAAACTGAACATCGTTAGCAATTTTTTACCACGAAATAATACTTTCTAATTTATTTAATTTTTATAAAATGTTTAAACGGGCGTATAACGCGGAAAGTCATATACTATAGTTATATATATTAACATCAGACCACTTTCAAAGTTTCACAGCTAATAATTGTTTATAATCAAAATTTACCATAGATAGGTCAATTAGTAAATACAACTAATGACATTATTGTTAACAGACTCAACTCGTTTTCTTATTATACACATATACAACACGTCATATGTTTTGCTATGTTCATTAGAAAAATTAACGATCACTGAATCCAACTAAAAAATATTCATCAAATTAGACTCTCGTTAAGAGTATTTGACAAACTGTGTAAGGGGGTGCTGAACTAGAAAGTAGGAAGTTAAAAGTTAAAACTTAATCTAGAAACATAAGTTTAAGTGCCAAAGTTATTATTGCTAATAACGTATATTCCTTATGATGACAATGAAGCAAGAATCAGACCCTTTAGAATTTGGTTTAGCTTCCAAATTTGTGATTGCATTAAAAAACCAAGTCTAACAAGGTCTTACGGTCTGGTAACATTCTAAAACCATCATCTTCTGAAATCAAACTGTTCTGGTCTAACAAGCCACAAACCAAGCAAACACCCTAAATATATGGGCAACAAAACGATCCAGAAGTTGATAAATTATTGAACTCACAAAGACAGCTAGGCTCAGCTGCGAATCAGGGTGATGGCAAACGAGATTGTGCAGATGGCCAAACCTAGCATCGCTAAGAAGCCATATTTCCTGCACAACAGAGGAAGCGAGTTTGTCAACAAGGTACTACTACGTGAAGTCTTAGCGGATGATTCAGATACGCATCAAACATTCTTCTATAAGCTTTAACCTTCTAACCTCTATCTAGTTTTCATAACAATAAGTAGAAATGTTACTCTAGTATTAATTGGCAGCTAAATGCAGTTTTATTCATCATTGGATCAGTGGATGAACAAAGATGTAAAATTTATCTTAGGTTACTAACTTCAATAACTTGTTAAACACAAGAGGAAGAGGAAGAACAAAATTTGAATCAAAGAAAAACCAAGTCACTGATCATGCCACTTAAAGAGAAACACAAGCCTATGAATCCCCACACACATCTATACATGCTAGATTTTCACATAGTTTTTGTTCCTTTAATTTAGTAATGTACAAAAGAAAAGAGGAAGGAACAAACCCGATGGTGAGACGCTTCATAGGATCTCCAGTAGAATAGCCTTTGAAGTAGAAGAATCGGCTAACGTTATAGAGCAAGCCAAGTCCTGTACAGATGCAAGGGTGCTTCATCCCACCAAGGATCATGAGTAAAAAGTACATTGGCATCATCTCTAGTGAATTCTGGTGACCTCTCTGCAACAAATTTGTTTCCAATTAGGGCTCAACATGTACAGAGTCCAGAGGATATATAGAGAGAATCTTTGTCTAATGAAAAAGGATTTGAAACCTGAACGCAATTGAAGAGCTTAGCATCTTTGTTCTCTGACTCTATAGCGTATAGTGTTGGATATGGAACTTTGTACCTGCATTTACATCTCTCTCAATCATCAAACTAGCAAAACACAATTGTTTCCTCAAAACGAATCAAGTTCACAAGATTATATCAGACAAAAACTAAGCACGATTATGGATCTATCTAATGGAACATGAATTGAGAGAAACAACTAATCTTCGTTTCCCGATGGTTAAATTAAGCGAAGATGATGGATCAACGAAAAGCAAGTAAGATAAGGATCATTTTGTGTGTGTGTTTCTCAATCAGAGAGACTAATCGAAGGCGGAAAACAAAAGCAACAAATTGAATAAGAAGGTTGTGGAAACCTCTTGCGAGCTCCGCCGACTTGGAAACCCATCCAGAGATTGAGAAAACAATAGAAGACGACGACGATGACTACATATCCGTACTCTTTGGGAAGAAACTCGGAAACCGCCATGGATGCTACGCTTGTGGTTTTTTCGTCGATGAAGAAGAAACTGAGATCTCTCTGTTTATCACTGATTGAGGAAGAAGAAGAAGTAGTCTAACCAATCAAAACGATAGCGTTTTACATGAGTCAACGACCCAACCAAAAAGTCAAAGTAAACTCTTTTCTTTGTGGTAGCCGTGGAATTTGACGGAATTTATAAATGATATGTTGCAGAATCTATCAAAATAATTAGTGATTTAAATAGTAACCACCGAATATGGCTAAAAATGACATAATCTAACATACAATTATATGAATAACGGAATAATTAAAATTTAATCCCATTAAATAACTAAGAAAGATAAAAATAAAAATGTAACAAAAATATCAATTATCGAGATTAACAATTCATTATATATACTAATCTATTGTCCATCCTGTATAGTTTACTCCTCATGATTTTCTTGGACTATGTCCGTTCAATTATTTTTGTAAATGTCAGAAAATTCACACTAAATAATTTATTTGCTAAATTGTCTTCCCAAATGTAATTAAATTTTTCAATTTTTCCATCTTTTATTTTGAAAAATAGAAAAGAGCTAAGCTCAGAGCAAAGGAAATATAAAACGATTCAGACTTTCATTATTGTTCAGCATCTTTACATTGCTTACAAGACTCGATTTATATAGACTCTTTGATCTGACAAAAGATTGACAGATGTCTAGCATCCAACGACTGTAGATGCTCCAAGAGGATCAAATCTATTACGGATTGCAATACTCTGAGCTGGTTTTAACTGTGAGCTGTAGACTAGTTTTGCTTTTTCCTTTTTGTTCAAAGATGCCGTTGGGGAAGAAGACTCACGAACAGTGTGAGCTGGCTTCTGGTCAAAGACCTTCATGGGCTGCTGACCATTATTAAGGCCCACTGCATTGTTGTTCTTTGACCCATCATTCTCCTTGTTGAAAGCTTCTGTTTGTGGCAGAGTCTTTGGCTTCTTTGTCGTTGACTCCTTTGGTTTGACACACCCCCTCAAACTTTGTGTGGGTCTTTGATCAACACCAAGTTTGAACCTTAACTCTTTGAAGGCTGTAATTGGTAACGACTTGGTGAAGATGTCCGCTAGCTGATGCTTCGAGGAGATGTGATGAACCACGACCTTGCCATGAGCCACACGTTCTCTAACATAGTGCCAATCCGTTTCAAAATGTTTGGATCGCCTGTGTAGAGCGGGATTTGCAGACAAGTACACAGAAGACAAGTTATCACAATAGAGATTCGGGAGAGAAGGCAGTGAAATACCAATTTCCCGCAGCAGATCTTCCAACCAAGTGACTTCTGCTGCTAAGTCAGATAATGCTCGATATTCTGCCTCTGTGGAACTTCTGGAGACTGTTTCTTGTTTCCTGGCAGACCATGAGATGATATTGTTGCCTAGGAAAGTGCAAAACCCACCAGTAGATCTTCGAGTTTCCTTGCAGCCAGCCCAGTCACTGTCGCTATAGGCATTGAGTGTGAAATCAGTAGAAGCAGTGAAGAGTGTGCCGAAATCAGTTGTGCCCTTAAGATATCTGAGGATGCGTTTCAGGAGATTGAAATCAGACATCATAGGGCAATGCATCTTCTGACATATGAGATTCACGGCAAATTGAATATCCGGCCTGGTAAGAGTGAGATACTGAAGCTTGCCTGCGAGACTGCGAAAGTAAGTAGGCTCTGGAAAGACTTATAACTGACCAGGGACCTTGTCAAGCTGACTAGGTAGAGGAGTTGGCATTGGAGGGCACTCTGCCATCCCAGCAGTATAAAGAAGATCCGCAGTATACTTAGCTTGATTGAGGAAGAGGCCATCAGGAAGGAAAGTGGCCTGGATTCCCAAGAAATAGTGTAGTGCTCCCATGTCCTTCATTCTGAATTCTTCACTAAGGACAGTGAGCAGGTGAGCAATGAGGTTGTTATCATTGCCCGTGAGAAGCATGTCGTCGACGTACAAGAGCAGAAGTATAGTGTTTCCCTTTTTTTGATAAGCAAACAGTGAGGGATCCTTTTTGCAGCATGTGAACCCAAAATCAAGAAGATAGTTGCTGAATTTGTTGAACCATTCTCTAGGTGCCTGCTTCAAGCCATAGATAGCTTTGTGGAGTTTGCACACATAGTCTGGACGCTCAGAATCTATGAATCCAGGAGGCTGGTGCATATAGACAGTTTCAGACAAGTCTCCATGCAAGAATGCATTCTTGACATCTAACTGTTTGATATCCCATTTTTTAATCGTGGCTGTGTGGAGGATTGACCGGATTGTTGCAGTCTTCACTACTGGACTATAAGTCTCCAAATAGTCAATCCCCTCCTCTTGATCAAACCCCTTAGCACATAACCGGGCTTTGAGCTTGTCTAGATCACCGTCAGCTTGGAGCTTGGTTCGGAAAACCCATTTGCAGCCAAGAACATTCATGTCTGGGTGATACGGGACCAAGGAGTATGTGCCAGTTTCTTTAAAGGTATCCATCTCCTCAGTCATGGCAGCATTCCAACCCGGATGTTTGAGAGCAGTAGTTACCGTTTTAGGTTCAGCATCGGGAGAGGAGATAGTGAGTAACACATACCTTGGGTTAGGCTTGCGGATTCCATTCTTGCCTCTAGTCACCATAGTATGTGTGCTAGAGACTGCCTCAGGTTCAGGAGCACCAAGAGAAGATGACACCTCAGTGTTGTGTGGCAAGGCAGAGGTGTTTGGTAGAGGTGGAAAGTCTTCTGAGGTGAACAGGACTGGTGCAACAGTGTTAGGAACAGATGCAGGTGAGGCAGAAGACACATCTAAAGCAGAGGACGGAGACTGAGTTGGTGGGTCCGCAGAGACATGCTCATGTACAACTGGAGTTACTGGTGGTGACAAACTTTCCTCAGCCAGAACATTCGGAGTATACAATTTAGACACAGGAAGAAAGCTCTGCTGCCAAGCTGAAAGCAAAGGAGTTGTAGCCTTTATCTGAAGTTGTATATAGGTTGTAGCAAAGGGAAACTCAGATTCTTCAAACAGAACGTGTCTGCTGATGTAAACTCGTCCTGTGGGAGGATAGATACAGCGATAACCCTTGTGACGATCATTGTACCCCAAAAATACACACTTAAGCGACCTTGGATCCAACTTGTTGGAAGTGTAAGGTCTGAGCAGAGGGTAACAAGCACAACCAAAGGTCATGAGGAAAGAATATTCTAGTTTCTTTCCAAACAACACTTCATAGGGACTTACTTGATTAGTATGAACTGAGGATGGCAACAGATTGCTGATGAAGTTGGCTGTGAAGAAGGCTTCAACCCAGTGTTTGAGAGGTACCTTGCTGTCAAAGAGCATAGAGAGACCAAGCTCTGTGATGTGTCTGTGCTTTCTTTCTGCTATGCCATTTTGTTGTGGCGTGTAGGGACACGAAATAAGCTGTTTTATACCGCATTGAGCTAAGTGAGAGGTGAAGAGTGTGCTGACAAACTCACCCCCTCCATCACATTAGAACATTTGGATCTTGCAACTGAACAGATTCTCAACAACCTTCTGAAATAGGAGAAAGACTTGATAAAAATCTGACTTTGTCTTGAGGGGATAAAACCAGCAAAAGCGTGAAAAATTGTCAATAAATATGACATAGTACTTGAATCCTTGAACAGAACAAACAGGTGAAGGACCCCAGAGGTCACAATGAATTCGTTCTAAGGGTTTGGTAGCTACAAAACTAGAAGCAGAAAACGGAAGTCTTCTGCTTTTCCCAAGTTGGCAAGATTCACACAGCTTGGTGGAGCCTTTATTGATGGAGATGTCGTTAGTCCTGGAGAGGTGTTGGAGAACTTCAGCATTTGAGTGACCAAGTCTACGATGCCATACTTCTGAAGTTGCAGAAGACTGTCTTTTGGAGTAGAAGGCCATGAAAGAGGGATTCTCCAACACATACAGGTCATTACGCCTGCTTCCTTGTGTCAGGACTATCTTTGAGTGTTTGTCCTTTACAGCAACACCATCACAATCAAATTCAATGGAGATGGGATAATCAGAAGTAAGCTTGGAGACAGAGAGTAGTGATTTGACAATATCAGGACACACGAGGACATCATTTAGAGAAAGTGTACCTGAAGTGAGAGCCAGAGGAACAGAACCAATGTGAGTGATAGGTAAAAAACTTCCGTCCCTTATCATCACTGAGTCGTTGCCTTGATAAGGTTTAGAGGCCTGAAGATGCTGATGTAAGTTGGTCACATGGGCAGATGCTCCTGTGTCCGGATACCACTCATGTCCAGAGTACGGAGGCTCATCTGAGACTTTTAATGCAGCCAGAGCAGTGTTAACATCAGGGGTTTCAAAGTACTCATCAAACCTCTTGTAGCATGTATTGGCACTGTGACTATACTTGTGGCAGATCTGACAAGTAGGACGAGGGCCACCAGAAGGAACATTGAACTGTTGCTGAAACCCACGACCACGAGTGGAGTAAGAGCCTCTACCCCGGTTGTTGCCACGGCCACGACCATTAAACCCCGTATAGCCAGAACCACGACCATAGGAACTAGAGTGAGGAGCAGTATTGTTCACAGTAAAGGCCATGTGATTGTTAACAGAAGTAGCGGATGATTCATAAGCTTGAAGACGAGCCTCAAAACCAGTCAACCGATACACAACGTTTTCAAAGGAAGGACCAGGGGCAGTATCTAAAGCGTTTTCAATTACTGCAGCGACAGGCTCATATTCTTTCCCTAGTCCATTTAAAATACCATAAATTTTCTCTTGATCTGGGACCGGATAGCCTATGGAATCAAGCTGATCACAAATGGTCTTAATCTCATTCAAGTACTCAGACATGGACTTGTCTAGCTTGGAAACAGTTTGCAATCGACGTTGTAAATCAAACTTCCTAGAGGTTGAAACTCTATTGAAGTGCTTAGCGAGAGCAAGCCATACCTCTTGTGATGATTGAAGACCATACACCACACGGAGGGCATCTTCTGACAGTGAACCAAAGAGCCAAGCTTTGACAAGTTGATCACTTTGCATCCACTTGGTGAAATCTGGGTTAGCCGCTTCAGAAGCAACGTCACCCGTCTTGACAGAGACTGTAGGAGATGGTCTTATTGTATCACCAGTGACAAAACCCAAGAGCATTTGACTAGAGAGGAAGGACTCGAATTGAGTTTTCCACAGCAAGTAGTTGGAATCAGTAAGCTTGAGAGTGACGCATTGAGATATGCTGAGGGAGGAGAAAGAGACATGTGAGCCATCCATGGCTCTGATACCATGAAAAATAGAAAAGAGCTAAGCTCAGAGCAAAGGAAATATAAAACGATTCAGACTTTCATTATTGTTCAGCATCTTTACATTGCTTACAAGACTCGATTTATATAGACTCTTTGATCTGACAAAAGATTGACAGATGTCTAGCATCCAACGACTGTAGATGCTCCAAGAGGATCAAATCTGTTACGGATTGCAATACTGTGGGCTGGTTTTAGCTGTGAGCTGTAGACTGGTTTTGCTTTTTCCTTTTTGTTCAAAGATGCCGTTGGGGAAGAAGACTCACGAACAGTGTGAGCTGGCTTCTGGTCAAAGACCTTCATGGGCTGCTGACCATTATTAAGGCCCACTGCATTGTTGTTCTTTGACCCATCATTCTCCTTGTTGAAAGCTTCTGTTTGTGGCAGAGTCTTTGGCTTCTTTGTCGTTGACTCCTTTGGTTTGACATATTTTACAACAAAAATTAAACATTTAAAAAAATACACAAACTAATAAAGAACTTTCAAAAAATAATTTACAATATTAATAATTTAACCATAAAAATAAAAATAAATCACTAGAAGACAAATACAGCCTCATTCCTAAGTTTAAATGGTAACAATAACAAAAGATTCATAACATTCCTCACCATTTTTCAATTCCACATTTACCAGCCAATTCATGTAAATTTGAAAACCAGAAATAGTAAAAGAAAATCTTACAAAAAATGCCATTTTAGGCAAAATTCTTACAAAAAAATGTCATAAATCTGATTGCTTGTAGAAAATGTCACAATTCACTATTTAAAAGGCTTGGAATGACTGATTTGCCCTTAGTGATGAGTAACATTAAAGTTTTTGTCCACCACTACCACCACTTGTCCATCACCACCACTTGTCCACCGTCTCCGTCACCGTCCTCCATCGCTATCTGGTTTTGTCCACCACCGCCACCACTTGTTCACCGCCTCCGGCACTGTCCTCCGTCGCTGTCTCCATTTATATCATTCGTCATTGTCTCCATTTATGTCCTTCGTTTTCGTCATTCCTCGCAACCTCCGTCACTGTCACCGTTTACGTCCTCCGTCACTGTCTCTATCCTCCATTGCTGTCTTCGTTTTCGTCCTCCGTCGCAACCACCTTCTCCGTCACCGTCCTCCGTCGCAACCACCTTCTCCGTCATTGTCCTTCGTTGTTTTGTCCTTCGTCGTTGTTTCTGTTTATGTCCACAGTTTTCGTCACCGTCTTCTTCACCGTCTCATTTCAATCAACAGCCACCACCATCCTCCATCTTCGAAGAGAGAGAGAGAGAGTTGGTTTTCCAAAAAAAAAAAAAGACAAAATTGTGGCATTTTTTATAAAGAATCAAAACAGTGGCATTTTTAACAAGAAAATTTAAAAACAATGGCATTTTTTATAATATTCACATAGTAAAATACCATATGAAATAGTAAAAATCAAATCCGACACAGAGTCTTTCATAGGAAATATATTAAAAGAAAAAAAATCTACCAAGCATTTCTTCTCCCATTCCTAATGGAAAGAGATCCAAAACTGGAAGACACATCTTCAAGCAAAGCATTATTCATCGTGCATCCCACGGCCACGTGTCCTCGACTCACTTATCAGTCTCGCCCAAATGGAACCACTCAAAGCCAAAGTCGTCTCGTTCCCAATCACCCATAAACAGTGCCTTGCTCGAGTCAGTGCCCCATTGGCTCTTTGACGGTTACTCAGAAACCCAACTTTCCCGTTACTGTTACTTCTAATGGTAGAGATGATGATAACATATTCTTCACTTCCTTGGAACCCATCAACTGATCGAACATTCAGAGTAAAAAGCTCATCTGATAAGCGACTGTACTTATCTCCCACTCTCTCTTGGATTGCTCTCACTTGACCTTTGTAAGGTGAAACCACTCCAACACTCATCTTCATCCTCGTCTCGCTTGAAACTGTTTTCAAAAACCAAAATTTATCAAATAGAATCTCTAATGGAAATTAACATATTGATTAGTAAATAAATAAAGAATATACCTTTGAAAAGATTGGATATGATTTCAGAAATCACAGCAACTTCAACCATGTTCTTGGGACTATGTCCATCACCAAACTCTTCTTTCCCTCGACCAACATTAATGAACGAGAATGAACCATACATGTTGCCTTGAAGAAATCGCTTTTGATATACGCTTTCTTGAACATTCGAAACATCTCTAATTCTTCCACCATAGAACTCATGTTCGAAAACCGACTAATCGAAGGATGCATTCGGTATTGAACATCAAGCAAGTGTTTGTTATGACCAAGCAGAACCAACCTTTCAAACAAGCTTCTTCCGAATTTTGCCTTCTCCGATTCTTTGTTATGAACCATTGCAGGTACTCATCTCCTATAAGAACAGCAGGTCGCAAACCAGGAAGCTGCAATGCAGCAACTGATTCACATTCTTTAAGGTGAGCCGCCTTGTCGATTACAACAAGTTTTATATCTCCTGTTCTTCCCGCATTAATCTCCGCAGCTCCGGAGGCTGTGCAGAAGATTATATGCGTATTCTGTAGACAAAACTTCCTTCTGTCTTCATGTTCAAGCAAGTCTGGTATCTCAACAATTTTTCGAAGCAAACGCAGAGCTGCAAGGCAGTCAAGACTGATTATTATGTTGAAGCAATCCAATTTGAAACTACCTTTCTTGAAATCGTATCAAGAACCATTCTCCTGCAAGAATTATCTGACACGCTCAAGAGCTTGACGGGCTGCGATCATTTTCTTCACATCTTCAGATGAAATGAAAGACTTGGGAATATGTGTGTACAAATTAACCATATCTATCTCCACTTCTTCACATAAGCTTTTGAAACATTTCCTTACAAAACCTCCAAATGTAAGAATGTTTACATATCTTTCCTCTTTCTCCTCTATTCGATCTACGTAGTCATTGTACTTAGCCTCGGTGTTCTCAAGAAAATCTATGAGCGACTCTAATCTTTGGGACCATCCAGAAAATGGTGAGAACAGGTTTTTAAGTTTACCTATCCGATGATCAAGAAACACATCGAGAAGAACATGATCATTCTTGGTAATCCCCATTCGGTCTCGGTTTCCAGATAGAACTATACCTCCCAGCCTGTAAGTAGCATTTTCTGATGAAGAATTTTCTTTAAATAAGGACAAGAGCCTCGAAGCAACTTCTATAATCGATGTATTTGTAGGAGCACACACCACAGTTTTGCACTTTAGCTTGAGAAGGGTAGAGAGAAGCGTCGCAACTATCTTGGTCTTGCTAGTTCCAGGAGGTCCCCATATCTGTTTCACACTGTTCTTGTGATTGCAGCTCCTTGTCTTAAGGCAACCCAAGATTGCTTCTTGTTGAGAAGAGTTCAAGCTTGTCGAACAAATGATATTATTAACACAAGCAGAAATGTCAATAACATCATCTCTATAGCAAAAACATTGTTCTGTATCCTGCATCACAAGCAAAACCACATATTACTCAATTGAAGCATAGAGTAGGGCCCTGTTTTAATGAGAGAGGATCGTTTCTTAAGCTTACCAGAGCATTTGGCTGTAGCACACTCTGGATGAGAGTCGAGTTGGAAGCTTCATTGTGTAAGGCGTTCCAAATCCGAGTGTTTGTGGTTAAAGTCATGAGGAAAACACCGAAACGAAGCGGATATTCCGCAGAATAAGGTATCGATCTAGATGAATGAACATAGATTATGAGATCACCATCAACCTTGAATACTGACGTAGCGGAAGCTAGATAAATGCAAGGATCTTATTTAGTCTGAGAATACCTAAGATCAATGCCTTTCTGGATTCGTTGAGATCTCTCTGGATCTACTAAAAACAAGGGTTCGAGAATACTATTCACTGAAAAGCACAAAGCTTTTTAATTTTATTAATCAATCAACTGAATACAAAAAGAGGCCTCTATGGCTTATTTATAAGAAATCCTAAAAACCCTAAGAAAACTCTGGAATATTCTAGAAACTCTAAGAGATAAACACTAAAATAAATAATATAATTAAAATACAAATAAAAGGCAATTATCCTAATTCTCACGATCTATCTTCATGGAGCGACAAACCTCTGACGTTGACCTCTGGACCATGGCACAAGGACAGCAGGAGACCCTTCGAAGTTTCATCGACAGATTCAAGACAATCCTGTCTAAAATTGAAGGAGTAACCAACAAGTCCGCATTGGATGCCCTGAGAAATGCGCTATGGTACGAGTCAGATTTTCGGAAGGAAATGTACGTCAATGCACCATCTACAATCCAAGACGCCTTGCATCGAGCGTCAGGCTTCGCAAAAAACGAAGAAGAGTTTCGAAGGCTAGCCCAGAAGCATGGCAAGTCGAAGCCAGCGAACAATCCCACCCAAGTTATAAACCCATCGGCAACAAAGAAAACGAGCCAAGGATCGGGTTTTATCTAGCACGAAGGCGGGTTCAAAGGAGCCCATAACTTTCACGTCAACTCGACAGACGCTGGCCGAGGTCGGGGAAGAGGCCGTGGAATAACACATGGATCAGAAAGCAAAGCAACTTCGACGAAGTAGCCTATTGTGAGTTCCATCGAATACTCGGTCATTCAACCGCTAACTGCCGCACCCTCGGCCAAAAGTTAGCTGCCAAGCTCACAGCCGGCACACTCAAAGGAGATTTTAGTCTTAAAGATTTCGAAATCGATGAGGCCGCCGAACAGCCGGAACAAACCAATAATGATATCCCAAAACGGGGAAGAAAGAACGATGATCAAGATCACGGTAGCGCCCGCCAACGGAACAACTTCATCATGGGAGGATCTCAACACTGTGCCGACACAGTATCTACCATTAAAGCATACCAGCGACACGCCGATATCAGCGCAAACTGGTCCACACCGCCAAAGTTTACTAATGACATAATAACGTTCGAAGAAAAAGAGACACAAGGCCTTGACATCCCACACAGCGACCCCCTCGTGATTCAGCTATCATTGACGACCGCGACGTGGTGCGCATATTGATCAATTTGGGCAGTTCCGTGATGTGATCTTCCGGGATACTCTTCAACGGATGAGTATCGACCTGTCCAGAATCCGGTCCTTACCCAAACCAATCACGGGTTTCTCTAGCGAGACCACGATGACCATGGGGACCATCAGTCTGCCCGTTCGCACTGGTAACCTGACCAAAATCGTCGAGTTCTCCGTTTCGGATAACCCTGGATCAACTCAATGCGAGCGGTGCCATCAACTTACCATCGGTGTATCAAATTTCCCACTCCCGAGGGCATCAAAACAATCTGGGGGAGCCAGAAGGACTCCCAGATTTGTTTTTTAGCCGAGCACAAAATCCGAAATCCAGCTGCCGATCCATCTAGAGACGGAAAACGAAAGAAAATGAAGATAGATCGTGAGCAGCTCAAGGAGCGGGCCCAACTCTTATAGCAATTACAGATGGACGAAGATCGCAAGAAGGAAGGTCCCGTTTCGACTTGCGACCCCGTCATCTCAGTCTGCATCGACGATGACCACCCAGAACGTTGTGTCGACATAGGCGCCAAGCTCAAGGAACCGATAAAGCAAGCGCTTATCTCTTTCCTCAAAAAGAATATCAACACCTTTGCTTGGGCCGCTGAAGATATGCCCGGAATCGACATCGATATTGCTAGCCATGAGTTGCATATCGACCCCACCTTCAAGCCCGTCAAGCAGAAACGGCGGAAGCTCGGACCCGAAAGGGTAAAGGCAGTGAATGACGAGGTGGAGAGGCTTCTGCGTGTCGGATCAATAATGCCCGGAATACCCGGGCTGGCTCGCAAACCCGGTTGTCGTTAAAAAGAAAAACGGCAAGTGGCGCGTTTGCGTAAACTTTACCGATCTGAACAAAGCCTCTCCTAAGGACAGCTTTCCATTACCACACATCGACCGCCTAGTCGAGGCAACGGCTGGCAACAAGCTTCTATCCTTCATGGACGCTTTTTCAGGCTACAATCAGATCTTCATGAACCCCGAGGATCGCGAGAAGACAACATTCATCACGGATCGAGGAATATATTGCTATAAGGTAATGCCGTTTCGTCTGAAGAACGCCGGTGCCACATATCAGCGTTCAATGAACTAGATGTTTGGTCATCAGCTCGGCAATACTATGGAGGTGTACATAGACGATATGCTCGTCAAGACGCTAGAAGAAAAAGATCACATCACTCACCTAGAGGAATGTTTTCAGCAGCTCAACCAAAATAACATGAAGCCTAATCCAGCAAAATGTCGATTTGCAGTTACTTCCGGCGAATTTCTTGGTTATCTAGTGACCCACCGCGGCATTGAGGTCAATCCGAAGCAGATCGACGTCCTTCTCAAGATGGCTTCACCCAGAAACACCCGCGAAGTGCAAAGACTGACAGGAAGGGTGGCTGCTCTTAACTGATTCATTTCTCGGTCCACCGACAAATGTCTGCCATTCTACGATACTCTGCGCTGTAACAAGAGATTCGAGTGGACGGGCACATGCGAAGACGCCTTCCAGCAGTTAAAACAGTACTTAGCCAGCCCTCCCGTACTCGCCAAACCCGTCGAGGGGGAACCTTTATTCTTATACACAGCCGTGTCGAATACAGCAGTAAGCGGGGTGCTTATTCGAGAGGAACGCGGCGAGCAAAACCTATCTTCTACGTTAGCAAGTCCTTAACTGACGCCGAGACAAGATACCCTCAGATGGAGAAGTTGGCACTTTCCGTTCTCATGTCCGCTCGGAAGTTGAGACCGTATTTTCAGTCGCACACAATCATCATTCTGAGTACTTTTCCCCTTCGCTCCATCTTGCACAGCCCGAGTCAGTCCGGAAGACTTGCGAAATGGGCCATTGAGCTCAGCGAATATGACATTGAGTATCGCGCTCGAACCGCCGCCAAATCTCAGGTATTGGCAGATTTCCTAATCGAACTTCCAGACGAAGATTGCATATTCGAACATCCAAATTTGACCTGGCAATTACACGTTGACGGATCCTCATCCAAAAGTGGTTCCGGAGTTGGCATCCACTTAACTTCCCCGACGGGAGAAATTCTCGAACAATCCTTCCGCCTGAGCTTTAAAGTATCCAACAAAGAAGTTGAAGACGAAGCTCTCATCGCTGGTATGAAACTCTCCCAAGGCCTTAAAATCGACCACGTTGATACCTTATGCGACTCGCAATTGGTGGTCAACCAGTTCAATGGAGAGTATGCCACCAAAGATGCTTGCATGGATGCATATCTTAAGATAGCAAAGGAGTTGGCAGCCCAATTCAAGGAGTTCCACATGACGAGGATTCCTAGGGGCGAGAACAGCAACACCGATGCATTGGCCGCCCTTGCCTCCACGTCCGATCCCAACTTAAAACGGGTAATTCCGGTGGAGTTCATCGAATTCCCTAGCATTGCTCCGCCCACTGAGGTAAATGTCCTTACTTGAGCTCAAGCGGCGAAAAAAATAAAGGAGCAACCTGAAGCAGCGGCTGTCGAAAAAAGAAGCACGAACGCCGAGACCAGGAGGGACATTTCCACCACAGATTTACCTCTTTTCAGTCCCGAAGAGACACTTCCACCACAGACTACACGTTCAACGACTCCTCCGATCGCAGTTCCTACTAAGCAACCAAGAGACACAGAACAACCTGTCGCAATGGATGTTGATCCTCCAGACATTCCAGGCATCCAAACCCCGCCTACAACCCAAACAACACCTCCCGGCTCCACCGCCGACACACTTACCTCTACCCCTCCACTTGAAGAAGCCATCGTTGGTTCAAACGAGGAGTCCTATGCCACTGCGTACGGATGCGATAGTAAATGGCTCGCCCGAATCAAGGACTAGATCGCTAACGGTACCTTACCAATAGATAAATGGGAGGCTCGAAAACTTCGGGCCCAAGCTGCCCGTTTCGTTCTGCTCGACGGTCATGTCTTCAAATGGAGTTTTTTAGGGCCATTGCTTTCCTGCGTCGAGGGCCAGACGGCGCGCGACATAATGACGGAAATCCATAGTGGCTCTTGTGGCAACCACTCTGGTGGCGAAGCTCTCGCTATCAAAATCAAGCGTCATGGACATTATTGGCCCACTATGGTCAACGATTGTGAGCATTTTTCGGCCAAATGCAAGAAGTGTCAGCATCACGCTCCTAGGATCCACCAGCCCACCGAGCTCCTCTCGTCGGTCACGTCGCCATACCCATTCATGCGATGGGCTATGGACATTGTTGGCCCGTTGCACCCATCCCGCCAGAAAAAATATCTCTTAGTCTTGACGGACTATTTTTCCAAATGGGTGAAAGCTGAAGGATTTGCCCGCATTTGTGACGCTTAGGTCGAACGCTTTGTTTGGCGCACCATTAAATGCCGGCATGGAGTCCCATACGAAATTGTCACGGATAATGGTTCTCAGTTCATATCGACAAAATTCGAAACTTTCTGCGAAAAAAGTGGAACATCCGTTTGAGCAAGTCTACCCCACGCTACCCTTATGGGAACAGACAAGCTGAGACCATCAACAAACTGATCATCGGCGGCCTTAAAAAACGTCTGGACAGCAAGAAAGGACTATAGGCCGACGAGCTCGATGGCATGCTTTGGTCCCATCGAACGACTCCACGACGGGCTACTGGAGAGACTCCATTCTCTCTCATCTATGGCACCGAATGTGTCATTCCTTCCGAAATACGTTTTCCAGGCATCCGTCGGAGACTCTTGTCGGGTCAGGCAGTACTCAATCACCTTTTAATGCTTGACGAGCTCGACTTCGTCAACGAACGATGCGACCAAGCTTTGGTTCGCATCACAAACTATCAGCACGCCGCCGCACAATACTACAACTCCAACATCCACCCGCGTAAGTTTTCCGTAGGAGACTTAGTGCTGCGTGAAGTCTTCCAAAACACCGCCGAACTTAACGCCGGAAAACTTGGCGCTCATTGGGAAGGACCCTACACAGTCACAAACATCGTCAAACCGAGCGTCTATAAACTCGCCCACATGACCGGCGAACCAGTCCCGCGCTCCTAGAATGCACGACATTTGAAAAAGTATTTTCATTAAGATACTTTACATTCATCACATGAACTACGAGACGGCTTGATCCCTGCCCAGGGTACGTAGGCAGCTCGTCTTCGGATGGGTTCAGCTGTCCCCCCTCCTCAAAAGGGGGGGAGTGGGTGCGTATACTCGTATACTCCCAATTCTTGTAACTACTTTTCACAATTAATCAAACGTAAATTTTCACTCAAATGTGTCTACATCCTTTATGAATTATTCAAGTCTCGCAAAACAAACGTTTCACACTTACTCTCGTTGCTGCTGGCCACAACAACGAATATATACAAATACTTCAGATCTGATAAATACATCCTCCATAGGATTAAATGCGTGCTATACAAATAAAAATGTTCATTCTCGAGCGGGTACGTTCGAAACCGAGCATATGCGTAATCCGAAATATTCATTCTAAAAACCCAACTCACAAATCGTTGGTTCTATCGCTTACATGTTCATTATCGAGCGGATATGTTTAAAGAAAAGCATGTACGTAATCCGAAATGTGCACCTTAAACCCAACAAAAGAAATGTTGGTCGCTACGCGATACATGTTCGGCTTGGAGCAGCCTCGTTAAAAAGAACTTGGCTGTAAACCAAAATGATCATCCAAAAACCCAATAATCTGACTATTGGTCCCAACTACGTAATGTGTTCGTTTCTTGGAGCAGGCTTGTCAATTAAAACTCGCCTGTAAACCAAACTCGGAGTTACAGAATAAAACCCAACACACAAAACGTTGGTCTCATCGCAAGTCAGAAATCAAAGATATTATGGAGCGGACCTGTTCCGTAAACCATAATACTTAGCCTAAAAACCCAATACACTAAACTATTGGTCGCATCAAAACTCCAAGTCATTGTCGGAATGGAGTAGTTAATAAGAACTCGCCTGTCGACCAGAAGACTTAAGAGCCAAGACAACAAATCATAAACAATAAAATCAAAAGCCGTATCAATAAGTCGTCAAAACAAAATCCCACAAGGTTCAAAGTCATGACCAAAGTGGATAAAGCCGTCCAGGTACAAAAGCAAAAGCAAGGTTCTAAGTTAAGACCTAAACAAACCAAACCAAGTCTGATATAAAAACAGAAAGCATAGACACATAATCAAGCTAACACGGCTAGGTAATAGCCTTCGTGGCTCCACAATCCTCACCAACAACTTCTCCGGCAACAGCTGAAGTGGCAAAAGTAGCAGGCTCTGCGGACTCGCCGGTCCCGATTTCGTTGCCACCATGGAAGAACCTCCCATCCGCACTAACCATGATATCTTTCGAGTTATCCTCCGCGGACCTCGAAGACTCGCGACCATCCTCAAAATACTCAACACTGCCTTGAGCAGAGGAGTCGCCCACGATCTTCAACAAAGACACTTGCTTGCCAACAGCCAACGGGACGGGAATCTCTAGGCTCTGAGACCCAAGCTCACTGATCGCCTTGTTCTCCTGGTTCGATCCAAAGACATTGGTAACACCGACGCTAGCCGCAACGGATTCCACAGGTTCATTCAAGCAAGGCGCAACAGCGGAGGAGATCCGAGGAGGAGAGGGAAGCAAACTCCTTTCCAAGTCACTTAGGATCAGCGAGCATCGGCACCCTGCAATGTCGTGATACGAACCTGCAACCCCGTCATCTCCTCATCAAGGACGGGTGCGTCTCTCCTTTGAGAAGAATGACGAGCTCAAGGTTGCTCTCTATCTGACTCAAATCGATCATATCCGTGTAAGCCTCACCCTTTGCCTTAGCAAGGTGAGCTCTGGCGCACGCAAGCTTGTCCTGGAAACGCAAAGCCAGTTGAGTACTCGCCTCATTTGCCGCTTGACGAACCTGTATCTCACGAGTTTTCTCAGCTTCTATAAGCTGATTTCGAAGTTCAACGATCGACATTTTGCGACGATACTAGCTGCCTTTCAAGTACTCGGCTTATTTTTTAACAACCTCATACTTCTTCTCAAGACCTGCCATCGCGGAATGGTGCTCATCAGCCGCCTTAGCCGCCTTCTCAACCTCGTTCTGCAGCACAAGAATCGTCTTCTGATCCTCCTCAGCTCGAGCCTTACTCGCCCAGGCCTCTCGGTCGTAATCGTAGACCAACTGGTTGATATAGGCAAGAAACTGCGATAAAAAAAAAAAAAATCACAAGGCCAAGTTAAGAAGGACAATGAGAAGTTGAAACTAGAATAAAGATGGGAAAAATCAAATAGAAAGCTTACCGCAGTTCCACGAAGGGCCATCTCGGCATAAGGAACCTGATGCATCAGCCTGTCTGGAGGAGTCATCGTCATTCCAAATAGGTCACACTAGAAAGGAGAAGAACCGCAGAGGAGCGATTCTCGCAAACACCATCATCGGTCGAAGACGTCGGAACGGTAGTCTCGAGACAACCAACATCGCCGCTTTTCCGCTTCTTGGTAGATCTTTCCTCGGCTACAGCTTTCCCTTTGACAGAACCACTAAGTTGCCGGCCCTGGTCTCTCCCTCTCTTCCGGCCCGTGCCAGTCTTAGCAGTCCCCTCAATACGCCCAAGAGCAATCACGTGCTCAGGAGGGGATGCCACAGCAGACCTCGGCACCGGCTTTGGAATCGCGAAGGGCTTCGCTAAAGTAGCAGAGCTCAGCATTGAGGATGGGCCAGCACCCTTCGTGGTCGGCTCTTTCCCGCGGACAGCCTCGCGAGGAGACCTCACTGTGTTAGCCTCGGCCGTTTGCTTGGCCTTTGCAGCTTCTCTTTCTCTCCAAGTCACCATCTCGTCCTCTGAAGGGTTAGCCGACTAACCTGAAACAGAAAGTCCTTCCCGAAGAGCACGTGCTCTCTCAACTCGTCTCAAAGAAACATGTCTCTCCCAATGACACTTCCTCGATGCAAGGGCTTTGTGTAGCGAACGCCAACCGTTGGGAATCGGCAGGCAAGGATAGACCACTGCAACAAAGACAAAAATAACAACATAATCAAGATTCGACAAATAACCAAAGCAGCGCACAATAAACCAATTACGCCGAGCCCTTAAAACTTTCAAAGGGATCGGCTACCCTTTCTCCGCCACCGAGTCGAAAAGCCGATGCCATCGCCTAAAGTCTCCTCACAAATCGGTACGTAAAAAAAGAAATCCATCCACCAACGATCCTTGCTGGGAAACCCTTCGATGATGCGGAAGTCTTTCCGATTCACCACAAAGTAGACTAACTTGTCCTTGAGGGAGGATTTTCTGAGATGCAACCAGTTCATCAAATGATAAGGAGTGACCTCCTCCACAAGTTCGTAGCTCCGAATTAGAATCCCAATCAAATGACGAAGTCCCCGAGGAGTGATCTGCGAGATGGAGACACTGTAATATCGCAGATACGACAGAATGACAAACGGAATTGGAAACCACAAAAAACACCTGTGGAAGTAGCTCTCGTATAAGGTGAAATACCCATCCGGAGGCTCATCAACACGATCTAAGGACGAAGGAACAAGCAACTCTATTTCCTCAGAAATGTGGAATTTTTGCCTCAACGAAGTCAAAGACTCTTCATCAGAAAGCGATGCGCCAGAAGAATCGGAAACCCTTGCCTTGTTTTTGGTTTTACACTTCCTCAACACCGGCGTAGCATTTCTCGGAGAACGAGCGCCCCATCGAGCTATCCTTGCCAAAAAAGCGATTTGGGCCTCAGTGGTCGGCTCGTCTTTAACATCCATAAGATTCAATGTCTCGTCTATTAGCCCGTCATGAAGAGGGGACTTTCCCAAAGCAGTAAAACCAATAGCAGATGAATCGATCACAGAATTGGACTCGGCATCAGAGACAGACAACTCGCCACTAAACATTGGACTCTCCATCTCTACAGTTATAAAAACTATTCTAAGCAAACACAACTCAACAATGACAGAATTTGGTAAAAAAAGATAAACGGCGAGAACTCGGCGATACCTGATCAAATGCTAAAGATCTCGGTGAAACTCTACAATATCGAGGAGAAATCGGCGAGTCATAAAACGTTATCGGCAAAATTTCATATCAAGAAATCACAACCCAAACACGGATTCGGCCTTCTCAAAAATCAACAGAAAGTCTAGTCCTCGGCTCATGACAAACAAATCAGTTGAAGATTGCGAAGGATAAGCGAAACGCAGCTTCGGTTCTCGGCGATAAATCAAACCGAAACCAGCCCCTTAGCAACGAACGACGATTGGTTACAAGATCGCGGTCCTCTGCCCAGCAGCTGCGAGATCTCGGTATGCGATGAAATCGACACGAGAACTCGATGAGAGCTTGGTAAAGAAGGAGACCTCGGTGTCGCTAAAGTCGGTTCGAGTTATTAGAGATAGAGATCTCGGCGTCGTTGAAATCACCACGAGAACTTGTCACGAGAGCTCGGCAAAGACGGACTTTCGGCGTCATTGAAATCGACAAGCTATCAAACGGAGATTTCGGTAGAGAAGAACTCGCCGGGAGTTGTCGGCGGCGGAGACCTCGGCGGCGTGGAAGACTTTGGTCTCGCGTGTTAGATCTCGACCGAATTCGAATCCAATAGAAACCAATCCGCGGAAGAATTAACGGCGGACTACAAGGCAAGATGAGAGCTCGGCCCAAACCCCAAACCAAAGGATTCTCGACGCCGACTACTGGAAAGGAAAGACGAACAATGATGAAGCATCGGGTGATGAACGACGACGAAAGCTCGGCGCGAGTCCTCGGCACGGGCAATCTCGGCAGAATAATCGCAGTTTCGGTGAAGAGGATACTCGCCGACTACAAGCGGACGAGCTCGGACGACGGCGACGAGGATAGTTGGTGGTGGCGGCGGTGGCGAAAATTTTTTTAAAAAAAAGTAGAAACAAAACAAAACCCTAAAAACCAAAGGTGAGAAGAGAGAATTTTTACCTTTTTTCTTTTTGGAGAAGTGAAGTTGTGAGGAAAGGGAAGAAGGTTGGAGACTTATATAGTCCAAAAATCACATATCTTTGTATCTCAGCAATTGGTAACTTGACATTTCGATTCCTAGACAAAACAGAAAAACGCAAAGTTTCGATTCCCGAATGAAATAGAAATTTTTACTAAGTGTGCACAATTGTCAAGTTAAACATTCTGCAACATGTAAACTTGACAATGACAGAATACAAAACAATGCATAAATCACAAATTCGTACAGCTTTCACAGAACAAGCTCGAATTTATGTACGCTTAAAAAAAAAAAAAAAAAATTTTGTCGGGTTAAGCATTTCCTTAAGCATGTAAACTCGGCAAATTTAACAAAACGGAAACATCTCAGTAAATACAAGGCTAGTCGAAATGGAGAAGCAAGCGTAAATCAAGCTACGATGCTTACGGAGGCAAGTTAGCTCGGCGGAGCAATCGGGAACAAGAACATCTTGACTCGGCGCCATTTTGACACGAAGCTAAGTCTGGTAGCATCGATCTCGTCTTGAATTATCTTTAAGCTTGGCACTCTCCTAACGAATACTACCAAGCTGGGGGGCTAACTGTTGAGGTCAAAACTCCCTCTGACAGTTTTCTCTTGTAAAATGGCTAAGTATAGAAATGAATATAAATGGGAAGGTGCCTAGTTCACTCTGAAGACCTGGACAACTTAACGGAGTAACTCGTTTCGTCTAAACATTGGCATGATCCGCCGACTATTTTTGCTTCTTGTCGACTTCTCCTCTTTTGCCGACTACTGCCACTGCTAACCACCGTCTGCGCCGATTACTAACCCTCGTGACACCTCCCGGCGCAGTAAAAAGCTCGACGAAGTCGGCCCATATTAGCTTATTTGGCCGACTATGTGAAGTTGGGCCGAGAACACAAACCCAAGATTGGCAGGATGGCAACATGGCAAGGTCAGGTCCAAGATGGCGAAGCCCGTGGCAGGCGCCGACTACGAGAAATAGGAAATCCCGAGAAATATGGAAAACTTCCTTATCTCTTATTTGTTAAATCTAGCCGACTTAGACTTGTATAAATACTCTTGTACTCTCCTTGAAAGGGGGATCCGCAACTTTTTGGCAAAAACACTTAGCATCAAATCAATAAAGCTTTCTTAACGCTATTTTCGTGTTTTTGTCTTTGTTCTTGGTTGTTCTTGTGATTCTTTCCCAGAGATCTTGTTTCCTTTAAAAACCCTTGACAAATTCAATTGCGTTGGTTTCGACCTCCACAATAGCCATTAATTACTTTTGTATATCAAAGTAATTTGGAAACGTATATGTTTGTTTTCAAAATTGTTTCGGGAAAATCTAACCAGGTTCGCAAGTACACAGAACTACGGAATGATAGAGAGAAGTATCGTTTTATTAATCAACGAAGTAGGCTTGTAGCCAAATTGTATTACAACGTCTAGATGTCTAAAACGTTATAAAGGACTTCGTTGGATGTGGAAAACAAGGTTAGGTCTCTGGTTGCGATCGCTGGGATGCTGTGAAGATGTAGCTCTTAGGTTTTCTATGTGTGTTTTTCGATACCCCCCTCTTCTCTTGGATGTCCCTATTTATAAGACTTGATCAAATCCTTTTCGGAGTAGGATGAGACCTGACGTCATGATTATCTCCCTAGTAATTGGGATTTTTTATATACTTGAATCATTTACCTCTTCATATTATGAAGTCAAGATAATGATGGATCTCGCTGTACTTCCCACCGCCAAGTCCATGCGAAGTTATCTTAATAGACTTGTATTTATTTTATATCAAATAACTTAACTAGCCTTGTAACGACGTCGTAATGGCGTCCACAACTTGATAACAACAAAGTAACAAGGTCTCACTTGCTACTGACAAGTAATTCCTTCATTTTACGTGACATATATGACGCATTGTCATGTATTAGCAAGCTATTACATCGTTTAGCATGTCGTAGACTACGTGTAGTCAGGTATTAGTCACGTTATTATCTAACTTTATCTCGTGTAGACAACCCCTCGTGAGGTATCAGTAAGCTACAACTTCGTTCTACCTGACGTAAATGACGTATCGTCAGGTAAAGGCGAGTTATTAATTTAGTTTACGTGACGTTGATGATGTATTGTCAGGTAGAGGCCAGTTAGGACCTCGTTCTACCTGACATAGATGAGGTATTGTCAGGTAATAGCATGTCATCAGCTTATTAGACCAGGCCTAAATAGTGTAGAGCCAAGTCTAATATTCTAACCAGCACTAACCGAGGTCTACCAAGTAGTGAATTTATTTTTCCCAACAAAAATTCCATGTACTGTATTTTTTTGTTTTTGTCGGCCACGATTTTTAAAAAGCCCAAATGGCTAACATCTACAAATGATTTAAGAAGCAGAACCCAAACCCTTACATAATAAGAAAAACCCAACCCATTACAATTGACACACATAAAAGATAAGGTTGAGAACACGTGCAGCACAAAAAGGGCTGATGAAGCTTCACCAAAAACCACCACTGCAGCTTCATCGGAGACGAAATCCGGCAAAACTAACACAACAGACCTTGTGGCTAATTCCACCAATCCGCCAAGCTCTACACCAAACCACCATAGAAACCCTAAAACAGAATAGATCTAGCGATATTACCTAGATCCACTTCCTCCATCATCCGTAAACCTCATCTCCGTTCACTTCTCACCATTGGACATTTCTCTCCACAACCTTCTAAAAAGGCCAATGCTTAGCAATGGAGGAGTGAAGGTATCATTATTCCTAGGGAATAAGAGATTGGAGCATAAACTGATGAAGCTAGCTTTACTAGATTCGCCGATCTGAAAATCTGTAAAAAGAGGAGAATCGGACTGCGCCGAAAAATCAACCGGTCAAGGCGGAAAACCGGTCCGATTAAACAAAAAATATAGATCTAAGCAACTATATACACAAACACAAAAGAAAACTATATATATAATCTGGACCGACGATGTGGCAGTGAAAGCCCACAACTGCCGGCCGGAACCCAGATCTAATCAGAAAAGCTTTGAAACGATGAGAGCTTTTTTCGTAGAAAAAGAAAAAGAGTTAGAGAAAAGATAAGTTAATAGCTTAATTAATGATCTTCCAGATACTGTATTAGAATTAGAAACACGAATAAATTGTCTACTCCTAGTAAAATACTCCATCCGTTCCTTAGAGAATGATGGTTTGGTTTTTTTTTTTTTTAAAAGATCGATGTTTTCGTTCTAATTAATGCATCAGATGAATTTATTGGTACTCATATGACTTAATTGTCTTGGAAAATGATAAATCTATAATGTAATAAGAGGCCAGCACACTCCAGAAGATGACACATGGCACTACTTTTTTGACACGTGTTAGAAAATGTTGATTTTATACTATAACTGATAAATACAAACATATAAGATTTTTCTTCTCAAATAAGATTTGTTTGACGGAGAGTGAAATTTTTGGCATGGACTGATGCACAACTCGATATACCGGAGAGTTCAATTGTCTATGAGGCGGAATCTCACCCATTGGCACAACCATCAACACAATTTCGTTGTGAGGTTGATGGTTCTTGGAAGACGAGAGACTCTACATTGGGGTTAGGAGGAGTATGTGTTCAAGGAGATAGGAATATACTCCTAGGTGCACGAGGTCTAAGACATCAACAATCAGCGCTACATTCGAAAATGGAAACTCTAATATGGGCAATGTCATGTATTCTAGAGAGAGCTTTGGAGTGCTACATCTTTGAGACAGATTGTTCGGACTTGGTATATATTGTCAAACATCCGGAGAAGTGGCCAGCATTTTCTATCCTTTCGCCAAAATTTTAGGAGTTGCATGGCCGCATTTCCTAGTTTTCTCTATCTTTAATTTCTCTTTCAGTTAATCTAAAAAAAGACTGTTTGGCCCGTTCGGCACGTTTTAGAACTATAAATTTGTCTTTTGTAAAAAACTTTTGGCCTAATTGAATAACCAATTATAGTGGCATATTTTAATTAATGTTTAATTGACAAAAAAGAAGATTTGTTTGACATGTGGCATAATATGATTGGAACAAAATTAACAACTGGCAAAAACTGATTGACCGATTGACACGTGTCACGTTCGTGTTAATTACAAAGTTTGCCGCATCAAAACTTTATATAATAATAAGATTCCTAATTTTTGCCATGTCAATTATTATTAAACATAAAGGGAGTCAAACAAGGATTACAAGGACCAAATACTTACATTAAGAGATCAACTATGTGGATACTAACCTATACCAACAACACACATACCACACAAATCGCAGGGACGAAAGAAACCTCCTATGGCGAATAGGGTATACCTCACTAATCAACGACCGAAGTTTTACGGTATGACAAGTCGGATACCATCAGATCACAAACACTTCTAAAGACGGTGGAGAAGAATCCACAAGGTTAGAACGTTTCAATAAAAGGCCTACAACGAAAGAAAAGATCACGAAAAGAACTTCATAATAGGGACAAAGAGCGAGTCACATTCTAACCCAGCTAAAACGTTTCTGAGACGAATGCAACACCAGTTTCGGATCCATATAGATCCCAGTAAGCCATTAGCGACGGAAGAGCAATGCAAAAAAAGAGAGCAACCAAAAGCAAAGTCAAACAGAAGAGATCCAACACATGCAAATATCGAAACTAGAAAGAACTAAGGTCCACGGCTAAAAAGTGCATCTTTTATATGGAACCTAATTTTCCATTGAATAATTATATTGTTAATAAAATGCATTTATAAAAAAAAGTGATAGCAATTAATTTTTTTTTTCACGGAATAAAATAGAAATTATAGGCCTTGATGGTCCTAATTTACTTAATTTCTTTTCCAGTTGTAGTTTTTGGCTAATATTTTTTTTGCTCCCGGTCATTTTTGCCTCCATTTTTCCAACTCTAGCTTTCCTCCTTGGTCTCCATTTCTGTGTAAGTTACTGGATATTCTCGCTTCCTCTATTCTCCGTGCGCGTTTTGCTTGGATCTGTTCCACCAGGAAAGAAAAACCCTAGAATTTCACTTCCCTTCCTGCTTTGAGTTGCATAGCGAAATTAGGGTTTCGCTGCTCTTTTGAGTTCAATCTTATCGTTTATCTGCTTCGCTTGACCTAATAATCTCTTGGGTTCTGGTAATTTCGACAGGTGGGAGTATCTGGTGAGCTTTCGCTATGTATATCAAACTGGTGAGACTTTTCCTTCCTCTATTGAATTCGGAGCTGCTCTTCATCTGGTAATCTCTGTTTAATTTCTTCTGGGTTTTGGGATTTGATTTCGCCAAGGTTATAATCGAAGGATTCAAGAGCTACAAAGAGCAAGTTGCTACTGAGGATTTCAGCCCCAAGGTTAACTGTGTTGGTAATGTCCCTCTTTCGGAATCTCCACTGGATATGTTTTTACACTTCTGATTTGTACCTTTGCATCCTAGTTCTCTCACTAGTTTCTTGATCTTCATGTTCGATTCAACTCTAAACTTGTTGTTGTTGAAGCTGATGATCTGTGTTGTTCATATGCGTTGTTCTAACAGATGTTTTTTTTTATGCAGTTGGGGCAAATGGGTCTGGGAAAAGCAACTTCTTCCATGGTGAGTTTAGGCCTCTTGATCATAGTCACTACTTCCCCTATTTTACACACTTGCTCTTTTGTTTTATGCGAAGAAAGCATCTACAATTTGCAATTATCAATGACTTCTTGTTTTGGATGCAGCAATTCGTTTTGTGTTGAGTGACATTTTCCAAAATCTGCGGAATGAAGATAGGCATGCATTACTCCACGTATGTTCACATGTTTGATGCAGGCTTCAAAGTTGCTCTGTTAGGTTCCTTTCATGCTATCCCGGAATTTTTCTTACTATGACCCTGTTATTGGACAGGAAGGTGCTGGTGCTCAAGTTGGGTCTGCATTCGTGGAGATTGTGTTTGATAATTCTGACAACCGCATCCCGGTAATAATTCCATTGCCTAAAACTTTGTTCTGTATGGAAATAGTGACAACCGGAGCTTTCTTTTGTTTGATTAAATAGATGTTCATGTATGTTGTTATTGATGAACCGCAGTATTGCCATCTGCTCATATTTCTGTCACCTAGTAGCTAGGAAACTGTGTTGCTAAACTTGGAAATATTATACCTGCCATTTTTTAGTTTAGTGTACAGGTTATTTTAGGTTAATTTCATGGCTTCATGTCCATCAGTTAGATCTGGAGACCATTTAGGTCTGTTAAACCGTCATCATTTTCTTGGCTATTTGTAGGGTGTGGTTTTCTTATGCTATGAAGAACAGTATATCTTCGCCGCACCTATGAAAATTGGTAGTATCAAAACATACTTCAGTCCTATGCAAATTGAATGTAAAACACTGAGGCAGTAAGAAACCTTGTATACGTGTACATCAATTTTTTCTCCTACATTTAAAGTAGTTTAAAAATGGTACATGCATATTTCCCCTGAATTTAAATTAGTTTAAAAATGGTTACGTTTCAGTTGTTCTCTGATCTGATGCTTATGCTTCCACTAGGTTGATAAAGAAGAAATTCGCTTGCGACGAACAATTGGTCTGAAGAAGGATGAATATTTCTTGGACGGGAAACACATAACGTGCGTAATTAGTTTTTCTTTGAGTTTGTACATTCTTTTCCATTGCCCTAGTTCATGGATGGGTGTAAACTGTATTTAGCAAAACTTGCAGAAAAAATGAAGTTATGAATTTACTGGAGAGTGCTGGATTTTCTCGTTCAAATCCTTACTATGTTGTTCAACAAGGAAAGGTAAGCTCCTGGTAAAAAAATATACTTGGATTAATCCTCACTATGTTGTTCTGTAGTTTATCTGCTTTTTTTTATTCTTGGTGTGGTACGTTTGTAGATAGCCTCATTGACACTGATGAAAGATTCAGAACGGCTGGATTTGCTAAAAGAGATTGGTGGCACCCGTGTTTATGAGGAGAGGCGCCGTGAGAGCTTAAAAATCATGCAGGATACAGGCAAGTTATCAATCTGCAGTAATAGTGTTACCTCTTTAATTTTCACACGCCTGCACTGCTAGCTTAAGAATCTAATACACTCGAATGACTTGTCTCCAGGGAATAAACGAAAGCAGATCATTCAAGTTGTGCAATACCTGGATGAAAGACTAAGGGAATTGGATGAAGAGAAAGAAGAACTCAAAGAATATCAACGACTGGACAAGCAGAAAAAATCACTGGAATACACCATTTATGACAAAGAGCTTCATGATACTAGGGAGAAACTAGAACAGGTCAGACGATAAAATTAGGCATATATTTTCAATGTTGTCTTTCTTGTTTTCCAGTGAACTTGATCTTGCTTAAGATTTTAAAATTAATTTTTGTTGTTCTTTCTGTTGCTAGTGTGACTTAAATTTTAATGTTCGTTGAGCTTTGCCAAACTCTGAGCTTCAATGCTCTTTTGTGAAAAAATGTTATTTTATCTTTTTATGGGTCCATTCATCGCTGAGCTTCACGTTTTCTACATGTGGACATTCTGTGTCATGATCCAGGTAGAAGTTGCACGAACTAAGGCATCTGAAGAGTCTGCAAAAATGTATGATAGAGTTCAGAAGGCTAGAGATGACTCCAAGAGCTTAGATGAGTCACTGAAAGGACTGACAAAGGAGCTTCAGACATTGAACAAGGAGAAAGAAACTGTTGAAGCACGGCAAACTGAAGCTATAAAGAAGAAGACAAAGCTGGATCTTGATGTGAGGGATTTTCAGGATCGGATTGCTGGAAATATCCAGTCTAAGGTACTACTATACACAGCCAGTCAGTCACATTTGTAGAGATTCTTTTGTAAAGAAGTGTAAATTAGTCAGTATGCATTTAAAGTTACATACTTCATATGAATGTCTAGTTGATTTTCTATATATTTATGATAATGTGCACTAACAAAGTACTTTGCCTTTCAGAATGATGCACTTGAGCAACTTCATATGGTGGAAAGAGAGATGCAGGATTCTTTGAAGGAATTGGAGGCGATTAATCCTTTGTATGAAATCCAAGTTGACAAGGAGAAGCAGACAACCAAAAGGTAGGCCTATATAATGTCAGTGCAACGCGGAAATAGCTTTGTTCCTGCTGAAAATGAGCGGGTTGTATGTATCAATAGACCTCACGGAAGCAATTGTAATGTTACCCTATAGAGATCATTTTGGGTAAAGCTTAGGTGTTGCGTTAAACTTGGGAGTTCTGATGTTTGGCTCTAGGGATGTAGATTGGAATTGTTTTCATTTTTTCCTTTTTATTAGAGTCCCCTTACATTAATAACTACTGTTATGGTTTTTTTCTTACAGAATCATGGAGCTGGAAAAAAAGCTTAGTATTCTTTATCAGAAACAGGGCCGTGCAACTCAATTTTCAAATAAAGCTGCGCGAGACAAATGGCTCCGGAAGGAGATTGAAGATCTCAAGCGTGTTCTAGACACAAATATGCTTCAAGTGAGTTTACATTATTAAATATGGAAGATGATATGTTGTATAACTATATTATATTGATTACACCAAGTTTTTACTTTTAAAGGATGGAAAATTGACCAAAGCTCTTGTACTTCTATGACATATGAATCTCTCTATAATTTCATTTTTTGCAGTGGGTATATGGAATCAGTTGCATATGATTGATTATATAACCAGTTTCTTCTATTGTAGGAGCAAAAACTTCAGGATGAAATTTTTCGCCTCAATACCAATTTGACAGAATGTGATGCACACATCAAGAAACATGAAGTTGATATTGGTGAACTGGAATCTCACATTTCCAAGTCCCATGAACAATTCACTATTAAAAAGAGGGAGAGAGATGAAGAACAGAGAAAAAGAAAGTAAGTATTACTGCCATTTCCTTACATGTAAGTATAGTAGACAATTTTTTTTTATATAACCGGAGATATGTTCACAGGGAAAAATGGGGAGAAGAAAGTCAACTATCTTCTGAAATTGAGAAATTGAAAACGGAACTTGAAAGGGCAAAGAAAAACCTTGATCATGCGACGCCAGGAGTGAGTGATTGGCTTTGGTATCCCTTTTTGTTGCTGAAAATTATATGGTTGGAAAATATTAATTTTCAAGAGTAATGGATCCATTAGATCCATCCATACCCCTTCAGCTTAGTTAAAGTTGCAAGGAATGTGCTGACCATACATCTCTGCTGGTTTGAAGTAACTTGTTGGCCATTTTCATTTTTCATTTCTGGTGATTCAGCCCATTCATTGTCTCAGGATGTCAGGCGAGGGCTGAGTTCTATTCGGCGGATTTGCAATGAGTATAGGATCAATGGAGTTTTTGGTCCACTTGTTGAGTTGGTTGATTGCGAGGAAAAGTTTTTCACTGCAGTTGAAGTCACTGCTGGTAACAGGTGTGTGGAAAACCTGCTAATATTTACCTCACAGCCACAATTATCACACTGTTCACTATTTGGCTCTACTTTTTACCTTATGGTCCGCTCTTTTTATATGTTGTTCTATGAGCAGCCTATTTCACGTGGTAGTTGAGAATGATGATATTTCAACCAAGATAATTAGACACCTGAATTCTCTCAAGGGTGGACGGGTGACCTTCATACCTCTGAATCGGGTAAAGGCGCCTCATGTAAACTATCCACAAAGTTCTGATGCAATACCACTGCTCAGAAAGTTGAAGTTCGACTCCAAATTTGCACCCGCATTGGGCCAGGTGCTCCTTTCGTTCTCTGTCCACCACCTTTATGCCCAGCTATTTCTTGTCACCTCCCGAGCTAATTTATGTGCCTTTTTTTTTCTTCTCATAAGACCCACTTAGATAGATTTATATGTACCTTTGATGGAACTATTTTAGTTTGTGTTAATATTCTCTTCTAATGCATAATGTCATTATATCTTAATGTTTCTTGATGTAGGTTTTTGGTAGAACAGTAGTATGTCGTGATCTGAATGTGGCAACAAGAGTTGCTAAGAGCGATGGCTTGGATTGCATAACTTTGGAAGGTTGGAACTGGAAAATGCATTTCTATTCACTTTACTTTCCATTTAAGCATGTATTTGGTACCTGAACGTTCTGGTGTGCCATAACAGGTGACCAGGTGAGCAGAAAGGGCGGCATGACTGGTGGATTCTATGACCACAGGCGGTCAAAATTGAGATTCATGAATATCATCATACAAAATACAAAGTCTATCAATACAAAGGAGAAGGCATTGGAGGATGTTAAAGGGCAGCTTCAAGATATCCTTTTCATAACTGACTTTGATTTAGTTTTTATTGCATTTTCGTTTTCTGGTGATCTATATGATATTTTTCATTGATGATGTATGTTGAGTGAGTGTGTGGTTAGCGTGAGAAAAGGTTAAGTGGTAGAATATGGGTTGCACAGTTTTATGGAATGAAGCTTCAAGTGCATGAGAGGATGACCTTTGCCTTGCGCTTTTTCTGGTTTGTGTGGTAGAATATGATTAAGTGATGATGACTTCTCCTACGTAATAGTTCACTTGAGTTTTGAATGGTCTACCTTCTAGATCCTCTGTGATGAAATCGTCTGCCACTTCAGTGTTTTTATTTTTCATTTACCATGCCAACAGTTATCTATTGTAAGTGTTTTTATTAACTTTTCTCACTGATAGATCAACAAATCACACAGCTTGTTACTGAGCAGCAGAGGCTTGAAGCAGACTGGACGCATAGCAAATTACAGGTGGAGCAACTGAAGCAAGAGATAGCTAACGCGAACAAGCAGAAGCATGCTATGCATAAAGCACTTGAAAATAAGGTTACATTCTTATGCCATTTGTTCGTTTGATTCAATTTTTTAGCAACCTTCAGTGTTAAATATAGGTGTGCAAGCAGTAGCGGTTCGGTTCAATTTTTTTTTGAAATTTGGTTTTTCGGTTAGGAAATATTTTTGCCCATTTAAACCGAAACAAAATTCTGTTCGAAGTGTTGAAATTTTGTTCGGTTGCATGCAATATTATCGTATTGCCGAATGGAACTGAAATTTTAATTCCAGTGCTGTTTTTTTATTTTATTTAAAAGACATTTCGGTCAATTTGGAGGATTTTGTTATATTCTGTTGCTTCAAAAGTTGGCTCAGCTTGTTAAATTGACTTTTCTTTTAATTTAGAAAATAAAAAAAAATATTTGTTCTCTTCAATTGAAACCGACCCATTTGGAAGTTCTAAACCGAACCAGTTACCAAATTAAATTCTACATAGCGTACTAAATTTTTTCACCTGTTTGCAGGAGAAATCACTAGGTGATATTAGAACACAAATTGATCAGCTAAGATCTAGCATGGTCATGAAGGAAGCTGAAATGGGAACGGAACTTGTGGATCACCTAACCCCAGAAGAAAGGGAGCAATTGTCGCGATTAAATCCCGAGATTAAGGAGCTTAAGGAAAAACTAATTGCATACAAGGCAGACCGCATTGAGGTTGGCAATGAAAAAGAATATTTTGAATGTTTATTTTCTCTTGAGTTGATTTCTGATTTATGTGCTTTTCTTTGGTTTACAACAGAGGGAGACAAGAAAAGCAGAGTTGGAGACTAACTTGGCTACCAACTTAAAGAGGAGGATAAATGAGTTACAGGCTACTATAGCTTCCATTGAAGATGATAGTTTGCCTAGTTCAGCTGGCTTAAAAACACAAGAACTTGATGATGCAAATATGTTGGTTGAGGAGGCCACAAACGAGCTCGAAAGTGGGCCCCAAACATTCTATCTACATTGTTTGAGCTTGGTCTTTTACTATTCGGACAAGTATACTCACTGCCATTTCATGGTTTTAGGTCTCTGCCGCAGCATTGATGAGAAGACAAAGCAGGTCAAGAAAATTAGAGATGAGAAAGCAAAATTAAAGGTAATATAATCTGTAAATTAAGAGTATCGTTTTATAGGTATCTGACAAAAAAATTCTTGTTCTCTCAGACACTGGAAGATGAGATGACACTGCAAGATGAAAATAAAAAGTTGGAGGAACTATATAGCCTTCGCAACACACTCCTTGCTAAGCAAGAAGAGTATACTAAGAAGATAAGGGGATTGGGTCCATTGTCATCTGACGCTTTTGACACGTATGTTTGCTTATTCTTTCTCATATTGCTCCTGCATGCGGCCAGCTCTGCTCTTTTTTATTGTCAATTAAATTGGAACTTTTACAGTAATACTGTCCTTACTTTCCATTTATCTGAGTACGTTTCCAATTAGCTCCAAGTCGTCATTGGCGGAACATGGTTGTGTTCCTAGGAGTTCTATCATATGTATAAACTATGGAATATTATAGGTATAAACGGAAAAATATCAAGGAGCTGCAGAAGATGCTACACCAGTGCAGTGAAAAGCTGCAACAATTTAGTCATGTTAACAAGAAAGCGCTTGATCAGTATGTAAATTTCACTGAACAACGAGAAGAACTTCAGAAACGGCAAGCAGAGCTTGATGCAGGAGATGAGGTAAAATAATGGGAGGTGTCATACTCTACCAAATTCTATGTGGAAAGTAGAACTTGACTGACATTTGACGTTTCTGCAGAAAATTAAAGAACTGATTACAGTTTTGGATCAGCGGAAAGATGAATCTATAGAACGTACTTTCAAAGGGGTTGCACGCCACTTCCGAGATGTGTTCTCTGAGCTTGTGCAAGGTGGGCATGGTTACCTTGTCATGATGAAGAAAAAGGTATGTTTCTGCTTCCCTTTCCTCAGTAACACTTTTTCCTCTCTATCCTTTGTTTACGTTAATCCCTTTTGATTTTTTCCACTATTAAATGGCTAACTAAATTTAAGAGTACTATTGAGCAAGATAAATTTGGTGTTCTAATAAACCACGTGTAGAGGTTTCTAGTGAGCCTTAAGTGTGGTGCAAGTACATTGCTGGTATTATTATTTATTCATTTTCTTACTTGGTTTTTCATTAATGTCCAATGCGTTTTGTTTTCTTATTGAGCGATTTGTTTTTTCATTGACTTTCACTAAAGCCTTTCCTTTGTCTTTACCAAGGTATTACGTAAACCTACTAGTATCTGCCTTTATTGTTCTTTTGGATGAGTATTGCCTCCGTGTAAAGCTTGTGTGATCTCTTTACTAATCAGTTGGCTGGACACGAAACATTTTGCGTGCATATTCAGGATCCTGATCATGACGATGAAGAAGATGACGAGGATGGAGGTCGTGAAGCTGATGCAGAGGGAAGGGTTGAGAAATACATTGGTGTAAAAGTGAAGGTATAAGAAGACTCGTGGAAAAAGTTATATCATTATCCCTTGTCTACTTTTCAGGCTGATCATAGTTGTTTGCAATTATTTGGTAGGTGTCGTTTACTGGTCAAGGGGAGACACAATCAATGAAACAATTGTCGGGAGGCCAAAAGACTGTTGTTGCCCTCGCATTAATCTTTGCCATCCAGCGATGTGATCCTGCACCATTCTATCTTTTTGATGAGATTGATGCGGCGCTTGATCCTCAGTATCGAACTGCTGTTGGCAGTATCCTTTTCGATTCATCTTTAATCTTAGTGCAACTTTCCCATACATGCACAAAACTTGTTCCCTTCAGTTGCATGATCTTTTGAACCATCAAATGCATTTTGAAAGTTGCAATCCCTTAACCAAACAATTTATTAGACATGATTCGTCGTCTAGCTGATGGTAGCACGCAGTTCATTACCACAACTTTCCGTCCCGAGCTTGTGAAAGTTGCAGATAAGATATATGGAGTGTTTCATAAGAATAGAGTGAGTATTGTGAATGTTATTTCCAAGGATCAGGCATTGGACTTCATCGAGAAAGATCAGTCTCATGATACCTGATCATCACTCAGGTTGGATAACTCTTCTTTCTCACTATCTTTTTTAGACATTATTGTATGAAATGTTAAATGACTGATCTCGTTGACCAGGGAAGAAGAGGAGAAGTTAGCTGTTGCAGTTACATGTCTTGGGAGCTTTGTGCGACACTTCTCTAAGTGGATTAACATATTATGGTTTGCTTTTTAGGAATATATATATATATCTCTCTCTAATGTGCAGTTCAGGTTGTATAATTATCTAAGCTTACCTGAAAAATAACGGTTTCCTTGTTCAACTAATAATGCTGACCACTTTCTAGATTTTGATGCATTCATGGTCATATCCAATTAGTTGATTGGTTTAAGAGTTGGGGTTTTCTCGAGTGACCTTTGTGTTGGAAAACAGAATATTGAACCATAATATATATGTGAAGACGACACTAATCATATCAAACAAATTATATGATTTTCTTTCATGTAGCAATTATTATAATAACATAAAATGACCCTACATTATAACTGACATAATCAACGTCCAACTAACAATAAACCAATTTCATTAACGACCCTAGCAACTGTTGAGCTAATACACAACGACCCAACAAAAGTTGTAATAAAAAATTCATTGTTCTTGCATGTCATTAGGTGCTTACACTACAAGAAAACAGCCACTATTCCGACGGCCAATATTTCCGTCGGAATTTTCCGACGGAAAATCGACTCATTTGCGACTAACATTTAGTCCGTCGGAAATCCGTCGCAAAATTCCGATGGAATACCGACGGTTTTATCTACCGTCGGTATTCCGTCGGAAATCCGTCGTTTGTACCGACGGATTTCCGACGGAAAATAAACTGTCGTAATATTCTGACGACTTTCCGACGGACTACCGACGGAAATCCGATATTTTCGATGTCGGCAAATTTGAGTGGTTACCATTCGTTAGCGGTGGCCGATGGGATTGGTGGGGTGTTATGTCGGAGTTTTGTGACGGATTTCCGACTGAATTCCGACGGAAATCCGTTTTATATAAGTTACTTCGTTTCTTCGTTCATTCATAACACAATTTTACAAATCAAAAAAATTTGTTAGCGATGAGTTCATATTTTCGGTCTTGGATGGACGAGCCAATGATGGATATGGGCTCGAACTTATTAACATCCGCTTACGCTGCAGGTATATGCGAGTTCATGAATTTACCCAGAAACCAAGATGCAGCAAAAAAAGGTCAGGATATCAAATGTCCATGTTCTAATTGCTGTAACAGAATTAGTGTTGCGGTTCATACTGTTTGGAATCACTTATATAGATATGGATTTAGGCCGGGATATAAGGTTTGGTTTTTACATGGAGAAAGCAATTACGAATATGGTAGTACTAGTAGTAATGCACCTTATTTTCCGGATAGCGTAGAAGAACGTACAACGGAAGTAGATGTTGGGGTAAGTACGGTTGCGATGGTTAACGACGCGTTTAGAGAGAATTTGCAGTCGGGTGGTTATGAGGGTGATAGGGTTGAAGAACCTAATTTAGAAGCTCGAAGGTTTTTTGATATGTTAGACGCATCAAAGCAACCACTGTACAGCGGTTGTAGGGAAGGGCATTCACCGTTATCTTCTGCTAGTAGGATGATGAACATGAAGACCGATTACAATTTGTCCGAAAAATGTGTTGATGCATTCGCCGAGTTTGTGAAAGATGTTTTGCTAGAGGATAATCTTTCTCCAGCATCATACTACGAGGTCCAGAAACTTGTTGCCGGTCTTGGTTTGCCCTACCAGATAATAGATGTGTGCATCGACAACTGCATGCTATACTGGAGAGAAGATGAGAACAGGAAAAAATGTAAATTTTTCCGTAAACCACGCTTCCAAGACACAAGTGGCAGAGTGAAGATTCCTTTCAAACGGATGTGGTATTTACCATTAACAGAGAGGTTGAAGAGGCTGTATCAATCAGAACGCACTGCTAAGGCTATGAGATGACATGCAGAGCATAATCAAGATGGAGATATTACGCATCTTTCTGACGCAGAAGCGTGGAAACACTTTCAATCCGTATATCCAGATTTCGCATACGAACGCCGAAATGTATACCTCGGCTTATCCACTGATGGTTTCAACCCATTTGGAAAGCATGGAAGAAAATATTCATTGTGGCCGGTCATCGTAACACCTTACAATTTGCCTCCTTCTATGTGCATGCGGCGAGAGTTCCTGTTTCTCTCAGTTCTAGTTCTTAGGCCAGATCATCCAAGACGATCACTCGATATATTCCTCCAACCATTGATCTATGAGTTGCAGATGTTGTGGGAGCATGGTGTTGAGGCATTTGATATTTCAATCCAGCAGAATTTCAACATGCGTGCGGTTCTTATGTGGACCATAAGCGATTTTCCGGCGTACGGTATGTTATCTGGATGGACGACGCATGGAAGATTGGCATGTCCTTATTGCCAAGACAATACTTCAGCATTCCAATTGCAGAACGGAAGGAAGACTTCATGGTTTGATTGCCATAGGTGTTTTTTGCCGGCAAATCATCCATATCGTCGGTCTAGAAGACATTTCAGAAAGAATTTTCCAGTGTTTAATGGTCCACCTCCGGAGATAGATGGTCGCAGCATATTGGAACAGTTACGAGATTTTGGTGCAGAGCGAACTCCTGAATGTGGGGGTAATGGCCATCACCCCGTCGACGGCTGTGGGGAATATCACAATTGGCATAAGAAAAGTATTTTTTGGGATTTGCCTTATTGGAAAGATCATCTACTGCGGCATAATCTAGATGTCATGCATGTTGAAAAGAATTTCTTTGACAACATCATGAACACCATTTTAAATGTACCAGGAAAGACAAAAGATAACTGGAAATCTAGATTAGACTTGCCATTGATTTGTTCAAGGGCATCTCTTCATGTTTTGCCTAATGGTAGATTGCCGATGCCTGCGTACCGGTTAGACGCGGGTAAGAAGGAAGTTTTCTTTGAATGGATTAAAAATTTTGTTAAATTTCCTGACGGCTACGCATCTAATCTGCGTAATTGCGTGGATTCGACGGAAGGGAAGTTTATTGGAATGGAGAGTCATGATTGTCATGTTGTGATGCAGCGTCTTCTTCCATTTGCATTTTCTAATCTTCTTCCACAAGACATCCATCAAGCAATTGGAGGTATATTTCATAATTTTCTTTAGTTTATTACTAATATAATGTTACTATATATGTACTAACTTGAATACTTTTCGTTTGTAGGAGTTGAGGCTTTCTTTCGAGATTTATGTTCACGGACACTAACAGCGGACGGGATCCGGTCTTTAGAGGCCAACATCCCAGTGCTCCTTTGTAATCTTGAGAAGATATTTCCACCGTCTTTTTTTTATGTTATGGAACATCTTCCTATTCACCTCCCACGAGAAGCAGCATTAGGAGGTCCTGTTCAATACCGATGGATGTACCCGTTCGAGCGTTACATGTTCCACCTGAAGAAAAAGGTAAAAAATTTGAGCAAAGTTGAGGGATCTATTGTTGCACAAAGTCTAAACGAAGAAGTATCACACTTTGCCGAATATTACTTTCCTTCGGATGTCCGGACTAAAGGTAGACGGCCGGCGCGACATGATGATAGAGGTGAGAAAGCAGTGTATCCCGTGGTTGTACCTGAGTTGTTTGCGCAAGTGGGCCGCGTAAGTGGAAAAGGAAAGAAACGCATACTATCTACACAAGAGGTCACACATTTGCATACATATATCCTCAGAAATTGTGACGAACTTGGAGAGTATGAAAGGTACACCATTTCTCATACTAAATTTGTGCAATTATTTGTCTTCATCTAATAACAATTGTTATGTTACAGGATATACATGTCCCTAGCACAAACTTACCATGCTGATAAGACAGATTCCGAACTTGCTGTATTAAAAGATGAAGAATTCCCGGAGTGGTTGAAATTTTTTGTACGTTAAATATAACTCCTCACTCTTATTTTATAAGGTTTTCACGTTCATATGTTATTGATTGCTTACTTATATTGTTTTTAGGTTTCTGAAGGTTTAGCAAGTGGTCAAACCCTCCCGACATGGTTAGTGGAGTTTTCTCATGGTTTACGCAGCACCGGGACTTCATATCCGAGATTTTGCACTAGGGGATATTCGTTCAGAATTCGTGACGAAGGACGTCAAAGGCCAACTTCGGACAATGGTATTTCGGCGCAATCAGGTGATACCATGTACTATGACCATTTAAAAGAAATCTTGGAAATCCACTATCCAGGAATGTTGGACTTGAGGTGCATTGTGTTTATGTGCGATTGGTATGATCCATCCAATGGTAGTGGGGTTCGAATTGACCATCTTGGTGTTATTTCGATAAATTCAAGCCAGAAATTACATCATTACGATCCATTTATCCTTGCATCTCAAGCAGACCAGGTATCAATATATTGATAGGTTTTCCGTTATATTTATACGTTAGGTTTTGTTATTCTTGTATATTAACAACATCCACCGTTAATGAATAGGTTTGCTACATTCCATATCCTCGAGTTGGGCGGAGGACAGATCCTTGGATGACAGTAACTCCAATTAATCCGCGAGGAAAAATATATAGAGTTCCGGAACATGATGCTCTACAAGTATCGCGAACCAACCAAATGTCACATGTTGAGGAGACGGATAACATTGACCTTGTCACTGATGTCACACATAACGGCGATGATCTAGTGCATTCGGATGAAGATGAACTACGTGAAGAATTTGACGACGATTCAGACTCCATCCCTAGTGAAGGTTCATCAGAAGAGTCAGATTAATAATTTATGAATAAATGTTTGTTTACCAATGTTGCACTATAACACCTATGCGTTCCCTCTAATATAATGTACTTTACGGTAATATCCGCCAGAATCATTTATTAAATTTGCCGCCGGATTTCCGCGGGATAAAAGCTGTCCTAATTTTCGGACGACATAACGACGGAATTAGTTCCGTCGGAATTCCGATGTCGGCAAAGTTTGAGTGGTTACCATTGCGTTATCTTCGGCCGATGGGACTGGCGGGGTATTATGTCGGAGGTTTCTGACGGATTTCCGACGGATTTCCGACGGTTTTCCGTTCTATATAAGGTTCCTCATACGTTCATTCCTGTCAACAACACAAATATTGTCTTCTAACTCTCCTAATGAAGACTCAAAAATCGTGGCAAACCACTTTCTACTTCCAAAATACTCGTGGGAAACCGAAACCCAATGCGACACACACACTGAAGAGATACCCACTTACTCGTGGAAATTTGGTACGGTCTCACCAATCTCAATCGGAGATTCTTCATCAACAATAGTGCCGGACAGTCAGTGCTTGCCAAACGTCTCGTGGGAAACGCAATCTCAGTGCGACAAATATCCAGACAAGAAGAGTGTTCTCGAAGACGTACAACCATCTCGCTTGATTGAAACGTCAGATACTTACGGTGGAAGTACTTCAAATGAATGTAAGGATCACTACTATGATTATGAATTTGCCCAGAGACCAGAAAGTCCGAATTTAAATATAGATGTTGATGCAATCAAAATAGATGTTTGCGGCGGATATTTAGAAGGTACACCGAAGAATAAAAAGGATCAGTACAATGATGATGAATTTGCCCAAAGACCAGAAAGTCCGAACTTAAATATAGATGTTGATGCAATCGAAAGGGAATTTTGCAAAGGATATGTAGATTCTCCGCCAAAGAAAAAAAAAGGGAAAAAAAAGTTTCAGGTTCTAACAAAAGGTAAGTTTGGAGTGGATACAGAGACATATGTTTTTCAAACTTTAAAATAAATAAATTTCCTTTCGGCTTTTGTTTTTTATCTGTTATAAAATTTCGTTGTGTAAATCTTTTATTCAATTCCCGGATAAATTTAAAATAATTTATGAATAAATGTTTGGACATTTTTTTAACTCTGCAATCGGGTCACCACGCGGACTTTTAAGCGATAGAGTTTTCACTTGTAATTTTTATTTTTAAAACAGATATATGATATTAAAAAAAAAAAATTACAATCCGTCGGAAATCCGTCGGTATTTTTGACGGATTTCCGACGAATTCAATATTTTATATAATATAAAACAAAACCGTATAAAAAAAAATTAATTTAATAAAAAATTATTATCCGTCGGAAGTCCGTCGGTATTTTTGACGGATTTCCGACGGATATAATATTTTATATAATATAAAACAAAACCGTATAAAAAAAAAATTAATTTAATAAAAAATTACGATCCGTCGGAAATCCGTCAAAAATACTGACGGATTTCCGACGGATTTAATATTTTATATAATATAAAACAAAACCGTATAAAAAAAATTAATTTAATAAAAAATTACGATCCGTCGGAAATCCGTCAAAAATACCGACGGATTTCCGATGGATTTAATATTTTATATAATATAAAATAAAACCGTATAAAAAAAAATTTAATTTAATATAAAATTACGATCCGTCGGAAATCCGTCAAAAATACCGACGGATTTCCGACGGATTTAATAATTTATATAATATAAAACAAAACCGTATAATAAAAAATTAATTTAATAAAAAATTACGATCCGTCGGAAATCCGTCAAAAATACCGACGGATTTCCGACGGATTTAATATTTTATATAATATAAAACAAAAAAGTATAAAAAAAAATTAATTGAATAAAAAATTACTAACCGTCGGAAATCCGTCAAAAATACTGACGGATTTCCGACGGATTTAATATTTTATATAATATAAAACAAAACCGTATAAAAAAAAATTAATTTAATAAAAAATTACGATCCGTCGGAAATCCGTCAAAAATACCGACGGATTTAATATTTTATATAATATAAAACAAAACCGTATAAAAAAAAAATTAATTTAATAAAAAATTACGATCCGTCGGAAATCCGTCAAAAATACCGACGGATTTAATATTTTATATAATATAAAACAAAACCGTATAAAAAAAATTAATTTAATAAAAAATTACGATCCGTCGGAAATCCGTCAAAAATACCGACGGATTTCCGACGGATTTAATATTTTATATAATATAAAACAAAACCGTATAAAAAAAAATTAATTTAATAAAAAATTACGATCCGTCGGAAATCCGTCAAAAATACCGACGGATTTCCGACGGATTTAATATTTTATATAATATAAAACAAAACCGTATTAAAAAAATTAATTTAATAAAAAATTACGATCCGTCCGAAATCCGTCAAAAATACCGACGGATTTCCGACGGAAACCCTAATTTCTGCCGCCTAAGAGCCTCGATCACATCGAAAAAAGCGGGAAATTCCGTCGGAAACCTGTAATAAAACCACCGTCTTTTTCTTCGCATCGACAGAACGAAAAGTCGGAAAAAATCGAAAATCTCGCCGGAAATCGATCGATCCAAGCCGGAAACACGCCGGAATCACCAAATTCATCCACAATCTCAATCTCTATCTACAAATCATCAATCCAATGTAAGTTTTTCGAAGTTTTTTTTTGTAAATTATGAATTTAGAGAATTTTGTGAATTTGTTAGATTTAGAATGTTAAAAATTAATAGAAATGTAGAAATGTACGGGTTTAGGATGTTTGAAAAGTTTTGAATTTTGTAAATTTTGTGATTTAGAGAATTTTTGGGTTTATAAAATTTATTTACATTTTAATATGTATTTGTTATTTTTAGAAAATTATAAATATTTATAATTTAAAAATATTAGTAAAATTCTAAATTGTTGAAATTTTACTAATTTTTTTATTTGTTTAAATTACAAAATCTCAAATTCTGGAAAAATCGTAAATATCTAAAACTTTAAATTACCAAATCTGAAATTCCAAAAATTTTCTAAATCTGTAAATTCCTAAATGTTCATATCTGAAATCCATAATCCAAATATCCCTAAATACCTATTTAGAGAAACCTCAATTTCCCACAATCCCTAACTCCCTAAAACCTTAATTTATGAAATTCCGAAATTCCATAAATTAATCCCTAAATTCCAAAATCCCTACTTCTCAAAATATCAATATCCTAAAATCGCTAAGTCCCCAATTCCCGTAAATTTTATAATTCGGAAATCTCAAAAATTCGATGTCGGCAAATTCTCAAAAACTGAAAATCCCTAAATCCGTAATGTAAATTAAATTATCCGTAAATTTATCTTTAAAATTTATGATTTAAATTTACATATATTTATATTTAATATCAAAATTTATATTTATATATGTAAGTAAATTTCAACGGTATGTAAACATTTTGGAAATCGTAGGGACTATGGGCGATTTCATCACTCTTCTGGATCCGGTACTTCCAGTAGGGGAGGGAGTCAGTCGCATATCCCAGAGACTAGCTTTCCGGATCCCCAACACCCGTCTCCTCCAATGGGTACACAGCCCTCAGCTCCCACGGCCATGACCATTGAGGAGTTTGTTTCGCAACCCGGACGGGATAGGTTGCCTCGCCTAGATCCTGACTTGCCACCTAACACAACCTGGTAAGTTTTATTTAAAAATGTATTTGATTATATTAACTTAAAAAAATATTTAACTAAATATTGTTTAGGTTTCAATTTTCGGGAAACGGGATTACGAGTTCGATCAACGCAATGACTAATTCGTTGATAACTTTCCCGTATCCCACATTTACTTCGATGCCGGTGGCAGACCAGGAGACCTGGTTTCGGCAATTTGCGGTATGTTTTTTTTTCCTATTAAGAATTTAGATTTTTATTTCCATTAAAATTGTCAATACTAATATGGGTACGTTTTTTTTTTCAGCAAGAATTTACTTGGGATCCACAGTTGACTTCCCGGGTCCGACGGGAGTTCTACAGAAAAGCCTCCCGGAAATATTCGTTGAAGATAAACGAATGGAAGGACATGTGGTACAAAGAGGGAAAAGTGCCGCGCAGATTGCAAGATAACCCCACATTATGGGGTGGACTACTTGCCCATTGGGAACGGGAGGAGACAAAAGCAAGCTCCGGAAAGAACTCGTCTAACCGGAACAGCGACCAGAAGGGGAAGGGACCGGCGACCCATAACCTCGGTGCGACGAGCAAAGCGTCATGTCTTCAGAAGCTGGTAATTTTATAAATTTTACTAAAATTTTATTTATAACACTTCTCATATTTCTTTCATTATCTATGCCAACAGATGGAGAGGACCGGTGTGCGTCCGTCACATCTTGACTTGGTCAAAGATACGCACACCAACAGAAAGACGGGGGAAATTCAAGATCCCATTGCTAGTGAAATCGTGGAGAGCGTGGAGAGGCTGGGTGAGGAGTACCTCCAATCCCAACCGATCGTCGAAGGAACTCCCCCGGCCACGGAAGTTCCTCTCGAGATGATCAACGAATTTACCTATCAGGTTAGTAACACTGTCAATTTTAATTAAATTTTAAATAAATTTAAATATAAACAATTTACAACATTTATTGATTGATTTTTTTTCGTAGGTTGCGCCTAAGCATAGAGGTCGTGTGTTTGGCCTCCCGGAAGACAGTTCATCCACGTCCGTCAATTCTTACCGCTTTCATGCAGATAGTACGTTGAGGGAACAGAATGCCGAGCTTCTCGAGCGGGTGACCGGGTTGGAGGTACAACGCGCAGAAGATGCAGCTCGCTACGAGGAACAGCAGGCACGCTTGCAAGAACAGCAGGAACGCATGCAGGCAATGGAAGAGCAGATGGCACGAATGCGGGAAATGGAAGATAGGATGAACGAGTTCTTCCGTAACCGATAGATAACACGTTATGTAATATTTTAATTTTCTAAATCACTTTTAAAAATATTGAAACTTAATTTTAAATGTTGTTTTTTTATTTTTATTTTAATTTAATTTTTATTTATATTTAATTTTAATTTATTTTATTTTATTTTAATTTAATTTCATTAAATTTAATTAAATTAAAATTTTTTTTTAATAAATAAAATATCCGTCGGAAATCCGTCGGTATACGTAGCCGTCGGAAATCCGTCGGTATGTGTAGCCGTCGGAAATCCGTCGGACAATGACATACTGACGGATTTCCGACGGAATTCTGACGGATTCCGGTTATTTCTTTTCCGTCGGAAATCCGTCAGTATTTCCGACGGAATTCCGACGGAATTTTATTTCCGACGAGATAGAACCGACCGGTCAAAACCGTCGGAATAAGCCTTATTCCGACGGCTTTCCGACGGTTTTGACCGTCGGAAATTTGCCTGTTTTCTTGTAGTGTTAGCCATCCGACCATTCCAAAGATCTATGGTGATAACAGTTTGATGCACTCTTCTTCCCATAGAACTAGCAGTGTTTCAAACCCCTAAATTGAGGAGTACTCTCAATGAGACTGAGTACTGTTCGACGAAATCAGAAGATCAAGCAGAGATACCGATGCAATCGATCTTCCCCTGTTTCGAGGAAGCCTCTTTCCAAGTTACTATCAACATCACGTGACAAGGTTCAGTATTCGAATACAATTATGGCAAAAGATTGCGAAAAAAAACAAGGCCAAATGTCTCATAATTAATGTTCGAATGTGCATTCATATATTTGTAGAAATCAAGGTGAAAATATAAGCTCTAAAATAGTATATGATGAAATCAAACAAACTTTGATGACTTTAAGTTTCTCTTCAATTTTAAAATCACTGAAACTTGACAATGTTTTTTCATCCAGAAAATGATTATTGAGGCTTGTCGTCTTGTCCAGAGACATGGTATAAATCAACAAGAATAATGTCATCCTCATACAATTTAACTTCAATTTTTTAAGAAGAGAGTTAGGGTGACAATAGAAAGAGTAAAGAGAAGTTATTCGATCATATATATATATATATATATATATACACACACACACATATACAATAATATCGAAATTAACAAGACAAAGAAAAAATAAATGACATTATTGTTTACTAGATACATATGACTATTTTTCATCAAAGATTAACTATTTAATTAATTCATATGATTTTTTCATTTATGTGTTATGTTACATTATTACCATTATGAAATATGTTATGTAATCATTACTGAGGTACTAAATTTGGGTTACAATCTCATGAAAATAGCTTCCACTTGGCGATATGGAGTTGAAATCTTATTTTAGTGCCATATTTAGTTAAGAGAGTAAACTTAGCTAACTTTTATAAATCTTAGTAAGCTCTATTTGGCTATCTAACTTACTAAATACGAAATTTAGCTAAGAATGTTTGATAACACGAATTCCTATTTCTCAATCATATCCCACGATCCAAAATCTATTTCTAGTTTTTTTTATTCGCTATGACAATTATATCCCACAATTTTCTGTATGACACTTCTCTCGTGGGTTAGAAAATCAAATATAACTAACAATATATTCACTTACAAATTCATTTGGGAAAATAAATCAGTTTTACTACTTATAAGAAAAACTTCACTACATATCATAATCAAGTGGTTTATTGCGTTATTGGCCTTCAACTATTACCAAAAACTATTTTTGATGCTAAAAGAGAGAAGAAATACATTTCCTTTTGCCATTTTCTAACACTTTTTCAACTAATGATGAAGAAATATACTCAGTTTTAGCTTAAAAGTGGCAAATATGACTTGTGAAGTTCTTTCTTTCTATCATTATTCTAGTAGAAGATTTTGGTGATATATTTTTGTATATATATTTTAGATGCTTGGTTACAAGTTGTTTTACAAAATTTAACCCAAACTTTTACATAAAAGCTTTATCTTTTTAGATATTTCCAGGACCTCCAAAGTGTATCATATGTGTGGCATGAGGTTGTGAAGGTATACTATTGACTATTTTATAACCACGAGTGTTATCCGAGAACGTTTCTATATACTTTACCTGATCATCAGTTTCAAATTTCTCATTGACTATAGTTATATTAGTGATAATGGCATCACATAAGAGATGTTTCGTCGGAAAATAGCCATTTCCCATCGGAGGACTCGACAGATTTACGCTATATACTTCTCCTCCCCACTCGATGCTGTTGGAAGGGCCCTGTTTAAATCGATTTGAGGGCCAAAACCCAATTTCTTCTCCTTCAAACTCGAAATACCAATTACCAATTGTCTTGTCCTATGATCAGTAGTTACATCAAAACAAAAACATATAAGTGTTATTATGAAACATGTGTTATACATTTGTTGGAAAAACATAAAATAAACATAGATTGTTGATTATAAATATAGATAATAAGTATAACCGTCTCATAAATTAGAAAACAAGAAAGATTTTAATAGCTAGCAAACCTTGACTAAGCGATATGAATTTACACGAACCTCAGAACCACGGACACTAGGAGGACTCAGAGCTAAACCAAGAGGAAGATCGGATCGAACCAATATGAACCCAGTTGGACACAGGCTGTTATAACATTGATTTTCACCTGTCTATACCATACTATAGATTGTTATGCCTAGCATACAAATGTCAAGTACATAGAAAAACTTTAAAAATTACGTTAAGATAATTGATAAATACGTTAGATATATATATGTATATATATATATATATTATAACTTACTTTCGTAAAGACAAAAATTCGAGTTTTGCTGTCAGAATATAATATTTGATTTACCTGAAATGTATATATACATATATATATATATATATATATATATATTTAGGGAATATTTGAGTAAGTATTTTAAAATTTTAAATGATTATTAAATTTCCTTTTTGTCATGATTTTTCTATTTTTCTATTATATAATTAGATTAAGTTAAAAGCTTACAGTCCAGCCAACTTGTATAAAATCATCAGCTCCAATCTGAACATGCATACGAGCAGAACTGTATTGTGGAAATTTAATTTTAGGATCATGTACGGAAAGAATCATTGTTGCTCCATTGTATACCCTGTCTTGTCCGTCTTTAGTACGAGCAAGTGCAAACTAATCATCAACAACATTCATAATCAACATTTGTTTTATAAGTTTGATACAACAGTATATATGATACTACTTCTATCTATTTCTTCGATGAAAAATAAAAAATAATCTGGTACTTACATGATGTTGGTCACTATTAATGTTTGATTGATTATAAGTAAAGTTCCAAGAACCTTGTGGACTATATTTTTCAGAGAATGAATTTAATTTTAATAGTTCATCTTTGGTGACTCTCTTTATTGGTGATATGCTCAAATTTACCCTGAGCTACTCTCTCAAATTAAGAGATCGATGTAGTACTTAGGGATCGAATCCACAGGGAAAAGATTCACACAATCAACTAAAAAGTTCGAATTAGGCTAAGCAAATATGTATGAATGAAATAAAATATCAAAACAAGTAAATGGAGATAAATGATCTAGGAAATCAATGAGACAAAAAGTTAGGCGATGGGTAATTCTTCGGGTATGAATCAAAATCAAGGTTAAACTATTGTCAGGGTTTTATTAGGCACCGTTCTAGAACTCAAACACGAAGGTAAAGCCAATCAACTTCCGTTGCAGAGACTATCTATCCCTAGATCCCTAAATTCCAAATTCCTTTGCAAATCAAGTGAATCCAAGCAAGCATTAACGTTCAGGTTCAATTGTTCACAAAATCCCTAAGCCAAATTCCTTTGCGAATAGGTGATTTTGCTCATCTAAGATTAATTCCAGTTGATAATAACACTTCCGCGTCTATTAAACAACCTAAGATCTAGATTCTAGGTGTACAGGCTAGATCTAGCGTTAAAAACAATCTAGATGAAGAACCAGAAGATAAATCCTAACAGATTTTCAATCCTAACAATTTCTCATCAAAACCCTAGAATTCCCCACAACCTAACAAGCAAACTACTCAGACATAGATGCAGTAAACATTATGAATGATATAAATTGCATAAAAGATAGAGTTAGAGATACAGAAAAAGGGGTTTGAAAACCATGTAGAAATCTCCCTCAAAGCTCTCTCTCAAAGTCTCAATGAAAAAGAAGATAATCCCTCATGAAAACCTAAGTAAAACTATATATAGGGTATAAAAATCGGATTGGGCTTTAGGGAAAACGTCTGGAAACTTCAGGCCCGCGAATGATTTTTCTTTATTAATGCTCGCGTCGATCGACAGCATTGAGCACTGTCGATCGACAGTGCTGCCTCTGGAGAACTTCTTCGATTCGTCAAGTCCCGTGTCGATCGACAATGATGTCTTCTGTCGATCGACAGTCAACCTTCTGTTCGCCCTTGACTGGATATTTTCAGCACTTCCTTCCTTGAAGCTCCAAAATGCTCCAAATGCGTCTCTTAAGCTCCAAACGACCATTTACCTGCAAAAGACTCTAAAAGGCACAAAAACACCAAAAATACTCTACAAAAACGACTTATATCATGGTTGAAAATGGGTAAAAACCATGATATATCAACTCCCCCAGACTTAGCCTTTGCTTGCCCTCAAGCAAATCATAAACCAAGAATGTGAAAGAGGTTTGAAAACACAGAACTTACCTTCCCTTGATGCATTGAATTGACCCTTCCAACTAGTGAACCACATAATCCAGAACCAACCAGAATCAGACCACCATGTACTTCTCTGCAGACTTTCGCAGCCTTCCAAATTCATCCACAACTTCACAGCATAATCCGTTAGTCTTCATAGCTTGGTCTCAATGTTCTCAATGCCAAGAACCTTCTAGACTCATTCCCAGACTATACCATGACAAATCAACCTATTCTGCACTTGGTATTCATCCTCTCCCCCAGACTTGTTTTGTTCCTCTATTCTCTTTTTTTTTTTATATTTGATTGTTGAAACTCAAGCAGCGCATATTGCTATTGCTGTTCCTTCCCAGGAGACAGGGTCGCGACTCACTACCGTTGTTCCTTGTGAGGAGACAGTTTCATGAGAGTGCTCGTCTTCCTTATCCGTTCTACGGGACTCAGACTGCTGCTTTTGAGCTGGGTGATCACCTCTTGAGTACAGACTCATCGGATTTTATTCCTCGTCTTATACTCAGGAGCTATCATTTCACCCCAATCCTAACATAACTGATATATATTTTTTTTCTAAGGGAATAGAGGGAGAGGAGTACCATCACTTTCAAAAAGGGGTTGAACTTGTCAGGTATGAATGAGGAGTCAAGCTCTATGGACATCGATCCCAAAGAGAACCGTGCAGTAGCTCTGACTTGGCGGATTATACTGGAAGTAGCAGACTTCTCTAGTCAACTGGTCAATCCTAGGATTTCCCATTAGTCTGACTCTGAAATCGTTCCTGGAAGAATGGTCACATGCTGGCAAAGACAATCCACTGAACCAAAAGAAGGGTTCCTAACTAGTTTTGACTCAATAAAAACAAAAAATTTTTTTTTACTGACTCTCAAAACAAAAACTAAGTTAGCAACTACCTCCCCCAGACTTAAACAACACTGTCCCCAGTGTTATCAAGCCCGAAGTTGGCAAAAGAAATCAAAGGAAATTTGAACTTGATTGATAAGAACAAGATTTACCATAGTGGGAACCCTGTCGATCGACAGAGACAAGTCATGGCGATCGACACGGGTTCTGAGAGATCCGTACCATTGTTTGCTTGAGAGAATCCAAAATTGAAGGCCATGTCGATCGACACAGAGAAACTCTGTCGATCGACATAGTCATCTCTGTCTCAGACTGCAAGTCTGCATCACTCAACAAACACGATCAAAGAAGAAAACACACAATGCAAATCCTTAAGATGATCAAGTTCAAGCTCCTAAGAAATCCAAAGACTAACTGACTCAAAAGGAAATAAGATATAAAACAGAAAAACTTACAAGTGGGTTGCCTCCCACTAAGCGCTTGTTTTCAGTCATTAGCTTGACTGTGGATGCCATTTAGGCATGAGGTGGATCTTTGAGGGGCTTTGGGTCTCCCTCATCCGTTCTACAGCTTGCAAATGGCGGCTTCTCTTCTCCAGACTTCCAAAGGATAGCGCCAGGAAGAAGCTTCATAGTGTTCTCGACCATCCTCTGGACAACTTCTTCTCCTTTCTCCCTTAGCTCCTCAGGAATGATGATCTTGAATTTGGAGAAAGGCCTTGAAGTCGTTTTGCACTTCACCTTGTGGGCAGTCAAAACTCCATCGGATTGCACAGGGGGTGGGATCGAAGGCGGAACACACGGGATCTTCTTGTTGTCATCTCCAAAGTCTAAGCTTGGCTTTCCTCCATTAGTGACACTCATACAAGAGGTCTCCTTGTCATGGACTGCAGGGTAGAAGACATCCATGTTGATCTTGGAGAAAGAGATTCGCTCATTGGGAAAATCAACAAATGCTCCCACAGTGGCAAGGAAGGCTCGCCCAAGAATCAATGGTCTGTTGCTTCCCTTTCTTGACTCCATAACGTGAAAGTCTGTAGGAATAAGACAGTCTCCCACTTGCAGCATCAAATCAGCAATGAATCCTTTCGAAGTTGTGGGAGTCCCGTCAGCCAGCAATATAGACATCCTTGAAGGTTGTAGATCCACAATCCCTAGCTTCCTGGCAACATCTCCAGCAATAACATTCACATTAGCCCCAGTGTCACATAGAGAATTCTTTAACTTCATACCTTTGATTGCGCAGGGAACTACAAACATTCCAGGACTCTCTAGTTTTGTCAGCTCCCTCAATGATGGTTTAGCAGATCTCTTTAGTTTCATTTCTTGAACCACTGCATCGACCTCTGTGTGCTTAGACCTCTGTGTGTGCCTAGGAAATGGTGGTTTGGGCTTGTAAACCCTTTCCTCTGCAATTGGCGAACTCTGAGCCGAAATTTCGCAGGTCTGGGCAGCGTGTCGATCGACACTAGCAGTGTGTCGATCGACAGAAGACTTCTTGTCCGAAGCATCAACGATTGCATAACTTCCTGTCGATCGACAGGCTCCTGTGTCGATCGACACGACCTCTGCTGTCTCCAAATCAGCGACTTCTTCCTCATCTGGATCCTTTCCCCAAGCTTCAAACACCTCTTTCCCACTACCCACAGTGATCGCATTGACATGCAACCTTGGGTTCGTCTCAGTTTTAGCCGGTAGAAATCCTTCCTGCCTTTTCACCGACTCCGCCGTTTGAGCTACCTGAGTGTCCAACTTCTTCATGTGGATATTGATTGCCTCAATCTTCCCATTCAGATCAGTGTACATGGCATCCATCTTCCCATTGAAGCTCACGGTCATCTTCTGTTGACCCTCTAGAATCTGCTCTAACATGGATTTCATCTCGCTGCTCTCTGTTGTCTGAGGAGGAGGTGTCTGGTAGGAAGAAGAACCGTAGTTTCTTTGGTAGTTATTCTGGAAAGGCTTCTGATAATCATTCCTCTGATACCCTTGCTGACTACCAAACCTCTGACCCTGATAACCAGCTCCATTGATGTAGTTAACATCCCTTTCCTCTGGCTCGAAAGTCTCCACTTCTTGAGCAAACTTCACTGTCTTCTTCCCCACTAGAAGGTGATGCACTGAATCTAACTTAGCGTTCACTTTAGCAATCTGGCTTCCATCCATGTTGCCACCCAGCTTCTTCCTTTCGAAGTCTGCATTCTTGGTACTATTGCTAGAAGCCAAGTTCTCGATGAGCACAATTGCATCCTCTGGATATCTAGTGTTGAAGTTCCCATTGGATGCAGCATCCAACGCCATCTGATAGCGCCAGTCGACTCTTCTGAAGAAAATTCCCAACAACTGCACATCACTGAACCCATGATGTGGACATTCCCTCTGATAGGCCTTGAATCTCACCCAAGAAGCCTTGAATGCTTCAGTCGGTCCCTGTTTGAAGGTGGAGATCTTGGTCCTCAGATCCTCTGATCTCGCCTCATCGAAGAAGTTGTTGAGGAAAGCATTCTTGGTGTCCTCCCAAGTGGTCAGCGATCCCGGTTCTAACTGTTTCAACCAGTAGGCTGCTTCTCCACTAAGAGAATAGGGGAAAAGCTTGCAGTAGAGGTAGTCGCTCGAGACTCCATTAGCCTTGATGCTATATGCTAAGTCCTCAAACCTCTCTATGTGATCCATGGGGTGCTCAGACGACAGACCATGGAAAGGATGCTGAGCTACGAGTGAGAAGAAAGCAGGCTTCAGTTCAAAGTCGCTCCTCTGAAAAGCTGGAGGGCGAATGGCAGCCCTGTTGGCATAGAACTCGTCAGGCCTATTGTACTCTCCCAGAGTACGCCCACGCCCAGCTGGCTGCTGCTGCACTATCTGACCCTGCTGCTCCTCTGCTACTACAGCTCCATGTTCATCCAGACATTGACCCTCAGCGTTGTACTTCCGACCCTGAAGGTCCCTAAAACCGCCATCTTCGTGTGCAAACAAAACGAGTCTGTTGTTGACCATCCTGAAACACACAAAAATAACAGAAAAAGAAAGTAAGTAAACAAGAATAATAAAAAAAAAAACTTAGACAAAATTCTACTAACAAAAATCGAATGGTGATTCAATTCCCCGGCAACAGCGCCAAAATTTGATATGCTCAAATTTACCCTGAGCTACTCTCTCAAATTAAGAGATCGATGTAGTACTTAGGGATCGAATCCACAGGGAAAAGATTCACACAATCAACTAAAGAGTTCGAATTAGGCTAAGCAAATATGTATGAATGAAATAAAATATCAAAACAAGTAAATGGAGATAAATGATCTAGGAAATCAATGAGACAAAAAGCTAGGCGATGGGTAATTCTTCGGGTATGAATCAAAATCAAGGTTAAACTATTGTCAGGGTTTTATTAGGCACCGTTCTAGAACTCAAACACGAAGGTAAAGCCAATCAACTTCCGTTGCAGAGACTATCTATCCCTAGATCCCTAAATTCCAAATTCCTTTGCAAATCAAGTGAATCCAAGCAAGCATTAACGTTCAGGTTCAATTGTTCACAAAATCCCTAAGCCAAATTCCTTTGCGAATAGGTGATTTTGCTCATCTAAGATTAATTCCAGTTGATAATAACACTTCCGCGTCTATTAAACAACCTAAGATCTAGATTCTAGGTGTACAGGCTAGATCTAGCGTTAAAAACAATCTAGATGAAGAACCAGAAGATAAATCCTAACAGATTTTCAATCCTAACAATTTCTCATCAAAACCCTAGAATTCCCCACAACCTAACAAGCAAACTACTCAGACATAGATGCAGTAAACATTATGAATGATATAAATTGCATAAAAGATAGAGTTAGAGATACAGAAAAAGGGGTTTGAAAACCCTGTAGAAATCTCCCTCAAAGCTCTCTCTCTCAAAGTCTCAATGAAAAAGAAGATAATCCCTCATGAAAACCTAAGTAAAACTATATATAGGGTATAAAAATCGGATTGGGCTTTAGGGAAAACGTCTGGAAACTTCAGGCCCGCGAATGATTTTTCTTTATTAATGCTCGCGTCGATCGACAGCATTGAGCACTGTCGATCGACAGTGCTGCCTCTGGAGAACTTCTTCGATTCGTCAAGTCCCGTGTCGATCGACAATGATGTCTTCTGTCGATCGACAGTCAACCTTCTGTTCGCCCTTGACTGGATATTTTCAGCACTTCCTTCCTTGAAGCTCCAAAATGCTCCAAATGCGTCTCTTAAGCTCCAAACGACCATTTACCTGCAAAAGACTCTAAAAGGCACAAAAACACCAAAAATACTCTACAAAAACGACTTATATCATGGTTGAAAATGGGTAAAAACCATGATATATCAATTGGTACGGTTCTAATGGGACAACCGATACCATTTTCCCACAAGTAGCCAAATTTTTTAGCCTTTGCTTTTGAACTTCTTAGGGATAATATCCGACGCATCTACATTTCAAAATAAATTTTATATCAAAAACTAGAATAATGATCCAACGAAGTATAATACATACTTGAAGTGGAATCATTGATTTTTTCATTGATGGATGGTCAAATGCTGGTTGTTTGTAAAAATCCACACATTCATATGTATCGCCATGTGTAGTCTATCATTAAAAAACAAAGTAAATTAGAAAATTACTTTGTAAAACTTCATATGGCATAGTGTTATTGTAACGCCCGTGATCCAAAAAGTATTTTTTGGATGGGTGTCGATCGACACAAGGGTTGTGTGTCGATCGACACGGTTGTTTTGACTCAAGAGGAGTCGAGCAGCGAGCGCTGTGTCGATCGACACAGTTGGGGTGTGTCGATCGACACGGATTTTCGATTGCCGTCAGAATGACGTATTGATTGGTCATGTGTCGATCGACACAAGTGGGTGTGTCGATCGACAGAGTGTCGGCTGGTCTGGCTATTTAAGTTGAAAATCAGATTTCTGGGCAGAAACTTCAAGTTTTTTAGAGAGAAAGTGAGAGGATTGAGAGGAGAGGTTGTTGTTGTTGTTTCCTTTGTGTTTCTCAATCTTATTAGGCTTGTGGGAGTGTTTGTGAGATTGTGGAAGCGTGGGAGGACCGTACGGTGAAGGATCTCGGATTTGTTCTTCGTGTTCTTCGTGTTCTTCGTCGGATTCTTATCCTTTTCTATCCGAATTCGAGGTGAGTGCGTGACCATAGGCTTATCTGGGTAAAGGAATTGATAGGATGCGATTGTGTGTTGTTTGGATCGATTCTTGTATGGATTTTTGGTGGATTTTTGTGTAGGAAATCGGTTTGATGAGTTTCTGGGTTGGTGTGTCGATCGACGTAGTTGGGTGTGTCGATCGACACAGTGTCGGCAGGTTGTGTCGATCGACACAAGGAGGTATGTCGATCGACATGGGTTTGATGTGTGTCGATCGACACAAGGAGGTGTGTCGATCGACACGGGTTTTTGATTACCGTCAGTTTGACATATTGAACGTGTTGTTCTCGTTGGTTGTTGTGTGATGCATTATTGTTTGTTCATCCTGGTATTGTATCTTTTGCTTATGCCTGTGTGTATAGCCTGTAGATGGGATGACCGTCTCACTGGGTATTTATGATAATACTCACGCATCTCTTATAACCATGTGATGCAGGTAAAGACAGTCAGTGATCGTGGAATCATGGCCGGGACGAGGGGAATGATCTAGTGGCTCGTTTTCGTGTAATAAGTTAGAATTGCTAGGGTGTTAGCAATTTCAGAACTATGTGTATTACCGAATTAAACTAGAATTAATAAGTATGGGCTTATTGAACGATAATTGTAATTGATTGTTTGAATCATTGTTTCCGCGCTGTTTGTTTATTGGACCGTTGAGGATCATTATTTATGATAATAGTGATCTGGGTTGAAATTTTTTTTATTTGACGGGTTGGGTCGTCACAGTTTGGTATCAGAGCCCTAGCGGTTCTAGGGCTAGTTAATTAATTGATTATGCGAGTTAGTCAATTGATTGTTGTGTGGGTATGGAGTCCTAGATCATCCCTTCCGAACCTTCAATGAGATTCCACGGTATGTGTTTATGTGATTTCTGTTTTCTAGTACTTAGTATTCTGCGGGTTAGTGCAGAGTGATGACTAGGGGGACTAGAGGCAGAGGTCGCGGGGGCCGTAGAGGTCGTGGTAGTCGTGCTGGGCGTGGGCGTGGGCGGGGACTTGGGAGTGAGTCTGCTGCCACGTGGGTGTCCCAGGAGACTACACAGGAGCGGGTAGCTGACTCGCAGGCATTTTAGGAGGGGTCCGTGGGTGTGACAGCTACGGGTTCCAGTGAGAGGGCTGGAGGGGCTGGTGCGGGTCCTAATGTAGCTGGCGGTACGGTGGGCCCTGGTCGGGGTGCTGCCGTAGGCGTTGCCCCGGATCGAGATGATCGTCTGGCAGGTCTACTACAGATGATCCTGGAGAGGTTACCAGGAGGGGTGCCTGCTCCGGGTCATGCTCCTGGGGTGCAGTCGGGTTTGGCTGGGGTGCAGCCGGGTTTGGCTGGGGTGCAGCCGGGTATGGCTGGGGTGCAGCCGGGTTGGGCTGGGGTGCAGCCGGGTTGGGCTGGGGTTGAGGAGCTTCCATCTTATCTGCGGATGATGGAGCAGATGCAGCGGATTGGTACTGCATTTTTCTCGGGCGGTGCTAGGCCTGAGGAGGCTGATGGGTGGCGGATGAGGTTAGAGCGTAACTTTCGCTCCATCAGGTGTCCAGAGGGATACAGAGTGGATCTGGCGGTACATTACCTTGAGGGTGATGCGCATCTCTGGTGGAGAGGCGTAGAGACCAGGAGGGTGCAGGCCGAGATGGTCTGGGAGGATTTCTTGGCGGAGTTTAACGCCAAGTATTTCCCGCAGGAGGCGGTGGACCGTTTGGAGTCTAGGTTTCTGGACCTAACTCAGGGAGATCGGTCAGTGAGGAAGTTCGATGCTGAGTTCAGTCGACTTCTGGTACATGCAGGGAGAGGTATGGAGGGCGAGGATGCCCAGGTTAGGAGGTTCTTGCGAGGACTTCGTCCAGATTTGAGGACTCGCTGCAGGGCGAGTAGGTTCGCCACGAGGGCGGAGCTGGTTGAGATGGCTGCTGCAATCGAGGAGGATCTCGGGGAGCAGGTTGTGGTGGTTAGTCCACCGGTGCAGCAGCAGCAGCCGAGGAGATCTCAGCAGCAGATGAGTTCAGGCAGGGGCGGCAAGCCTGCTCAGGGACAGAAGAGGAAGTGGGAGAGCACTTCAGGGGTCAGTCAGGGCGGTTTGGAATGCTTCGGGTGTGGGAGTATGTCCCATCGTGTGGCGAGCTGTCCGAGGAGGACCGGGACCGGGACTCGAGATGTGCGGGTCGGGGTTCAGGATACGCGGGTGTATTATCACTGCAGAGAGACGGGGCATATTAAGCCCAAGTGTCCGAAGCTGCAGCAGTTGGCGGTGGCCGCAGTGCAGCCATTGGCAGTGCAGCCGTTGTCTCAGATTGCAGCAGCACCGCGTGTGTTCACGTCTGCGGAGGCGGGTGGATCTAGCACCAGACCGATCACAGGTATTTCCGAACTTGACTTTTTAAATGCATGGTTGTTTGAGTTTTTGTCTGTCGGGAAATTGTGAGTCTGTGCTAGAATGGTAGGGTTCTGAGGCACATGGGATTGTGCAGGGACCTTAGTTGTGGGCGGTCATGAGTCCCACGTGTTGTTTGATTCGGGAGCTACGAATAGCTTTATTACGCCGGAGTGTGCGGAGAGCAGCGGAATCCAGAGTGATTCCGGGGAACAGGCGGGAGTAGTCAAGGTTGCTGGTGGTAGGACGTTGGCTACTTTCGGGCGGGCTCGTGGTGTGGATGTTCTGGTGGCGGGAGAGTTGATGCCATCAGATCTGATCATCAGTCCGGTGGAGCTGTACGATGTTATCCTGGGTATGGATTGGTTGGATCGTTACAGGGTCCATCTGGATTGCCACCGAGGGCGAGTTGTGTTTGAGCGAGAGGCAGGGAGGTTGGTTTATCAGGGTGTGAGACCGACTTCCGGGAGTCTCGTGATTTCCACGATACAGGCCGAGCAGTTGCTTCTCAAGGGCTGCGAGGCGTATCTGGTGACGATAGTGATGCCTGAGTCTGTTGGAGGGGTTGCAGTTGAGGATATTCGAGTTGTTCGGGATTTCCAGGATGTGTTCCAGTCGTTGGAGGGATTACCGCCATCGCGGTCGGATCCATTTGTTATTGAGTTGGAACCCGGGACTACTCCGATATCTAAGGCACCTTACCGTAAGGCTCCAGCAGAGATGGCAGAGCTGAAGAAGCAGCTGGATGATTTGTTGGATAAGGGTTTTATTCGGCCTAGTGTTTCACCGTGGGGAGCGCCGGTGTTGTTTGTGAAGAAGAAAGATGGTAGTTTCCGGTTGTGCATCGATTATCGGGGACTTAACCGAGTCACCGTGAAGAACAGGTACCCTCTGCCGCGCATTGATGAGTTGTTGGATCAGTTGCGAGGGGCTACCTGGTTCTCCAAGATCGACTTGGCTTCGGGGTACCATCAGATTCCGATTGAGGAAACAGATGTGATGAAGACTGCTTTCAGGACGAGGTGTGGACATTTTGAGTTCGTGGTGATGCCTTTTGGTTTGACGAATGCACCAACAGCGTTCATGCGGTTGATGAACGGGGTATTCCAGGAGTATCTGGATGTGTTTGTGATCATCTTTATCGATGATATTTTGGTGTATTCGAAGAGTCCTGAGGAGCATGAGTTGCATCTGAGAGTAGTTTTGGGGAAGCTGCGGGAGCAGAAGTTGTTTGCGAAGTTGAGCAAGTGCAGTTTCTGGCAGCAAGAGATGAGTTTCCTTGGCCATGTGGTGTCTGCAGAGGGAGTTTCTGTGGATCCAACTAAGATCGAGGCTATCAGAGGGTGGCCTAGACCGAGGAATGCCACTGAGATTAGGAGTTTTCTTGGGTTGGCAGGTTATTATCGGAGATTCATTGCAGGATTTGCGAGTTTGGCTAAGTCGATGACCAAGTTGACAGGGAAGGATGTTCCTTTTGTGTGGTCTTCTACTTGCGAGGAGAGTTTCGGGAAGCTGAAGGAGATGTTGACATGTACACCTGTGTTGGCGTTACCCGAGCCGGGTGAGCCTTACGTGGTGTATACCGATGCTTCGGGTGTTGGTTTGGGTTGTGTCCTGATGCAGCAGGGAAAGGTTATTGCGTATGCTTCGAGGCAGTTGAGGAAGCATGAGTGCAACTACCCTACCCATGATTTGGAGTTGGCTGCGGTAATCTTCGCTCTAAAGATTTGGAGATCTTATCTTTATGGCGGAAGGGTTCAGGTGTTCACAGACCATAAGAGTTTGAAGTATTTCTTCACTCAGCCGGAGCTGAACCAGAGACAGAGGCGCTGGATGGAGTTGGTAGCGGATTACGATTTGGAGATCGGATACCATCCGGGTAAGGCTAATCTGGTTGCAGATGCATTGAGTCGGATGAGGGTTACTTCGGCTCAGGAGCGTGATATGGAAGCTCTGGTGAGCGAGATTAGTACGTTGAGGTTGTGTGTGATCTCACAGGAGCCGTTGGGGTTAGAGGTAGCTAACCAGGCAGATTTGCTGAGTCGTATTCGAGCAGCTCAGGAGTTGGATCCGATGTTGATTGATGCTGCTAGGGTTACAGGTTCAGAGTATATGGTCTCGGCAAATGGGACGATACTGGTGAATGGACGGGTTTGTGTACCCAAGGATGAGGATCTGAGGCAAGAGATCTTGCGTGAGGCTCATGCGAGCATGTTATCGATTCATCCGGGGGCGACCAAGATGTATCGTGATCTGAAACGGTATTATCACTGGGTCGGGATGAAGAGGGATGTAGCTAATTGGGTTGCAGCGTGCAACGTGTGTCAGCTGGTGAAGGCTGAGCATCAGGTTCCGAGTGGTATGTTGCAGAGTTTGCACGGGGTGCCAGCGAGTATTGTGTCAGACAGGGATCCGAGGTTTACGTCTGAGTTCTGGAGGGTGTTTCAGGCAGAGATGGGCACTAAGGTGCACATTAGCACGGCTTATCATCCTCAGACAGATGGTCAGTCAGAGAGGACTATTCAGACTTTAGAGGATCTGTTGAGGATGTGCGTGCTGGATTATGGTGGTCATTGGGCGGATCATCTGAACCTGGTTGAGTTTGCGTACAACAACTCATACCAGGCGAGTATTGGGATGGCTCCATATGAGGCTCTGTATGGGAGGCCGTGTAGGACACCATTGTGCTGGACTCAAGTGGGGGAGAGGAGCATGTTTGGTGCGGATTTTGTTCAGGAGACGACGGAGAAGATCCGTGTCTTGAGGATGAACATGAGAGAGGCTCATGATCGGCAGAAGAGTTTTGCTGAGAAGAGACGGAAAGAGCTGGAGTTTGAGGTGGGAGATCTGGTGTATCTCAAGGCAGCGATGTTGAGGGGTCCTAACAGATCCATTTCGGAGAATAAGCTAAGTCCAAGGTTTATAGGTCCGTTCCGGGTGGTGGAGCGGGTTGGACTAGTGGCTTATCGGTTGGAGTTACCTCAGAGTATGAGAGCGTTTCATAAGGTATTTCATGTATCGATGCTGCGGAAGTGTCTACATGAGTCTGAGGAGGTGTTAGCTAGGATTCCGGAGGATCTTCAGCCTAACATGACGTTGGAGGCGAGACCTGTGAGGATTCTTGAGAGGAGAGTCAAGGTTCTGCGCCGGAAGAGGATACCATTGGTGAGAGTCGTGTGGGACTGTGATGGTATCGAGGAGGAGACTTGGGAACCAGAAGCAAGTATGAAGACGATGTTCTCGAAGTGGTTCGAGAAGCAAGCAGAGGCTTGAGTGTCTTTCTGGTTTTCAGTGATTGTTCTAGCTTGTGGCTATGAGTTGTATGTATTTTCGTTTGGGTTGTAACGATATACATTGTTGAGATTTAATAAGATGGGGTTTCCTTATTATCTTGGGTTATAAGACGGATGTTCTTATGGTATGACTGGGAGGTCATGGGTTTGATGACTGGGTTAGGTCATGTGTGTGATGACGGGGAGGTCATTTGAGGGGCTAGGATAGAAGCTCTATGGGAGTTAGGGCTTGCCTAGGTATCTAGGGATGGGGGGTCCTAAGGGGTTAGGACGGGTAGATCCCTAGATGGCGCTGGAAAATAGAGGTTTTATGTGAGTTAGAACCTGTCTATTTTCTAGGGGGAGTCTGGAACAGAAGTCTTATGTGAGTTAGGACTATCTTTTCCAGGGACTCCGATGGAAACACCCTGGCGATTGGGTTGTTTCAGATGACCTGGGGATTGGTCATGAGGGATATTCCGGGTTAGAGGATATCGGGGTAGGAAACACCCTGGCGATTGGGTTGTTTCAGGTGACCTGGGATTGGTCATGAGTGATATTTCGGGTTAGGGAATATCAGGATGGGAACCACGGAAGTAAATCGGTCGACAGGTGCTTATGATGCACGTTACAGTGTTACTGCTCCGGGGGATGGTGATATTCTCCTGCATATACTTTGAGGGATTGCGATCTCTCCAGAGGATGTGTGATTCCTCTGCAGCCGAGAGCTGATGGACTGTGTGTCCTGAAGCGGAGGGGCTGGGGCATACCGAGAGCCGGTATGGTATACATCGAGAGCTCGATGGGTGACGACCCTGCGAGTGGGAGTGGTGTATAGAGATATGAGTTTGAGCAATAGTACCTGTAGTGTGATTATAAGTATGAGATTGGATGAACTTCAGGAATCGGGAATGATCTCAGGTGGTTTGTGGATGTCTAATCTAGGGTTTTTACTCGAGTTTGGAACCTTAGTTCAGACGACCCTGGTAAACATATGTAGCCTCTTTGGTCGTACATGTTCTTGTTTGATTGTTGTGCGACCAATTGATCCAAGGTTTGGGTCTACGGTGGGTCGGGCATGTTCTTGTTTGATTGTTGCGCGATCTATCGGACAACCCTGATCCGGATCAGCGAGTGCTGCATCGTGGATGTTTCCTGGGGGAATTTGGGCGGGTTTTGGATGAGAGTGTCAACCTTAGTGAGACGGGGTTAGTTGATTGAGATCGGGTGGTGATCTCTGATCATGGACTGACTGGGTTTGGTCAGGATTGTATCCATAGATATGGTGCAATAAGGCAAGTGTGAGCCTAGTAGAACTCGGGGATCAGGTGTGATCGCGAGTGGTGCTGGCTGAGGGCCAGGGGTTTTGCGTTGTGTACGTCGAGTCTAGGGTTATTATTGGAGTCTGGAATTCGGGTCGGACAATCTTGGTAGCATATGTTACGCCGATGGTCGTACATGTTCTTGTTTGATTGTTGTACGATCATTTGGTCCAGTGCCGGGTCAACGGTTGATCGGACATGTTCTTGTTTGATTGTTGGACGGTCAATCGGGCAGCTCTAATCCGGATCATGGGGCGTGCATCGTGGGTGCTCCGGGGGAATCTGGGCGAATTTTTGGGCGAGAGTGTAGCCTTAGCAGGACGGGATAGGGGATTCGAGTGTTATCTCGAAGGTTGATGGCCGCGTTCGGGTCAGGTAATGGAGACCGTAGTGAGACGGTGTTGCGTGATTCGAGGTCGAATCCGTTTTAGTGGGGGAGAATTGTAACGCCCGTGATCCAAAAAGTATTTTTTGGATGGGTGTCGATCGACACAAGGGTTGTGTGTCGATCGACACGGTTGTTTTGACTCAAGAGGAGTCGAGCAGCGAGCGCTGTGTCGATCGACACAGTTGGGGTGTGTCGATCGACACGGATTTTCGATTGCCGTCAGAATGACGTATTGATTGGTCATGTGTCGATCGACACAAGTGGGTGTGTCGATCGACAGAGTGTCGGCTGGTCTGGCTATTTAAGTCGAAAATCAGATTTCTGGGCAGAAACTTCAAGTTTTTGAGAGAGAAAGTGAGAGGATTGAGAGGAGAGGTTGTTGTTGTTGTTTCCTTCGTGTTTCTCAATCTTATTAGGCTTGTGGGAGTGTTTGTGAGGTTGTGGAAGCGTGGGAGGACCGTACGGTGAAAGATCTCGGATTTGTTCTTCGTGTTCTTCGTGTTCTTCGTCGGATTCTTATCCTTTTCTATCCGAATTCGAGGTGAGTGCGTGACCATAGGCTTATCTGGGTAAAGGAATTGATAGGATGCGATTGTGTGTTGTTTGGATCGATTCTTGTATGGATTTTTGGTGGATTTTTGTGTAGGAAATCGGTTTGATGAGTTTCTGGGTTGGTGTGTCGATCGACGCAGTTGGGTGTGTCGATCGACACAGTGTCGGCAGGTTGTGTCGATCGACACAAGGAGGTGTGTCGATCGACACGGGTTTGATGTGTGTCGATCGACACAAGGAGGTGTGTCGATCGACACGGGTTTTTGATTACCGTCAGTTTGACATATTGAACGTGTTGTTCTCGTTGGTTGTTCATCCTGGTATTGTATCTTTTGCTTATGCCTGTGTGTATAGCCTGTAGATGGGATGACCGTCTCACTGGGTATTTATGATAATACTCACGCATCTCTTATAACCATGTGATGCAGGTAAAGACAGTCAGTGATCGTGGAATCATGGCCGGGACGAGGGGAATGATCTAGTGGCTCGTTTTCGTGTAATAAGTTAGAATTGCTAGGGTGTTAGCAATTTCAGAACTATGTGTATTACCGAATTGACCGAATTAAACTAGAATTAATAAGTATGGGCTTGTTGAACGATAATTGTAATTGATTGTTTGAATCATTGTTTCCGCGCTGTTTGTTTATTGGACCGTTGAGGATCATTATTTATGATAATAGTGATCCGGGTTGAAATTTTTTTTATTTGACGGGTTGGGTCGTCACAGTTATAATGTGCAATGTTCATATATATATATATATATATATATATATATATATATATATATATAAATAAAGTTGAATAGAGAAATTCTAACTAAGATGAAATTAAACAATACTTTAATTTCTTTGAATTCCTTTTTAATTTCAATATTGCTGAGACTATGCAATGTTTTTGCATCCAAACTACGATTATTGCGGCTCTTCATCTCTTTGAAACACACAACATAACCCAACAAAGATAACAACATCACCAGACAACTTAATTTCATTTTTCTTCTTAGAGACTTAGGTTGGCAATCAAAGAATAATGATAAATTTATATAACCATAAATTTATATACAACAATATCAAAATAAATGAGACAGAGGAAAACATAAAGGACATTAATATTTACTAGATATGTATGTCTTTCTTTTCAACAAAGGTTAAGTATATACTTAATTTATTTGATTTTTATTTTATTTATGGATTATGGTACATTATTACTATTATGACATGTGTGGTGATCTATATTAATCAAGTGTAGAATTGGGTTACTATTTGGCTATATTGATTTGAAATCCTATTTTAGTGTCAAAGTAACATTAGCAATCCTTAACAAATCTGACTCATCTCTGTTTGGCTATAAGAATTTATTAAAGAATTATATTTAGTTATGAAAGATTTCTAACCATATTTGTTTTGGTATATAAGATTTCCATTAATTTTATGACTGAATATTATACTGAAATATTAGTGAGAATTGTAGTGAATATAATTAATAGTATATATAATTTCCAATAAATAATGTTTTTATAGAAATATTACTGGAAATTTTAGTGGATATAATTAATAGGATTATTGATATCAATTTTAATGAACTGATATTATTGGGTATAATTTAAGGGACAATTACAAAAATGCCACACTTTAAAGACACTTTTATAAGCGTGTCACTCTCCTCTTTACTTTTACATTAATGCCACATTTTATTGACAAAAGGACAAATATGTCCCTCTTTTCTCTTTTTCTTTTTTTTTTCTTTCTTCTTTTCTCTCTCACCTTCTCCTTCTTCTACGAAATATCCAGATCAAAAACTCACTTCTTGTTTTTCTCTTTCTCTCTCTCATTTTTTCTACAAAACTCAAGATCTGCTTTTTGTTTTTCTCTTTCTCTCTTTCTTTCTCTCTTTCTCTCTATTTTTCTCTAGATCTAGATCGAATTTTATGAGTTTTTTTGTTATTGATCTCGTTTTAATTTTCGCAAATATGATTTTATTTGGTTTATTTTACAGATTTGAGTTTTTGATTCAATTTGTGTTACAAATCTGAGATTTATTCGATTTCGGTTACATATATGAGTTGCTAATTTGATTTGTGTTGATTTCAATCTGGATCTAGATCTAAAAATCTGAGTTTTGTTTCGTTTTGCTTTATTTTGTTCTTGATTTTGATAACAAATCTGGGTTGATTTTGTAATTGATTTCAATCTGTCAATTTGGGTTTGATTTCAATATGGTTAATTTTTTTTTTGCTGTTCTTCTGAGTGATCTAGAGTTTTGACGTTTTTATAAAGTTTTTTAAAGGTTTATAAAGTTTTTTAAAGATTTGTAAAACTGTTTAAAATGTTTATAAAGTTTTTATAAGATTTTTAAAAGGTTTTTTAAAGGCTTTTATAAGCTTTTTTAAAAAATTTTGTAAAACTGTTTAAAATAATTTATAAGGGTTTTAAAAAGTTTATAAAAATTTTTAAAAGATTTATAAGAGTTTTTTAAACTTTATAAACCTTGTAAAGAATCCTTATAAGGTTTTATAAGGCTTTTTAACGGTTTTTATAAGGTTTTTAAAAGGTTTTTATAAGGTTTTTAAAAAGTTTTTATAAGGTTTTATAAGGTTTTGTAAGGTTTTTTAAAGGTTTTGTAAAACTGTTTAAGATAATTTATAAGGTTTTTATAAGGTTTTAAAAAAGTTTTTAAAGTTTTTAAAAGGTTTATAAGAGTTTTTTACAAGATTTATAAAGCTTATAAAAGTTTATAAGAGTTTTTTACAAGTTTTATAAGGATTTTCTAAAAGATTGATAAAGTTTTTAAAAAATTTATAAGAATTTTTTACAAGGTTTATAAGGTTTTTAAAAGGTTTCGTAAAACAGTTTAAAAACCTTATAATTTTTTTTTAAGTTTTATAATGTCAATAAAAACTCTAACCCTCTCCCCCCCCCCAAAATCTATACCTTAAATGCACAATAGTTTACCCAAACTCAAAAATTTACAGTCGTTTATATTTTTGATCAAAACGTTTTTGATTCTTCTTCTCCTTTTGAGTTTTTCTGAGAATATTTTTCTTCTTCTTTTTCATATATATCCACCAGATTAGAGAGAGCAAGAATAAAATTCTCATATCTCTTTTACGAGAGATTTGAGAAAAAAGAAGAGAGAGAGAAAGAGAAAAGAAAGAAGAAAAAATTCTCAGATCTCTTTCACGAGAGAGAAAGAGAAAAGGAAGAAGAAAGAGAAAAAAGGAAAGAGAAAAAAGAAAAGGAAAAAAGACAAAAAGAGAAAATGACATATTTGATTTTTGGTTTAATGAATAGTGATACTCTGGTAACCAATTTTAAAGTGTGGCATTTTTGTAAAATGACATATGAGATGTGGCATTTTTTAAAATTTCTCATAATTTAATCATTGGACCCAATCAAAGGAAATATCCAAAATTTAAAGTGATATAAAGGAAGAAAAATTAGATACCTAAAAATGGTATATTTCCAGTATACCATAAATAGTTAAATCTTCCAAGTAACATAATGAGTCGTATTTGTGTCTAGTAACTGAATGTAGAAAATGTTTGAAAAAATATTTCTAGTACTAGGATTATACATAGAAGATCAATCCTGACCGAGAGATCATGCATTGACATGTTAGGTTCAATCCAAATAGGATTTACATGGACAAGCTATAAAATAGTAGATCCTCATCACTAATGAGACCATCATCACCGATGGAAAAAATGTCACTGATGAGACCATCATCTTTGACGAGACCAACATCATGGATGATATCAACATCACTAACAAGACTCTCATCACAGACGAGACGTGAGCATATCCACAAATACACTCGAAAAATGACTGAGATTGGAAAAAACCTTGAAGATATGAGATCAACAAGACTATAAGAGGGATGAGATTTACATAACCCTCGAATGAATGAAGAGAACCTTATAAGGGACAAAACCAAAAATAACCTTAAAGAACAAGGGGCTAGCAACAATGAGGTTTTACCAACTAGTACAGCTTAGAGATCTGCAATGTCTTAGTTCTTGTTTGTTGCACAATCGTTTGATTAATAAAACAAGATATTTGATTTCTCTATTTATGTAGCTCTATAAACAAACCGATTATTTTTTGCTTAAAAAATATGACGTTATAAAGAAGGATAGAAATATAAACTACATAAGAGCATCTTCATGGAGATGGTCTAAGATAGCAAGACATGATGGCACACTAGAATAAACCCTAGTTCTCTCTCGCCTCAAACCGCCGTGAACAGTAACTCTTCGAAGTTATAGGGATCTAGGTCCTGTGACCGGCGGTTTCCATAGTGCTGGTGCCGGCACCTCCATTTTTCTAGGTTACCCTTGTTGTAGTTGTGTTTTTTTTCAGTGTTGTCAAAGGGTTTCATTGTAGATCTGGTTTCGATTCAAGGTGGTTTGGTTCGGTGAGGTTTGGGATTTCATATATGTCTGAGTCTAGGGCAATGGGAGGGTTTGTGTCTTGCTGGCCGAAGTTCAATGGTGGTTGTCGGTTCTAGCGGTGGGTTGCTCTTCGGTCTTCATCACCGATTTTCTCTTAGCGGTGTTTTAAGCTTCTCGTCGAGTGGAGGGGTGTGCATCTGTTCTTTGCGGTGATGAATTGTTCGGGTCTAGCCGCTGGGCCTGGTGGAGATCTCAGCCTCTTCGTGATCTGGTTTCGTCTTGCTCCTGTCGAGGTAGCTGTTTGGTCCTTTCAATCGTTACTTTTAGGCTCTTCCTTGTTCCCTTTGCCTTATCTTCGGATAGCTTTGCTGCTTCTTTAGTTTTATCGATTCTAGACTCTTCCACACTTTGGTTTGGTTGCTAATTTTTTTATGATTAAGGCTACGACAGGGACTGGAACATATGATTCGAGTTATAGACAATCAATGGGCCATTGATCTCTGGTTTTAAATTCAGTTCGCTTAACCGGAGTTCTTTGAAAAGGTTTTGAACATGTTCTTTTACCCTGATATCACCCTATCTCGGGAGGAATAAGAGTGGGTCACGAGAATTAGTTTGGGATTAGGTCCGTTATTGATATTTGGTGTTTTTACACCATTGCACTAATGATTTTGTCATCTTTTATCCATGATTTCATAGCATTTGCAACATATTTTGATCATTTGAGTCTTATTTTTGTGAGTAGATGCATTTTAGAATTAGGACATGTAGTTGTGCATTTTTGTTCTTGTTTTGGTTTGATTTATGTACTTTTAGAGAAATTGGAGCTATGTAGAGGGAAAAGAGGGGAGGAAGTTAACAAATGGAGGATAGGAAGACAGTAGGGAAGGGATTTTAGTCAAAAAAGATGGATCAAAGATTGAATCAATGAAGAAGTCACATAACTTATATCACGTCTCATATCTATGTCACAACCTGGATAAGAGAACCAAAATTTCTACAAAAGACATAGAACTCATATCCACGTCTCATATCCATGTGATGGTCGTAGATATGAAACTCAGTTTTACCATATACCAAGATCCGACCCAATTTAAATTGGGTTGACCCGGTTCATCTTTAATTTTGTATAAATATATTTTTAGAGGTGTAAAAACCTAAGTTTGATTTGATATTTACCCTTTTAGCTTTCAAACCTTTTTCTTATGATTTGTGCTTGGATCTTTTGCATTTTCTCTTAATCTTTATCATTTTTTTTATGATTATGTCTTTAATTATAATTATGATTGTGTTTTCTATCATGATTAGTGAGTAGTCTTTTAATGAGTTTTTGGGCTTAGTAGATTAGGGATATTTGATGGATGATTAGTGATGTCTAGGCTTAGATTCTTATGATTTCTAAAGATTAAAGTGTGCTTAATGCTAGATTTTTCTTGATTATTCAAATTCTAGAGTATGGACATTTCACGCCCGGAAGGTGTTTGATGAAATGTCTAGAAGAACTTTAAATCTTGCTTTTCATTCTTAACCAATGGGAATTGATGTTTAAGGTGTCAGTTGGCTTTATGAACTTATGTTTAATGATTATTGATCATTTAATTGCAATTGAAAAATTAGTTTAACTAAATGGTTAGTAAATTGATTATTGTCATGGGAATGGATTAGTCTACTTTGTATGATTCATGCCATGGAATTGAGTTTGAATTGTTAGTCATAGCATCATTAGTTAGTAATTAAGCATCCCAAGTCAATTGCTTTGCCCAAAGCCAATGCTTTCCCATATTTGATCAAGTTTTTAGTTGTTGATTTTATAGTTGACTTTTAGTTGACTTTTGTATTTCGAATTTGTTTAAGCTTGGTTATGGTTTGCTTTAGTTTTCTTTAGTTTCTATTTGGTTGATTAGTATTTTTTGTCTTTATTTTGCATTCTCATTTACTTGTTTCACTTAGTTGCATCGTTAGAACTTTGAAGAAAATCCAAAAATATCATTTAGCTTAGATTAATCAATTACATGCATTCTTAGTGTGTTATTCTAACTCATGTGGATCGATACCCTAATTACTACTCGTTTCTTGCACTTGGCCTTAGTAATTTCGAATTTTAAAAATTTTAACACAATAGTTATCTCTCCTTAAAGACTAATAAGGCTCATTCAAGACTAATAAAACTCTGTGGTTGTCTGCCTATCAACACTTCTTGGATTCGTTGTCTTTTGCTTATCGCTTTTTTCATTTGGGATATTAGTTTTATGAACTTTAGTGTGGTTTTGTTTAGATGTTTTAACTCTGATGGGATCTTAATTCTCAATCTATAAGCTTCTCTTGTTTGAAATTCGCTCCCCACTTTTGGGCATCGCTCTTCTCTTTGGGCATCGCTAAATCTTTCGGGCATAATCTGGTTGTAATTCTCGACTTGTTGAATTGTAAAAATCAAAATCTTTAGATGAAAGAAAAAGATGGCAAAACACGATGAAGATAAAGTAGCAACTGCTATAAATCAAGATTTTATTGAACAATTGGAAAAATTGACTATTTAGATGAATAAGAGTATATCGTCTATTGGTGTGTTCTTCCATAGGTGAGGAGAATGGCTTGCAAAACATATCGCATCAATTAGAATAAACGCTCCCATGCACGATTATCGAAGCTCCTAAAAGATCTCTTACCTCCGGCGGCGGTGGGCCTCTTGCTCGTCGGCGCCGGGTGATGGCCCATCTCCTCGCATTTGCTCCGTCAATGTCAATGTTACTTCTGCTTCGAAATCTATCAAAACACAAGCTCTCGTCCGCTTGTTTGGGCTCTCAAGACATGGATCTATTCTCGGATCGAGATCGAAGATCTATTGCTCTCTGCCCAGCAAGCACTTCATCTCCCTCGTATCCGCCGTCGTCCACCAGTGCTGCACACATATTCCCTTCAGCTTCGACTCAGGCTCCTCCACCGTTTATGCCCTCTTCTCGGTCGCCGAAACCGTAGATCCATTCGAAGGAGCAGAACTAACCTCAGAGACTCAAGAACCATCTCTGGCATCAGCGCTAGACTTGAACGGCACCAGATCTGGATGCTTGTCGGTTGGCCCTCGAAGGTTTCTGGGGCTCGGTTGCTGCTCTCTCCGACTTTGGCCCGACGATGCTTTTCCTCACCGTCGGTCATCGGTGTTTGCCGGAGATGTCGTCGCCGTCACCGTCACTGGTAACCTAAAGCGGGTCTCGCCTATGCCAAAGAAAAACACCCGAACCTGTTTTGAGTGTGTAATGGGCCGAATGAACCTGGGCTTCCCTTGGCCCACTAATTCGAACCCCTTGGCCCAACAAGAGGTTTGGCCCATCAAGAGCTCGACTAATAAAACCACTTTTATGCCATGGGAATGTGAAATGGGTTTGGGGTTGAAGATGGATTTGGGCCTGCCTTCATCATAGTAGGCATGAGCGACAAAGGTGGACCAATAAGGAACTGTGTCTTCGCTTCGGGATGGTTTTGTCAACCTCCCTGGGTTAGTTATCATTCGTGCTCATACTCTCCATCGACCTTAATTTTGGATGTATATGACACCTTGTTAGGATTGGTACCGGAATCGTACTCATACTCTTTATCGATCTTATTTTTGGATATGTATGATACCACTTTGTATGTCGATTTCAGCAAGTTGTTACAGAGCTCGTTAAAATCCTTATCCTCTAAATCGAGCCTGGAGAGACCAATTCACCTTCACCGTGCTTCATTACATCAATCATCGAGATTCATATCTCCACGTATGCGAGGGCGAATGTTTTCTAGATTCTTAAATCCAGCAATTTACGAGCTCGATATCTTCTTTGTTGAGAAAAGATCAAAGTTTTCTGGATTCTCAAATCATGTAATTTACTGCCGGTGGAAGAGTTCAATTTCACCTTCTTCCATCTTGTTGAGTATGGTCGTATTTTCGTCCCTCTCATGCTTTCTGCCAGAAACTTCAAAGTCACATGGTAAAGTGACTAACCTGAGAATCTCCGGCTTTGCCGCGAAGATCCTCTTGACGCATCTGAGGCATGCTTTGGATTTGCTACCCATCTTTTGCGATGATCTATATGTTTTATGCTTTATTGCTTCTTAATTATGTTATAGTTATTCTGGAGGATGTTTAATTCATTTTCTTTATACTTTAATCTATTAAATGAATGAAGTAAATTTGGTTGACAAAAAAAAGAAGATAGAATAAGAGTATACAGAAGCTTGCATAGTTGTAGACTTATCGGGCGAAAAAGATAAATTATTGGAAGATATCCCAACCTTGTATGTGGTAGAAAGTTATAGTATAATACGTAATATGTTTTTATTTATTATGAGTTGATGTCTTTTTGTTAAGGGTCAATTACCCATATAATCATATTAGACTCAAAAATAAATTTTATAGCCATTATGTTACCAAAATTAATCCAATAGCCAAAAAAATAGTTTCTGACCAAAATAGCCCTATGTACGATTGGAAGAAGGCTGGTAAGATTGAGAGAGGAGAGTGACAGAGAAAGATTCATGTAATGGTTTTTAGGAAAATACAGTGATAAGAAAAGATTTTGGTGGAAAGAAAGTGATGGATAGAGGAAGAAGACTTAGGATCACGGTGGAAAGAGACGACGGCGGTGGAAGAGAAGACTCACCGGCGGTGACGAATTGGAGAAAAGTGAAGGAGGCTGTGGAGGAGAAGCCATACTCTCCGACGAGATATGGAAATGAATGAGGTGGCAGAGATATCGTCGGAGGGAAGTGATGAAGAGGGTGGAGACGGTTTGCCGGAAAAAAAACAATGGTGGTGGAAGAAGGATAGGTTGGGTAATATTGTAGAAATTTTATACAATATTATAGCCATGTCCTTGATATTGTTATTGACGTAATTATAAATTTTTTGATGGTTATTAGATCTAATTCCCCTTTTGTTAAACCAAATAGGTATTTGCGGGTGTTAACTGGGGAACTTACGTTGACTAATGGTAGGTCAATTGATCTATCCATTTTTTTTTTTACATTTGTTATTTCATTAAATAAATGATTTGAATTTGGTTTGGTTTAACTTTGACCTTGGTTCAATTGTGGTTCAATTATGTTTTGAACCATAAAACAAAATTATTTCAAGCCCATCTTACTTTTCATACCAAACTTGATCCACTCTCAAACTTTTTTTTCGTCGATCTACTCTCATAAAACCCAATTTTATTTCTTGTTCTTTTAAATTTAGAAACAAAAAACTGAGCCCACATTTTAATTATATATTACTTTTTCTTTAACTATAATATCTAACCCTATTTTATGCAATTGAAAATTTCTTTTCAACGTTTACCTCTTCTCTCTATTCAAGTATCGATCATATTTTTGTTTTCTCATTGATTTTTAGAACTTTTAGATTATGCAATTGGGAATTGTTAGGAAATTTGTACTCCAAATTGAATTACTTTGCATAATTAAGTGTTTTAGTCATGAGTATCTTATGAAATTCTTACCAATTAGGCAATTATTATTCATCTGACGTGAAGAAGATGTGTTACTTGATTTAGGTTTTATTTATGGTTTAAAATGGTATTCCTTGTTACTTGATTTAGGTTTTTAGATTTTAGAAAACGTGATTTTGTTCATAGACATTATATCAAGACTTTTGCTTGATTTTATTCATAGATATATTATAATAATATATGTGATTTTGTTTTTTCTTTGTTCTTTTTGTTTTAGACGAAGCAATGGAAAGATTTTTTAAAAGAAAAGTTTCATCTTCATTTGTGTTCTCTGCTAGTGATTTAGATAATCTACCATAGGATTCTACAGATCGGAAAAAAATAGTAGATTATCATCCAAACTAAAAAGATGAAGTAATTCGCAAATACTTGATTAGAGGTCCTTGCCAACCTCGTAGTCATTGTTTTGAGCAAAAAAGGATTGGAAAGACATTGAGACGGTTCAATCATGATTGGTTTAATCAGCACTCTGACTGGTTAGAGTATAGTGTGAAAAAAAAAGAGAAAGCTTTTTGCTTGTTCAGTTACTTGTTCCGAGATATTGCTGGCAAAAGTGTAAAAAGTGATGCCTTTATCACAAATGGATTCTCTAGCTGGAATAGGTTTAGGAAGGCATTTTCGGAACATGTGGGAGACGTTAATAGCTTTCACAATAATGCAGCCATGAAGTGTGAGAACTTGATGAAACAAGGCCAGTCTATCAAGTATGCTTTGCATAAACAAGATGACATTACGAAGAATAAATATAGAATTCGGTTGAATGCTTCAGTTGATGCTTCTAGATTCTTGTTGCACCAAGGATTACCTTTTCGTGGTCATGATGAGGATGAAGAATTTGCTAATAGAGAAAACTTTGTGGAGCTCTTAAAATACACTGCTGATCAAAACGAAGTTGTGAGTAAAGTTATTTTGGAAAATGCACCAGGAAACAATCAGATGACGTCTTCAAAGATTCAAAAAGATATTACGAATTGTTTTGCAGAAGAACTAGTCAAATCAATTATTGAAGAAATTGGTGATGATGTTTTTGGTTTGTTGGTTGATGAGTTTGTTGATGTTTCATTTAAAGAACAAATTGCCGTGTTTTTTCAGTTTGTCGAGAAAAAAGGGATAGCCAAAGAGAGATTCATCAATATTGTTCATGTGAGTGAGACTTCTTCTGCAACTCTGAAATCTGCTATTGATTCTTTATTTGCTAAATATGGACTGAGCATAAAAAATGTGAGAGGACAAGGTTATGACGGAGCAAGTAATATGAATGGTCGGTTCAATGGATTAAAGGCATTAGTTTTGAACGAAAATGCTTCAGCATATTATGTCCATTGTTTTGCTCATCAGCTACAACTGGTTGTTGTGGCTGTTGCAAAAAGGAATTTTCATGTTGGAGATTTCTTTGATAAGATATCTTTGCTGATGAATGTGGTAGGAGGTTCATACAAAAGGAGAAATATGATCCGAGAGAAGAATATAGTGGAGCTTGAGAAAGCAATTAATGATGGTGAAATCAGTACTAGAAAAGGGCTAAATAGAGAGGTTTCTCTTCACAGACCAGTGAATACGCGTTGGGGTTCTCACTATAAAAATCTCTTGCGTTTGGTTGAGTTGTTTTTTTTTTTCCATTATCAATGTATTGGAGTATATTGAGAATGAAGGTTTAGAAGATTTGAAAAGACGTCAAGCACATGGTCTGCTCAAGTACTTTTCTGGCTTTGATTTTGTGTTCAATTTGCATATGATGGTACATCTTTTAGGACTCATGGATAACTTGTCTAACGTTCTACAAAGAAGAGATCAAGACATTTTGAATGCTATGTCATTGGTGAAATCAACTAAAAGACAATTGCAAGAGTTTAGGGATGATGGATGGAATTCTCTGATGATTAAAGTTTCTTCATTTTGTGAGAAATATGATATTGAAATGCTTGACATGGAGGAAGATTTGCTGGCTCAAAGAAACCAAGAAAAAAAAATCTGAAGTAACAAACTTGCATCACTACAATGTCAATAGCTTATATGTTGTTTTGGATTCAGAGATTGGGGAGTTTGATGATCGCTTTAATGAGGTGACACTGAATTACTTATTTGTGTTGCTTCTTTATCTCCTATTGATTCATTTGCTCAATTTGACCGCTCAAAGTTGATGAGATTATCTAAGTTCTACCCGAATGACTTTAGTTATGGAGAATATATATCTCTTGAGCAACACTTGGATATCTACATTGATAATATTCGAAGAGATGAAAGATTCTTTCATCTAAAGGATCTTGGGGAACTTGCTTGTATGCTGGTGGAAACACGAAAACATATGTCACATCCTTTGGTTTATTGGATTTTAAAGTTGATTCTGATTTTGCCAGTTGCTACCGCAACCGTTGAGAGATGTTTTTCATCAATGAAGATCGTGAAGGCAGATCGCCGCAACCGAGTTGGAGATCAGTTTTTGAATAATTGTTTAGTTTGTTTTATTGAGAAAGATGTGTTCGAGACTATTACAAATGAAACCGTCATAAAAAGATTTCAGAATATGAAAGATCGTAGGATACTTTTATAGAATGATTATTTTATTAATTTTTTTTAATATTTATAATATTTTTTAATTATATTGACTTTGGTGAAAAATATTTCTGGGTCCGCCACTTATTCCAAAATCCCTTTTTGATATTTATATTTTTTCAAAAATCCCATCTTAAGGCTTTCGCTTATGACTCTACAACTATTCCCAGCTTGCAATTACTTTAATCCCAATGCACTCCTCATTTCCTCCATTGTCCCTTAAAGATTTTTTATTTATATCATATCAGTAAAATATCTTAAGACTTTAGATACCAAATGTATCTATGAAAAAATTAACAAAACCATTATTTATTATACAAAATTAGTTGGTATGGTATTGGCAAGTATGATAATAATGCATTGCTAGTTCGTTACACATATATCTTGGCATTGCCTTGATTATGATGAACAACTCCCACAAACAATGATTCCACGATGCAGCTGTCCCCGCAACATTCGGATTCACAACGAATGGTTTTGCATGTGTGATATCCTCATGATGGACATGCTCTCCCCGCAATACACAAGACCACGACGAACGGCTTTACATGTGGCACTTTAGACCTCCGATAAAACTTTACACCATTAATCTACAAGAAACTGCGTTCTTTAGAAATGGAATCCCAGACTTTGTGTAAAAGTATTAATAAACTCTTCGTCAAACACTAGACCTAGTGTATATATAATCCGTTTTGTGATAAATATATATTTTGTATGTTTTATATCATTTTCTGTAATAGCATAACTGACATTTATTGTTTGTTCACAAATTAAGAGAGGAAAATTAGGCAAAATCACCATGAAAATTAATAATTAGCTATTTGACCAAAATATTCTTTGTGTAATATGTATAAATGACAAAAAATTTATTCTTTTTGTTCAAAAATTAAAAAACGAAAATTGGGCAAAATGACCATGAAAAATTAATAATTAGCTTGATGACGAAAAAGCGTTTTGACGAAAATATTCTTTGTGTAATATGTACTACTAGTGTTAAGCCTGTACTACGTACGGGTGATATTTGTAAAACTACGATAAAACGTACACAAATGTATATAGTCAACGAATGTTAAACAAAATTAAAATTAGTACATGCATTTGGCTCTTCTTTGGATGTGTAAACATAATTCGTTGATCAACCTTTTTACAAAATGGTCTCTTTTCTTCATTCTTTGAGATGGAATAATAAGTAGTAGAACCTATTAACATTAACATAACAATTAACAACCATCAACGCAAAACAGAGTCGTTGTGAAGCGATGTGCTCTCGTAAGAAGAAAGAGAGAAAACATTACTTTTTTTGTGAAGGCTGAAGACATATATCTTCTTATGATAGCCAAGCTAATTACCATTTTTAGTATACAATTAAGTAATCAAATGCCAAAGCAATGATCTAGAATATTAAAATTGTTTCCCAAGGAAAATTGATGATTTTCTAATTAGTTATAAATCTCTTTTGCTAAAAACAGAAAAAAGAAAAAAAAATTGAAACTCTTTCACATAGAAATATAACAACTTACAAGTATAAGTGATGTTGACGGTGGATCGGTGAGAGTTTATGACTGAAAATCAAATCGGATCCATTGGGGGATAAAGAAATCATCCGGCGAGTCCAATTCCGGTGGTTCTCTCCTCGATCGATCACTCCATTCTCTCCCTTGCTCTCTTTCTTGGCGTCTTCTCCACAAGATTTCGATATATTCATGCCCTCTTCTGAGAGAAGAATGGATTCCATTCAAATGACTCGGACTATGACTCCATCTTGTCACTGGAGATGGTTAGGGTAACGGAAAAAGAAGAGGAGTTTCTTATGCTCCATTGTTGAGGATTTTTTTTTTTTTTAATCGATGAATTAGTCTAGGAAAATGAAGATGATAATTTGAGACTTTGTGAAAGATGATAATTTGAGACTTAAAGACGTGTTAAAAGGATAGAGAGCAATTTTAGAAAAATGACTTGTGACTTATTAACTGCCAATGTTAAATAGTTGATATACTAATCAGGCAGTAAAAAAAATCCGTGTATTTTTCAGCAAATTTAGTTAAATTCTGATTATTTTCCAAGAATCTTCCCAACTTTCAATTAAAATATAAATAGGACATGTATTTTTGCTTCCGAATTCCCATCCTTTTTCCTATTTCCAAAATGCTCTATATTGGTTTAACCGGCGAGCGAAACTAAAACTAACTAACTTTTGAGCTAAAATTTCTTTTAATATTGGTTTTTATCTAAAACTGATCTGAACTATTTTATATTTTAAACAATGAAGTTTTAATTGTAGTTCGATGTACATATCAACGAACCGTGAAAACAGAATATTCACCCCTGATATCGGGGTGAAGACACAGCCCCATTTATATTTTATTTAACCAACAATCAATTTACTTTCATCAAGCAATTATTAAACCAACAAACAACGACCCAACAAACATCATAATGAAACCTTCATTCTTCTTGCATATTATTAGTAGCTTAGCCACTAAATTAAGTTAACTGAAAAAACGGAGCGGACCAAGTGGTAACCATCTGACCATTCTAAAGATCCATGATGATAATTCTTTGATGCCTGCTTCTTCCCATAGAACCAAACCTTAAATGAAACTTTGCTCACACTCTCTCCAAACACAAGTCTCTTTGGTGCAACCTTAACCACCAATCCCTCTGGAGCCACGACATGGGCAAGGTATGTCACATTCTTCTCTGGACCCACATTTGTGACAGTCCTTTCGATCATCCTACGGTAACGTTGGCCGCGGCGCAGACTTCCAATGGAGATGGATGGGTAGTTGATGGTGGAAATAAGATCTTTAGAAGCTTTTTTGGAGCAAACGAATTTAGTTTTGGCAAGTGCTTTGTTTATGGTTTTTCCAGAGTAGCCATAGTAGCAGAGGAATTGAAGATAGTCTTGTGCGGTAGTCTTAAAGACAAGCCCTGGATTGACCGCACGTTGAGGATCAATTTCTCCGGCACCAGTTTCGTGGGGCGTTGAGGTGAGTCCGGAGGTGTTTCTCACTGCTCTTCTCATGTTGTCATATGATATTGCTACATCAAACCAAATATAATGTGAGATACTAATCAATCACCTATCTACATAAAAGCAGGAATGTCTCAACCTATTTGAAAAGTTTTCATGCAGAATTTTGTATAAGATGTTGTAAAACGTTTTTAGAAAAATTAGTATCCCCGATTTATATGCCTATTCAAAAAATTTATATTAGAGGCAGTTCCTCTTCCAATTAGACGGCCCTACATCACAGCGAAGATGAAAAAACCTGTGGTCATGAGAGCAGATTTAATCATGGAGGGAGTCCAAGAAGGGCGAAGAGCCTTGACGAAAGCGGCGGCTCCGGTCACGTGCGGGCAGGCCATGGACGTTCCTGATCTTAGCCCATACGTTGGTGTGGATGGTTTAGCTGTTTCGGGCGGGGACAAGGCCGCCAAAATCAAAGCACCAGGTGCCATTACATCCGGCTGAGAACAAATCACACAAATGAATGATTAAGGAATTTATCGTTTAAAACGTCTATAATGGTCCAATATGGAAATCTTGTGGATGAAATTCGATCTCTAGTCTCAACCATTTGGACAAATCTTCATCTACTAGATAGATCATCACGATTCTTTGCTCTTCATTTTAATATTAGAAGCAAATAAAGTTGTTACCAAATACTAAACCTTGAGAATGTTCTCTGTTAAAGAGGCAGGACCTCTGGACGAGAAGATTGCAACGACAGGTGCAGGTTTAGTGCGTTTGACCTCAACCGTTGGGAGAATTGTAACTGTTGGATTCTTGGTGTGAAGGATGTACTTGAGAATCTTGTAGCCATTAACCATATCAACTTCTGAGTGAGGGAAGTCACCAGAATCGGAAGCCATAACCTTCTCCTTCTCGTTTACCAAAATCAAACCTTTGCTTCCAGCGTCCTCTAATACCAGCTTTATAATTCGCTTTGTCACAGTCGCAGTGCTTGACATCACACAAACAACAACCTTCCCGGCCACTTTCTTGGGGTCCACGGATCCCGGAATACAGGCCCTACACTTTCAAGCATATATAAATCGACAGTTTCCACATCCTTAAATAGTAATCGACAGTTTTCATATATGTATATATCAAACCTTGCATCTTCAACAGGTGTTGATGCAGCACCCGCATTTCGTGCATACACAAGAGGGTATGTCTTAGATCTTGTAGCATTTGGGAAATGGATCCCTGCACCCTACAAACACACAAGCAATGATAAAATTCATGACCTCCATTTATCATGGTATCAAAATTTATGTTGTATACTACTATTGGATTCCTTTCAAAAGTCAAAATAGTCTAGAAAAGGCGTCATCTCTAACATATATACTTTCTCTGTTATTAAAACATTGATTTTCTATAGTTTTCACACCTATTAAAAAAACATATTAATGTTTTATTATAATTACATTATTTTTTGTGCTCAACAATTTTCTATACATTTAAACCAATAGTAATTCAATAAAATAAATTAATATATTTTGAAATTCATAATTCATCATCAATCTTTTAGAAATAGAAAGATTATTAAGTATGCATGTACTAGTTTTGAGTTAGAAGTTCATGAAAACTGTGTAATTGCAGAATTTTTGTAAGATATATTTGCTTACTCGTAAAACCTTGCCATTCCCCAAGATCAGGGAGGAGTGAAAGTCTCTGTCAATGTTGGAAGCAGCCACCGTGAACAGCCATGGTGCGAGGTTGCCGACGGTGGAAGGGTCGGGGCCTTCGTTTCCCGCAGAGACAATGACCATAATGCCCTTATGCTCGGCGTGGAAGGCTCCAATGGCAATTGGGTCGGACAGATAATCTCGAGTGCTTTGAGATTTCATGCCAATAGACATGGAGATGAGATCAACGCCATCATTGACTGCGTCGTCGATGGCTTTCAATAGAGCGGAGCCAGGGCAACCGTCTGTGTTGCAGACCTTGTAGGCGGCGATCCTACAGCCTGGCTGGCCTCCCTTGGCCGTCCCACGGGCAAGACCACGGTCACTGACTCCGTCAACGTGAGCTCCCGCCGCCGTGGAGGCCGTGTGGGTCCCATGACCGTTGACATCTCTTGCTGACGTGGCTCCCGTAGATGTGTAATATCTTGCTCCGATCAGCTTCCTGCGGTATCCACACACTTACCGTTAGAGTTGGACCATAAGTAAACATCACTCTCTAGTCTCTTGTGTAATGTATTTTAATGCATTTATTTTATAAACAAATGTGTTCTAAGGGGGAGTGTATTCAATCTAACATTTAAAGAGATTTGAGTTTTAACGAGATTTTAGATAATTTTAGTGATTTTGTGTGATTTTAAGAAGTTTAATATAAAATTCTCTACAATCCCACATAAAACCATAAGATTTGGCTCTTTGTATTTTTAACAGAAGAATCTTCTCAAGTCCCTCTTAAAATACTTAAAATCATTAAAAAATAATCCGTCATATGTGTCTAATAACAGTGGAGTTGAAGATATATTCCCAAATCATTGGTTCAATAACACTAGATTTTAATGGAGTTTTCTAAATTCATGATCCAATAACATAGGATTTGACAAATCATAACAAATCATTAGAAATGCTAGATTGAATACACCCCACTAATATTTTCTCAGATGAATTAAAAAGATATTTGAAAAATTTCAAAAAATGCCACTTTTCAAAAATGCCATCTTTTCAAATTCTTTGCAAAAATGTCACTTTTTCAAAAAAAAAAAAAAATATTATATCGGCTATGTTTGGGTTAACTATGTTGTATTATAATTTAGTTTTGAGGATTTTAGGAATCAAAACATTTTTGAGGGATCAAAACAGTTTTTATGATTTATAATTTTAAGATTTAGACTATGTTAATCCATCTTTATGTTTCACCACTAAAACGAAATATATAATAATATTGTTTTACAAAAATGAAATTTTGAGGAAGAAGTATAAACAAATAATTTGGAAGAGACCTGTTACAGTTGGATTTGTTGAAATCAGGACCTTCCATGCAAGTACCTTTCCACTTTGAAGGTATTTCTCCAAACCCTTTATCGTTGAAACTTGGAGACTCTGGCCATATCCCTATATATTTTATTGATTTAGACATATGTAACAGTTAGAATCGTCTCACATTTTTTTTTCTCTATTAGATATTCAGATATATACCATAAATTTCTAGATCACTGTTAGATAGGCATGGACGACCAAAGTGAAACAGAGAAATTCAAATAGGCTTATATGGTAAAATTGTTAATGCTGGATACATTATTTTTTATTTCTTGCTCTTAATCATTCTTCTCTTCATTTTCAGTCAACAAATTTTAAAAAATACTTCATCAACAAAAGTTAACGTTTTAGAAAATAAAAATGGAAATTATCTCTTCCCATCCATATATCAAATATGATAATTTTTTAAAGAGAAATTTTGAGAAATGCCACTTTTCAAGTGCTATTTTTAAAAAATACGACATTTTCAAAATTTTTGCAAAAATGCTATTTTTTTTCAAAATTATTTACTCATTATATCATTTATATTTGGATTAATTATGTTGTATTAAGGTTTAATTTTGAGTATTTTAGGAGTTTTTAAGGGTTAAAATATATTTTAGGGTTTATAATTTTAAGATGTAGGCTCTAAAAATTTAAAATTAATACTTTTGCAAATGTACACACCAAAAATGGTATTTTTATAATTGTCCCTAATTTTAATATATTTATATAGAAAATCATAATATTGTAAATTCTGATTCTTTAAGCTATGGTGGGAGTAAAATATTTCATTTTTGCTGAAGCGAATCACTTACCGCTACATATATTTAACTTAAGCGGATCTTTTAGCGCCTTGTGTTTTGATTTTGTTTTTAAGGAATGTCAATGCATGGTGTATTTTAACATGAAATTTTGTTTTAAAAAAAATTAAAATAAGTTTTTCTAGATGCATATAAACTAAAATTTAATATGTTCTTATAATTTTGATTGGAAAATTACATTGAATGTGTACACTTAAAATTATATTCCCTCCGTTTCTAAACGATTGATATTATGCCAAAAAATTGTTGTTTCATAATTATGAATTTTAAGATATATTAATTGATTTTAATGAATTATTATTGGTTTAAAGTTATAGAAAATTGATTAGTACAAAAAAATAATGCATTTATTTCATTTCATTTATATGTTTTTTTAATATGTGTGAAAACTCTCCAAAATCAATATTTTAGATACAAAGAGAGTATTTCTTTGGGACCGTTAGACTAAGCGATACCACCTTGAAGAATATATATTGCTATAACTCGAGCAATTTCAAAAAAATATTAGAAGTAGTTTATATGTTTTCACAGTAGATTCTCACCGGTATCCACAACGCCAATTATGATATCGGATGATCCATGAAAATTGTTATAAATAGGATATGAAGAAGGAACTCCAGAAATTGAGTTGAGAAAATCCCACGACCGAGTTGTGTGAAGCTGAAGCATCGGATCTTCGAACACCGACACTACCTCATCATGTTCTGTAATTACACAAACACATCTCACCATTTTTATTATAAATAATATATTACTTCCCTTTTAACAGATCTAACATTATAATTTTTCTTTATGCTGAAAGCTATTGTTAAATAAGCTAATTAGGGAGGTACACACATGCACATATATACAATAACCATGCAAGACCAGTACATTACGAAAGATGGCGATGTAGTCATTCTTTTCTTTTCTTTTTGTTGTCAAAGTATTTATTATACTATTACTTAATGGACAATCAAATATTATAATACCATGGACAAACAAAACACTGATCTTTTTCTTAGACTTATAATTTATTTGGCTAAACAAACTCCTTTTTCGAAAGTTTTTTTTCCCTCCTTATTTTAATATCACTATGCATTTTTTAGAAAAAAGTTTCCGGTTCCAAATATATATATTAATATCAATGTCCTTGTTTTAATAATTTGCTCCAACAAAGATACGTTGTCCTTGTGGATAATATGCCAAAATCTTAAAAGTCCTCGTTTTATAGATCTAATTTTTTCTATTTAGGGTTTCAAGAGTTGAAAATTTGTTTTTAAATTAGACTAAAACTTAAATTTCACTGCATAGGTTTCATAGTTCAACGATGATAAATAACTAATGGAATATTACTATCAATTTGGTTTACCAGAGAAGGCGGCGGCTTCTTCTTCAGTGAGCATAGCGGAGAAGCCTCTGAAGGCATGCTTGTAATGATGCACTCCTTTTCTTCTCTCACTCTCTTCCCTAAAACAAAATCATTTCTTCACAATCTATTTCATATATTACAAAGTGAGTCCTGAGATTTCCTGGCTTTCAAACTAAAAATCCTTTTTGGTCTTTCTTTGTTTAAACAATATTTTGTCAAGAAAGATCTAAGCCCAAGTAAAGGAAGTTTAGGCTCAAACCCTGCATGTATGTACATATTGAATAAGGAATAATTATATGTGTAAACCTCGGAAGAAGAGTGTCCAACATTTGCAGATAGGAAGCTTCTCCGTTATGCAATCCAGCTTCAACGGGACTGCCCATGTACACTACATAATGCTGCAAAGGAAGTTTGATATGTATATTTTGTGATTAAGAATGTCGCGAATACAGTTCTATCACCAAAAGCCCAATTCAAAATAAAAATAAAGCATTAAGAGGCATAGCTTTTTAGGTGAGAGTTATCTAGCTACCTTGGGAGTTTTGAGTGAAAAAATGGAGGTGAAGAGTAGAGATGTGAAGTAGACTTGGAAGAGGATCACAATAAGAGAACAGGTAGAAGAAAAAGCCATTATGGATATATTGAGACCAGAGATGTCTTTGATTTAGTATGTCTCTATATCTATATATATACATACGAGTTAGGTCTCCATACTCAAATTTGTCGTAATATTTATCATAATTTTACTAAATATTTTTGTATATAAACATTAAGTAACACCCACGTGTTTAATATTTGTTATTTTTACATTATGGTTACATGATATCAGAAACAAGTTTGAGTGAGATTTACTAGCAATTTCTGTTAATTTCATTTTATTTTATAGTGGATATCGGGCCAAAATGTATATTATGATGGGTCATGATTCTATAAGGGTTGATCATTTGCATACGTAACTTCTCTGTTATCCGAAATCAGTAACATAAAGTTTTTTTCACACATTTGTGATATGTTATCAAAGCAAATTGATTCTTGGATGAATGAGAACGTATTGGTGTTTGTGTGGACTGTTCAACAAAATATGATCTTAAAGACACCATCATCAAAATAATTTTGAAAAGAAGGAATTACGATGAATAGCTCACTGAATCTAAACCGATGTTCTGACAAGCAACTTCAATATGTCTGATGCACTCATCAAACACCTGCAACTACCCATTCACCCCGAAAACTCAACACTCAAGCTGCTTGAAACATTAACGCCCGTGTGATATTCAAAATATGATAGTGTTTCAATTCGACTTTCCCATTATGTTAAGGATTTGTTACACATGATTTGTGATGATGTAGTACATATTCTGCAAAATAGTATTGCATACACATCAACTCACGGTTGTTATCACTATGAATCTGCTACGAGTTCTGATTAGATTATCGATTACCATAGCAATTAATACTTATGTGTATGCTCAACATGTGCTTTATGATGCAACAAGTAACCCACACACCACATAGACAATCCATCCACAAGAAAATACAAAGATCCGCAAAGGCTCTATATGTTATATGGACCCAGAGATCAACGTGGATCATTTTAAAAATACAAGCACCCTTATTCGAACTTGAATCAAATTCACTTCATTATCACAGGAACAAATATTTCAATTAGAAAACTCCAAATGACAATAACTATCAACTACTAGCAATTGCTTTATTATCTTTTCAGATGGATTTCCCATTCTTTGATCCATCTCCTGTGCGTATTTTAAGGCAGACACACGATGTATATATATCATGAAGAGAGTGCATGCCCTCATGCATATCCCATTCTAGCATTATCTTCGAGATGCGGTCTTGTACCACACAAGTATTCTTGTGAATCAAAATTGTACAATTCATATCACGAACTTGCTGAGAAAAAGAGTTCATAATATATCATCTGTTTATACAGATCTCAAACTATATATCTCAAATCCTAGCATCAAAATCACTTTTATTTTTGAATTTAAAATAAAAGTTTTTCTATTTGCTAAATCAAACGTGCCATGTAGTTACATCCTAGAGATGATCTAATAGAGCAAACTTGGCAGACATGATTTATTGAAGTAAATCCATTAATTAAAAAAAAAAAGTCTCTTAAACAAGTCATAGAGTTGTGGAAACTCATCTGGCCCAATGGTTTAACCAATAGACTAATTAATACTTTTACACCCGGAGATATGGGCTTCGATTCCCAGATAATGCGATTTATTAAAAAATATGCAGATGAATGGAGGCAAATTTACAGGAGATTTTCAACGTTGTGCAGGTATAGGCGTTTGCCGTGATTCTACGCATCATAAGCATGGAGCACGAGATACCGTTTGTCATAGATCTAATAGGATCAGAGTGAATTATCCGTGGTACAATCTTCTTCGTAGCAGTTCTTATTATTTGCAATAAATAATAAATCCAGATGTTTAAAAAAAAAGATGAGTCATAGTGTTGCTGTCCAAAACTTTAACCAGTTTCTGATTTTTAAACTAACGTTTTCGAACTAATTCACTGGTTCTCCTCGATTCAAACCAAAAATTAACTACAATTTTTTTTTTGCTAACACAGTTGAGTTGTAAGTTTCGTCCTTAGTTGAGTTGTAAGTCTTAAGTTGTAGGTTTGACTATGCTGACCCCCCTCAACTTTCCTCATTCCGCTCCGATCCCCTAGACTTTTGACATCTCTATTTTTCCCCCTTAAAAAGTACATCTCTTCATATTTCCCCCAAAACTATTTAAACTCTTCAAAAATTCTAAAATCGAGATTATGTTTCATTAACCGAGTATTAACCGATATTCGTCTAACCTAATTGCGTTTACAAAAACCAGAATTTAGCTTAAATTCGAATCTTACCCCTATTTAAAACCCTTATTTTTTCACAGAGAGGGTTACAATACGTGTTATATCAAACGCGATTATGAACCAAGTTAATTTAAACGGTATTTTTTAGACACAATTTTCGGTTAGTCAAACGAAATCAATGGTTTAACTCAATTTGAAAACTTTTGAAGAGTTTAAATAGTTTGGGGTGGGAGGAGGGAATATGAAGAGATATATTTTCTAAGAGGAAAAAATAAAGAGGTTAAAAGTTCAAGGAATCAGAGCGGAATGTAGAAAGTTGAGAGGATTTAGAGCAGTCAACCCTAAGTTGTATTGTAAACTTTCTCATGCATATGCCCAACACCAAGAATTCCACGTCTGTATTTCTCAATCTATGAAGATCAAAAAAATTTGCATACTGACCATATTTATAATAATATGCATCCGCTGCTTACCATTGATTGAGTTGTACTAAACGCAAATTTTTGGGGCTATTTAACAAATCGACCAATTCCATGTGAAAATATATTTTTTATGTAAAGTTTTTGGGGTCACCAAGTATCTTTGAACTTGTGTTCTATTATTTTTGAAAAAAAACTAAAAAATGGATTGGTGATGCATTTACATGTAGTACATGATCATTTGTAAGGTTTTGGTATTGTGAAGAAACAAAAATCTTAAAACAGTTGCTATTCAATCAATGGCTCCAACAGATCATTAATATGAACAACGACATGAATAATTATGTGCTACATATGTATATAGTGATTAGTCCGCCGATTTTTTTTAATTTTTTTTTAAAATTTAGATGTCGGTTTAAATTTTATTTATTTATTTTATAACTATAAGATACTAAGCCAAAACATGTACATTCCTAAAAGCTTATACCATAACATATAATATGGTCCTTTCCTGAATATCATTCCATCATTCGATTTACTCTTTCCGTTTTCGAATAGTAGATGTTCTGGAAAAAAAAATTATTTTAAAAATATTGATATTTTACAATTTCTATGCAGTTTTTATTAAGTAATGATGGTGAAATTGTGAATTTCAAGACATAATAATTGTTTTTGTTGAACTATTATTGGTTAAAAGTTATTGAAAATTATTTAGCACAAAAAATAAAGTATTTACTGATAAAAATTAATATGTTTTCTTAATAGATGTGAAAACTTTAGAAAATCAATTATTTAGAAAGGGAGTATAAGTTTTGTTTTTAGTTTTTTTTTTTTTTTCACGTCGGGCAAATGGGCATTGGTTTAAGAAATTAACAAATGCACGTACAAAAATCGAAAGAAAATAATTGCACGCAAATTAAAAGTTTTATTACTATAACTGACTGAGCTGGTTTATGCTCACATCAAATTACTTTAGTTGGTGGAGGCCATGCAGATACTTTTTCTTTTTCTTTTTGTAAATGAATGATTAAACTAAGATTGCAATGCAAAGCAAAATCAACAAAATATCATATGCTAAAGCTCACATGTACTATTTAAATGAGAAACAATAATATATATAAAGTTTCAAAACAAATACAACTAAAATATATAACGCTAGTGCCCTCTTTGGCGAGCGAGGACAAATCCCACCAATTGCATGCATTACGATACAACCGAGGAACCACCTTTTTCTTTTCCTTTTTCTCTTTTTAATCCCAAAGTTACCTAATCAGGGCATCTTATCACCCTACTAAGATTCTTTAGATAATATATTCAACCTTCGTACTTTTTAGATCCAAAAATCCAGATTAGAAAAACTGCAACTATTTTGCATCATTTAAACAAGAAAAACAAGCCAGCTTTAATAATAATTTAAAACAAAAAAAAGTCAACCAAAATTCTGTAAATCACCTTATTCTCAATTGAATATATATAGAGAATATCAAGAATTTGATGAAAAATTATACGAATTATGTTAGTTTACTTTAAACGTGAATTACTTTTCTTTACAATGTCATTTGTTCTCCATATGCAACCTGTTGCCCAGTTAATAGTATTATACTTCTAGGATATGACATGCCTAATTTTGGATTATGATCAAGTAATTATCTAAGCGTGGATTTTGCGAATTTCTTTTCCAAACAGATAGTTTTTTTTTTTTTTTTTTGAGCAAGGGCTTGCTAAAAAAACGCTATGGCAAACTGGCTACCTGTTGTTATAAACTTATAGAAATACGTATGTTTCTTCTTAGTAAGAAATTAGATATATTCCTTTGTTCTATATGCTAAACTTTACATCTAAATCATTGAAACAATTATAACAAAATAAATGACACAATCCACACCTGTTTTACTGTAAGTTTATTTGAACAGTTATTCACATCGTTGCCCCACCATTTGCATGTGTGCTTGCTTTTGCTTAAATAAACCATATTCTGGATAGATATTCCATATTTCGTTTTTTTTCCGTTACAAATACAATAAACTATTTATCTTGGTCATCACTTATCATCAGCCCTTAATGAATTCGCTTTAGATGCTGAATTTGAAAACGGTTGGTGTTGGATTTGAATAGTTAATAAATATATAGATTTAGACCCACTTAGGAAACCTGTTAAAAATTATATAAGTCTATAATGAGCCTATCGGGATTGTTCAAACTCAGTCAAAGAAGAAGGCACAACGGAACTGAAGGCGACGAATCAAAGACATTTAAGGAGGATAATCATAAGGGAGACAAGGAGTAATGGTGTAGTAATGCATTTTTGAAGTAATAAAGAGAAAAAGAGGAACACGAAAGCGGATAGATCCGAATAGACAAATCCGTTTCATACACAAAATGGAGTATTGTGTTGTTGATACATACTCGAACTAAAATTGAGTATTGTGTTGTTGATATATGATATAGGCTTAAAGTAAGGTAACATTATGTATTATGAGTTTATTTGTATGTTATGACTGGTTTTTGAGTTGACTGGTATTATGACCTACTAAGCATGTGGATTTATCAATACACATCCTTAACAAATTAAATACCAATTTGAGTTGAGCACCAACGGTTTAAGAGCTACTATATATGTTGTAGACTCGACTTTCAACTGATTGTTTCCACCCACCGTAAAAACACATCAACTAATGGATATTCTCTTGTATAAATCAGGAGCAGAATCCCTGAAAACTGAAATCATTTTCTTTTATATAAACAAACTACAAACTCTTAGAACCTCTGAGATACCTCAACAACCACATGAAAACTTTCTAATGTATTTCTCCATGTTTACTTCTGATTGGACTTATCAATCCAATTACATCAGCCATATAAGAGTGATATGTGATAAAAACTTGTGATTTTTATTGATTAAAAGTAAAATACAACGTTTTATAGAAACAAGATTTTTTAAAGATTACAAAATTAAAATTTAAAGAAATTTCTGAAAATTTTCTTGGAGAGATTTTAGAGAGAGAGTTGTATGGATAAGATTGCTCGTGTCTTCAATGAATGAGGGAGCATCTATTTATAGAGGAGCTGAGGGAGTCTTCGATTATTGAAGCAATATTCGCCTCTGCTTTTGCTTATACTTACTTCATATCTATTGGATAATGTCTTGTCTTCTTTTGTGTCATATCTTGTCTAATCTTTTTTTTTTTTTAGTCTCAATAATGTGTTGAGTAGAAGTCGTCTTTTTGTTGTGTAGTTTTGCCGACAGGTCTAGGTGGGTATAGGTGGGTCCCAGCTTGTATGTGGTGGGTCCCATCTTGTCTGCCCGCACATCTGCGTCTTCTAGAAAGTCTTGATATTTTATGAGAGTACATCTTGCACAGCTATACTCTGTATGTTATTTTGTATATAACCGACGTATACCAGCGGTATATACAAACAATGTAATAATAAAGTCGTAAAATAGTATACAGAGTCTACCAGAATATACATTATTCGAAACTAAAGTAAAAATTAAAATACTATTAGGTTTTTTTTTTTTTTACTTATATATCTTCAAATAGGTCTTGTACTAAGGGACTGCCAAAAGGATCTTGTTGATTGTCTTGATTAATGCTGTGAGTCAACATCGATGAGTTGCTGGCTTAGGGACTAGAGTATCTTCTTTAATTTTGCTTTCTTTTTGTTTTTTTTGAGATGAAGTAGAGCCGGTTGATTTGGATGGGCTTGGTGGTTTTTGAGGAATTGAAGTGGGTGGTTGTTGGGTAAGTTGACTAGGAGTCAACAGGGGAATGGACTTGGATATGGTTTTTTACCAGAACTTGATCTTGGCGGGAGTTATGAAAAAATTTCTGAATGTTGGATAGCGAACAACGGTCGAGATTATATTTGTCTCACCACTTAATTCTGTATTCTTTAACTAAGGAGTATGGCATATCGGGTAGGGCCGAGATGAGGTTAAAATGCCACGAACAAATCCATGGGATGCCCATGTCAGTGTGGAAGGTAATTTTTTGGTAAGGGCCAGTGGCTTTGCTTGGTAGGTTTTTAAGGTAATATGGATAACCTGTCTTGAGAATGTCTGGTGGATAAATTTGGTCGCATGGTCCAAACCAATGCCACCACTCATTAAACCATCCGGGAACTTATTTAGGAAATTTTTTGTCAAAAGATATAAAGCAAGAATGGTCATAAGGTCATAGGTATAGGAAACGAAACCAGGCGTTTTGGTAATCGGTATATGTATATCCGGGAACCGGAAAACCAGGTTGAGAGAAGGGTGTGGTAGTATGAAGGTGTAATAAACCAAGATCTTGTGTGGATGCGATTCGAAGTATCTTACTGGTGGAGAATGATGTTTGGATTGGTTTTATCTGGGTAATGAGTAATTTCGATAGATTTAGAATCTACCAGAATATACTCGTAAAAGGTTCGGTTTTTGGTTACATTGCCTGTTAGGTAAAGGCTATCTTGGTAAAATATTCTATTGGTAAAGGTTTGGAGTTCTTTGAGTTTAACAGGTTCGATATAGTGTGTGGTCATAAGGTGTTGTTTTTATGGTTTGAGGAAATAGGTAGATTTTGATGGGGGATCTTGGGTATTTATAGAGGATTGACCTTTTTCTGTGGTTACTGCTTTTGAGTAGGATAGAGGCGGAAATTCAGCGAGAGCTGAGTATTGGTTTTGAATAGTCAAGGTTTCCCATGAAGATGAGGTTAGTTCTTGATATAGTCCGATGCGGTCATCGGTTTTTTATTCTTTTGATCAGTCATCTTGAATATTGTGTTGGATATCTGTGTTTTGCCCTGCAAATATTCTCTTGTTAGAAAATCAGGCAATGAATTATTTTCGCCTTTAATGTATTGAATATCAAAATCAAAGACAGAAATGATAGCTTGCTATCTGGCAAAATTTTGTTTGATACAAGATTTTTAACATCCTTTTTTAAATAAATTTAGCTTACTTACAGTCAACTCTTAATAAAAAATATTTATTTATTAAATCATCTTGAAACTTAGAAATGCAATTGACTATAGAAAAGACTTCTTACTTGAAAGTTGAATAATTTTTTTGAGGTTCTAACCAGACTCCAGAATGAAATCAAACTATAGATTCTTTATTTGATTCTGATAATTTTTGTTTTAAAATTCCTCTATAGCCCATTTCTGAAGCATCTGTTTCTACTATCATATTTGCTTCAGGATTGTTGGACCAATTTTAATCACACATCAATTAAGGCTTCATGCATGGACCATACAATTGATAAGATTAAATTGGTTTTAATGTGAATAAGAAATTAGCCAATAAAAGCCATAACAAGGTTTAAAACCTTAATATTATACTATGATATAATATAGAGAAGATATACCAAATCAAACAAGATTTAAATCACATATGGTTTTGGGATTGGATTTGAGATTTGGTAAAAATATTATAAGCCCAATACTTATAAATCTTTTGTGCCAAATTAAAAGTTTAAAACCAAATATGTGATTACTATATTAATTGATGATCACAAAATATCTTCTCAAATTTTGACTTCAAAAACGTTGGCATTCAAATTATAATTGTCATTAATTTGATGATTTGCACATTTGATGTCTCACTTAAATGTGTATAAGACGTTTTGATAGTGGCTTAAAGAGAATAACATGAAACGGACAATTTCAAAATTTGTCTTGATTGAGCATTTGATTTAATAGTCAATATTGGTTTAATTGCTCTTTATTCTCTAAGATTCTTGTGTGAAGATGTGAAGGCTATATATATAAGTATTATCTCTCACTACACAAGGACACACTTGCTCAGACATTCACATTACAAAAACTCTAGCAATTTCTCTTTCTTCTTTTCTTCAAAAGTAAGTGTTCCGAGAGTATATAGTAGATTCGTAGATTCTATAGTCAAGTGTCGTGACTACATAGTTTTATCCTGCGATTCAGAATCTCAAAATCCGTCACACTACGGAAGATTTTATAAATTAAAGAAAGAGATCATATCTCGACTCTGTGTATTTTTCTAAAATCGTTTTCATATATCGTTTATGAAACAACCCGACCCGTTTTTTTTTTTTAGAAAAACATCGAACTAGTATTCCCATAAATACTAATTCGCAACAATCACATTAAACCAGTAAACCAAAAATAACCAATGGAAATCAACTCAATTCAATTCAAATAATTATCCATTAAACCCATTAACCAATAAAAACCGATTCGAATCAATAAATAACCAATGATAAATCAATTCAACTCAACAATCCAGCAACTTAGCGAATTCTAGACAATGCATAAAAGCAACACATAAAATCGAGACTCTAGATCATCTCCTCTTCACAGCCTTGATTCCACGATCACACTTTTTCTTTACCGGCATCACATGGATAAAAGAGATGCGTAAGTATTATCACAAATACTCAGTGAGACGATCATTCCATCTACTTGGTTATACACACATGCATAAGAAAATATCACAATACCAAGTGATCAAACAACAATGCATAACACAATAATCAACACAAGAATCACACATCAATCCAAACATCAATCAAACACATTCTCTTTACTCAGATGAGCCATGGTCACGCACTCACCTTAGCAATCACGACCAAAAATTGAATCCGAGAAAAATAGCGATTGAAAATAGCATTTTGGGCGGTTGCGGTTGAAACGCTATTCCAGGCAGTCAACAATAGCGTTCTGGCGACTGGCATCTGCAGAAATAGCGTTTCAAAACTGCGTTTGCGTTTCAAATCGGATTAGGGTTTCTGGTTTTTGAACCCAAAAAGTGTTTCTTGGCCATAAAGACACAAATAACTCACTTGAGTTTACCTCGGATCGGAATTGTGAAACCCGATCTAGATTCCTTGCAGCTTCACATTTCCAACGACACCGGAAACGTTCTCTGATTCCTACTAGATCAACGGAAAATAACCTCCAAACTTAGCTCCGTGAAACAGGAAACAAGAGCAAAACTGAGACAGTTTCTGGTTTCCAGGAAAAACTGCGATTTAGGGCAAACTTTAACAGAGGATTCCGAACGCGTCATACCTTGGATTTGATATCGGAATGATGCTCCAGAAACTACGAACTGAGATCTATCCAACGATATGAAAACCACCGTCTGGGTCGTTACGGTTCTCTCCGAAAACGCCTCGCAAAGTCACTGCTCGAAACACTCTCCTTTTTCTCCCTCTCCCTTGGCGTTCCTTTAAATAGAAAAAGAGAGCCTAGGCTTAGGATTTTTGGGGAGCGATGTGGGCCACACAAAAATGGGCCCTAGAATTGTCGGTTTGTTGGGATTGGTCCAAAACCAAACCGCAACTCATCCATTCAACAAAACAATTAAACCAAACTTCCAATTTCTGGTTTATAGGCGTTACAGTTTATTCTTTTCTCCTTAATTCGTTTTTCTTCAACCCTGTTTTTTGGTTCTTACAATCTTAATTCATAAAATCCGCTTCCTGCTTATCGCTTGAATCGGATTGAAATTGCGATTATTTTTATTTATTTTTGAAAAAAAAAAGAGAATTTGATTGGTTATATGATCGAATTTTTTATTATTAAAAGCTTAAGGTTATTTAATTCAATATGGTTTCATCGCTTTATTCAATTCAAAGTTCCAATTTGGATTTGCCTTCTGCTTGGTTATTTGCAAGAGTAATATATTTAATTCGTTCTTGTTGCTACCTTTTCTTTGATCGTTGACTTCTATTTTTAATTATTTTTATAATAATTATTTAATCTATAGTTTTCAACGTTTCTGTGAAAAGCTTTGCATTTAAAACAATTTTTTAAATGTTTTTATTATTATTTTTGAAACAGTTCTGCAAATTATAACGCTTTTGCGGAAGAATTACTATCTAATTTGAATTTTTTATTAATTTTTTACATAATTTTGTAAACGATTTCCGTGAAGGTCTTTGGGCGAGTTTCACGAAAAGTTTCTAAATTATATTCTTAGAAACAAACCTTCTAGTTAAATTTCATAGAACAATTAGTGATTAAAACGCTTTACTACCTATCACTTTATGAAGGCAAGTTTTGATGAAAAATAAATTCATTCTTTACAGAAATGACATTTTATTCATCGAAAAAACTGTTTCTTATTCATTTGAAACTATTGGAGTTGTGGAACAAAAATTCTTAACTCTTAAAGCGATGATGAATGCAAAATTCCATAGTTTTATGTGATCCTTTGAAATGTGGAGGAAGCGTTGCTTATCTTATAAAGCCATTGGCAAACCGCCTTATAAAACTTTTAAACCTGGTAAAGTAAACAGAAATCTTTGTCTTGAAAATGTTTTAAGAAAACTATGCAAGTAATTGCATCGATTTATTAAAAATGTTTATAAATTCTTGTAAGATCGTTTAGCTCTGATACCATTTATTTTTATACTTCTTCTTTTTATTATTTTATTTTTATATAAAAATGTAAGAGCTTAATTTAAAAATACTAAGAGTGATATATGATAAAAACTTGTGATTTTTATTGATTTAAACTTTAAAGTAAAATACAAAGTTTTATAGAAATAAGAGTTTTAAAGATTACAAAATTAAAACTTAAAAAAAAATTTGAAGGCTTTCTTAGAGAGATTATAGAGAGAGAGTTGTATGCAGAAGATTGCTCGTGTCTTCAATGAATATGGGAGCAACTATTTATAGAGGAGCTGAGGGGGTCTTCGATTATTGAAGCAATATTCGCATCTGCTTTTGCTTATACTTGCTTCATATTTATTGGATAATGTCTTGTCTTCTTTTGTGTCATATCATGTCTAATCTTCTTTATCTTTAGTCTCAATAATGTGTTGAGTATATGATATGATCTTGAAGGAGAACCAAAGAAAGTAATGGAGAAGAAGTTATGCATTAGGTTGAAGTAGAGAAGGACACGAATCATGGAGTTAAGGAGCAGCTTGTACCTGAGGAAACAAAGAATCCCTTACATGTTCCACTTGGTCCAATGACTAGGTCGAGAATGAGACATCTTAACCAAGCTCTTTATACACTTCTACATCAGATTGAAGGCAACCTTAAGCATGGCACTTGTCCAACTATTCTGGTTGTGATTCAAGCCGTTTAATGGTTGACAATGGGAGGTGTGTGGCTTGTACTCTTTTTTCCTTTGTCTGGTTTTTCCCATTGGGTTTTCTAGACAAGGTTTTTAATGAGTAAGTTCACATACTTATACATTTGCCCCATTGTTAACATTTTCATGGAAGACTTAAAGAAATAACGAGTTCATCTTCTTATCTTTGGGTCTGTTTTCTTTAAGATAAAGATCTCTTTCTCATTTATTAGTCAAACACGTTTTAGTGTCTTTAATTCGAGTCATGCATGTAAAGAGAAGTCTTGACTTGTTTCCAAGGCTTTCTCTTCTATATATACTCTCATTTTCGTTCTAATAAAATCATCAAACATTTTTTTATCAAAAATCTCTTCTGAAATTCGTTTGATCATCTCTTGTAAACTGTTTCGGTGAATCCAAACAGAAATCAAGATCCGTATAGTCTACAAGACGTTCATATCTCTTGGAAGTACACTTCAAATCATCAACTTGTCTTTGTTTCGGTGAATCCAAGCAGAATCAAGTCCCGATAGTCTAAGTGTCTCTCACAACACTTAGAAGTATCCATCATTCCAATCTGTTTCGTTCCAGAACAGATTCATTCGTCTAGCAATACCAATCATCATTTCATTCATCATCACGTTCAGAAGTTCATAATTCTGCAATCATCATCATCCACATCCATTCAACCTCATAAAGTGATCAAAATGACAAATCGATTCTACCCAGAATCATATTAAGTGGTATCAGAGCCACTTTGTGAAGGTTGTATCAATCCTTTCATATTCTGATCAGTTTTCTCGTCATTCTGTTAATCGTTTTATGATCGATCTTTCATTGTTTCTTATAACCGTTGATTAAATCGTGTAGATCGGAATCTAAACTGTATTAGATCGTGTGTTTAAGAGAAAAACTGTTTAATTTCTTTGTGATCTATTTATAACTGTCAGTTAGGAAACGTAAAACTGTTTTTTTAATATCTGGTCAATGTTTAAATCGTTTTAGACTCGATCTTTCATCGTGTCTGGTAATTATTGATTACATCGTGTAGATCAGAATCTAAACTGTATTAGATCGCGTGTTTAGGAAAACAATGTTTCGAATTTTGAGTGATATATTGTTGTTCTGCAGTTAGAGAAAACAAACGGTTAAACTTTTCAAATTCTCAAAACTGTTTCTGTTGTTTGATCTTTACGTTTTATCGAACGTTTTACTTGTTAGATATCTGTAATTTCATGTACAATGGCGAAAGATGATGAGGAAGAAACAACCAATCAACAAACAAAACTTCTCATCAGAGCAATCACGGCCAAAATGACAAAGATGATGGATGAATGGTTTGAGGCTTATAGATTAACTCCAAATCAAGAGCCAAACAGAGGAGTTCCTAGAGAAAACATAAGGAATCCTACGGATCAAGAGGCTGTCCTCAGTTACTATAGCTATTCTTCTTCTCGTGGTGGTCATAGAAGACCGAGACGTGGCCATGAAGACGGAAACTATAATGCCCCGGTTGCAAGGGTAAAATTAGGTCGAGGAATTCTTCAGTAGAGTCGTAGAGTTGTCGCAGGTCAAAAACCAATCGGACAAGTATTTCGGTCGAAAACCTTAGGTAAGCACCTCGGTGACTAAGTAGTGTGCTAGCTTAGGGCGTTTGTGTGGCGTTTGTGGGCGTGTATGGGCGTGTGTGGGTGTGTGTGGGAGTGTGTGTGGCGTGTGTAGGCGTGTGTGATGAGCTAGTCTAAGTGTGTTAGACACACGTCCAAGTGATTCACCCCCTTAGACTTGTCATCGCCACATGTCGCGCCGGAGGATCAGATCGGTCTATATAAACCCCCATCCCAACCTAGTTAGTAGCACACACTAAACCGCTGACCATAGTTCGTTCGTACTAGCCACTTCACCGCAAATCCTTATCGAGCACTTTGTCGAGAAAATTTAGAAGATTATACATATCCAAAGATCATATTCGAACCTAAGTTACCGTGAACCCTAGACGATCATAGCTTAGCCTTCCTCAAGCTAAGGTGAGTCTCGGTGTTGGTGTGTTTCCTTACTGCAAAGCAAGTACAGTGTTATGCTTGTTTTGATTGTTGATTGATTGTTTATTATTTCGTTGAGGTTCATTCGATTATTTTCATGATTTGTCAAAGTATTTTTGAATTGCATTCATGAGTTGCATAACATCATTTTAGAAACGTTGAGTATGTGGACATAGCCATTTGACAACCCATGTTTCCGTGACTGATCCAATTGCACAAGGTGATTTGGTTTAAGTTGCGATGGCACATACGTACGGGACATAGCCGTGCACTGCATGACGATGCAGTTATCCGGGTTGTGGTAAGATAAGGCACCCGGATATGGTAATGAGGGACCATCGGGTCTTAGCCTTTGTGGTTATGATTCGTTGGGGCAAAAGCATGACTGGTTGGATGATGGGCAATGTCAAATGTGCGGTTGTGAAGTGTTATACGTTCTTAGTAATATTCTTATTACATATGAGGTTCGCATGCTGTATTTTTGTGTTGCTTGTTATTTTGGGTTTGGTTGGGAATTGATTAATGAATGTTAGGGGAACCCGAACTCACTGAGCAACTAGTGCTCACGACTCTATTTGTTTTGCAGGTAACCAACAGTAAGAACTTAGACCGCTGGAAAGGAGCTTAGGAAGGTTGGTGTAGATTATATGCTTTTTATAAAACAAGTATGTTTAATATGTAATGTTATTTTGAGCACTTGGCTCCAAGCCGGCATGTATGTGTTTTGCTAACTTATTGTAAAAAATAGTATAATATAAAATGGATATTTGTTAAAACCTTGGGTTGCATAGATACTAGTCCTAGTCCGGGGCGAACTAACTAACGGCCATGATTCGGGTTGAAAATCCTAGTGCTATGTTCGATAGGAAATGTGCGTCTAGTCATTTAGTCTTTGGTTCCTAGATGCGTTTTTGGAACATCGGAACGAGTGACTAAGCGCACATTTGTAGCGTTTCCGGTCTATAGGTGATCGGAGGCGTTACAGAAACCATCCTCGAGATAACTTAGCCGACCTTAAATTGCGTATTCCTCCATTCCATGGTACTAATAATCCGGAAGATTATTTGGAGTGGGAGAAGAAGATTGAGCTTTTGTTCGTTTGCCAAGAGTATACAGAAGAAAATAAAGTCAAGGTGGCAGCAACCGAGTTCTATGACTATGCCTTAAGTTGGTGGGATCAGTTAGTTACTACTAGAAGAAGAATTGGAGATTATCCGATTGATACTTGGAGCCAAATGAAGATTATCATGAGACAGAGGTTTGCACCAAGACATTATCAAAGAAAGCTACAACATGAATGTAACGAGGTGAAAAGAGTTAAGGATGTGGAGAAGAATTTGGCTAGTCAAAAGCAAGAACCAAACCAGTTTTCACCAATCCATCAAAAGTCCATGAACCAAAAAGAAAACATTAAAAGGAACACCACAACGAAAGAGCAAATTGAGAAGGAACTATTGGAGCTTCTTAATTCTTACAGTAAATCCATGAAAGCTAAATGTGCTCTTCCTTCTAAATATGTGAAAGATAAGTGTGATTTTCCCTCTGAAAAATTTGGTGTTGTGCTTGAAAATAATCAAGTTTTTGAAAAACTAATCCTTTTCGAACCGATGCAACCGAGTAGTATTGATTATTTTTCACATGTTCTTGAAAAAAATCAACATCAGATGCACAAAGGTGTTTTCCATCGATTAGGGACATGGAGCAATCAACAATTCTATTCCAGAACCACTCATTAAGAAAATTCCTAACAACGGTTCCCAAAAGCACTGTAAGGAATTTGAATTGGTTAGAACAAAGCCTAGTTTGTTTGTTATGATTTCTGCTCAAGATAAAAAACGTTTTGGCTTGAAAAATGTGAAAGAATTTTGTGTTTCAACATCTGTTTTTGACAAAATCGTTCCAACTTTTGATACCCTTATACTTGAAAAGCTTTCTAAGCCAAAAGGATTTCTATCTGATGAATTTTGTGAATTGTACCCTTCTTTAAGAGATTTCTCTGTGTAACAAAACTTTGAATTTGTCTAGAACTGAAACAGAATGTGTTATGGTTCAAACTTTTTCTAAGATAAATCAAATGCTTGAAAACGTGTTTTGTGATTCAAATTCAATTAGTGAACTTTGTAAACCAACTTTGAGTGATCATGTTGTTGCTACTGTTTTATCTAAGTTTACAAGTATTAATATCTTTTCAAGTATAATGCACTTGTTCTGTCCAATGAGTACTCAGAAAGGAACAGAAGCCATGGAGGTTCAACTTGGAAAGAACCATGACGACTTGAAAAGGTGTAACGCCCGTGAACCAAAAACTAGATTTTTGGTTGGTGCGTCGATCGACACAGGGTGGTGACACGCGTGTTTTTGACTTATGAGAAGTCGTGTTCTGGGTGTTGCATCGATCGAAACAGGTTGAAATTGGACCGACGGGTTTGGTTGCAATTGCTCGGTTTGGCAAGCCGGTTTAGGGAAGCCCTAGGGCTTCGGTATAAAAGGGGATAGCTGCGTTTCTGGTCGTCTTTTCAGTTTGTAGAAAGTTTCAGAAAGTTTCCAGAGAGTTTGAGAAAGGATTTGTAAGAAAAAGAAGAATCATTGTTGATTTCTTCAAGTTCTTGATCCTAATAGTCTGTTAGTGTGATTGTGAGTCTCTGGAGATCGTTTTTGAGAGGGTAGATCACGATTTGGAGGGGGTTCGAAGTGGAGATTTCGTGTTCTTCATGTTCTTCACGTTCTTCATCATTTTCTTCTTTTTTCTTAACCAAAACCAAGGTGAGTGCGCGATCATGACTTATCTTGTTAAAGGATTGATAGGATACGATTGTTTGTGGTTGTTTTGGTTGGATTTCGTGTTTTGCTTGGTGGATTTTCTCGGTTTGGCTTGGTCGATCGACACAAGTGGTGTATGTCGATCGACACCACTGGAGTGTGTCGATCGATACTGTCAGTTTGACATATAGAACGTGATGTTTTCTCGTTTGGTTATTGTGTGATGCATTGTTGATTGCTCATTCTGGTATTGTATCATTTCCTATGCCTGTGTGTATAGCCTTGTAGATGGGATGACCGTCTCAATGAGTAATTGTGATAATACTCATGCATCTCTTATAACCATGTGATGTAGGTAAAGAGAAAAAGTGACACTACAAGAAAACTGTAAATTAGCGTCGGAATTTAGCGTCGAAATTTTTTCGACGCTAATATAGCGTCGAAATTGCGTCGAAATTGTGTCAGTATACATATTCGACACTAATTCGACGCTAATTAGGGTCGAATTAATTCGACGCTAAATCGACGCTAATTAGCATCGAATTAGCGTCGAAATTCCTGAATTCGACGCTAAATCGATGCTAATGTTGCATCGAATTAGCGTCGATTGTGTAGCGTCGAATTAGCCTCAAATTGGTAGGTAGGAGACTCATTAAAAACGATTTTACCTATCTGGGTGCAAAATCGACGCTAATTCGATGCAAAATCGACACTAAGGTATTCGACGCTAAATCGATGCTAAATATTCGATGCAAAATCGTTGCTAAATTGCTGCTAAATTCTCCTATATATACTCAACCCCCCACATCACTTGAATCAGTCCACCAATTTAAAAAAAAAAATTCAAAAAAAAAATTTTTTTTACAAAATTTTGAAAAAAAAAAAAAATTTGAAAAAAAATTTTTTTTTTTCAAAATTTAGAAAAAAAAATGGGGGATATATACGAACTCCGACGCTGGATGTATCAACGTAAAGATGCAAATGGAGGGCTTTCAGAAGAGTTCCTCAACGGCCTTGAAATTTTCATGGCTCAAGCGAGTAGTGTGCCTACAATTCAACGAACCGGAGTGATGGTGTGCCCGTGTCGGAAGTGCAAAAATTCGAGGACGCAGACAATTGATACAGTTGGTACGCATTTATTTAATAGAGGGTTTACACCTGAATATTATGTTTGGTTTTATCATGGAGAGGGATATGAAGATGAAACTTCGGGTAGTACTAGTTACCAACCTATGGATCAGGGTTATTCGAATGAGCAATTTGATCAGCATCAATTTGTTATAGAAAATGATCATGATGTCGGGTTAGAACATAATAGGTTCGAAGAAATGGTAACCGATGCATTTCCTGGAGTTATGTCTACTCCTGATGTTGCTGAGGAACCCAATGTAGATGCCAAAAAATTCTATGATATGCTTGATTCTGCAAACCAACCAATCTATAAAGGTTGTAGGGAAGGTCTGTCTAAATTATCATTGGCATCTAGGATGATGACAATAAAGTCTGATCATAATCAATCTCAGAGTTGCATGGATGATTGGGCAGCTCTTCTAAAAGAATATTTGCCAGAGGGTAATCAAGCTGCTGAGTCATATTACGACATACAAAAACTAGTATCTAGTTTAGGATTGCCCTCGCAGACGATAGATGTTTGCATTGACAATTGCATGATATTTTGGAAAGATGATGAAAATCTGCAGGAATGTCGATTTTGCCACAAACCAAGATTTAAGCCCCAAGGAGCTGGTAGAAGTAAAATGCCGTTCCAGAAAATGTGGTACCTGCCCATAACAGATAGGCTACAAAGGCTATACCATTCGGAACGAACAGCTGCATCAATGAGGTGGCATGCGGAACATTCAACTATTGAAGGAGAAGTTCATCATCCTTCTGATGCAAAAGCTTGGAAACACTTCAACTCGGTACACTCTAATTTTGCTAAAGAGAAGCGCAATGTTTATCTTGGCCTATGTACAGATGGTTTTAGTCCGTTTGGTATGTCTGACAGGCAATATTCATTGTGGCCGGTTATATTGACTCCTTATAACCTTCCGCCTGATATGTGCATGCAGAGGGAATTTTTATTTTTGAGTATTTTAGTCCCTGGTCCGAAGCATCCAAGAAGATCAATTGATGTATTTTTACAGCCGCTGATTGACGAGTTGAACTTGTTGTGGTCTCATGGGGTTCGTACTTTTGATTACTCCAGGAAAAAGAATTTTACCATGCGAGCTATGCTTATGTGGACGATAAGCGATTTTCCAGCGTACGGAATGTTATCTGGTTGGACAACACATGGTAGGTTATCATGTCCGTATTGCCAAAATGAAACAGATACATTCCAACTTAAAAATGGTAGAAAATCTTGTTTGTTTGATTGTCACCGGAGGTTTCTCCCTATGAACCATCCGTACCGGGGGAATAGAAGACTATTCACAAAGGGCAAACGTGTACGTATCCCCCCACCTCCATATCTTTCAGGAGAGCAAATTGAAGGTCAACTTGATTATTGGAGAGCTCAGGACACAGCAAAACGTGGAGGTAACTGGCTTAACATCCCGACCAATCTCCCAGATGGATACCTTGTCGAACATAATTGGCATAAGAAGAGCATTTTCTGGGATCTACCGTACTGGAAAGATCATCTATTGCGCCACAATCTTGATGTCATGCACATTGAGAAAAAAATTTTCGATAACATCATGCACACCATCTTAAACGTTCCAGGGAGGTCTAAAGACAACGTGAAGTCTAGATTGGATTTACCTCTTATATGCTCTAGATTTGAGTTACATCTCACGGGAGATGGTAGAGCTCCAGTCCCTATCTTTAGATTATCAAACGAAGGCAAATCAACATTCTTCAACTGGGTTTCCACCGACATAAAGTTTCCAGATGGATACGTGTCAAAACTCTCTAAGTCGGTAGAGCAAGGCAAAAAAATTTCTGGCATGAAGAGTCATGATTGTCATGTGTTTATGCAGAGATTATTGCCTTTCGCCTTTGCAGAGCTTTTGCCAACGAACGTGCATGAATCACTTGCAGGTATAATTTTTATGATGATATATAAATATCTAAACAAATGATGTGTGAAAAATTATAATTTTTTTTGGATGATATTGAACTTCGGTTTTAGGTATTGGAGCATTTTTTCGAGATCTGTGTGTGCGAACTCTGACTGAGGGTGGAATTCAACAACTAAAACATAACATCCCAATATTGTTGTGCAACTTAGAGAAGATATTTCCTCCATCTTTCTTTGATGTTATGGAGCATCTTCCTGTCCATCTTCCTCACGAAGCCGATTTAGGAGGGCCCGTTCAATTTCGTTGGATGTATCATTTCGAGAGATTCATGAAACACTTAAAAGGAAAGGCAAAAAACCTGGCTAGGGTTGAGGGATCAATTGTTGCGGGAAGTTTAACCGAAGAAACCTCTCATTTCAGCTCATATTACTTCTCTCCCACTGTCCGGACACGAAAAAGAGCTCCACGTAGGTACGACGATGGTGGCATCGCGCAATCGTATCCGGTTTTAGATGTCCCAGATATATTCTGTGCAGTTGGTAGGCATGCTGGAATCACAAGAGAAGAAGATTGGTTCTCATACGAAGACTACAATTGTGCACACACATATATTCTCTTACAATGCGATGAAATTACCCCATTTTTGAGGTACATATTATAATTACCAACTACAGACGTTTGTCAAAAAGGTTATCTTCGTACTTATATATGCTTTGAAAACATTTATTATAACTATATTTTCTTGTAGTGAATTCATTCGCCAAGTTGCCGAGGCTTTCCCAAATGCATCCGCCGATGAGATTGAAAAACGTAAAGATCTCCACTTTGCTAAATGGTTGAAAACTCAAGTAAGTTAAAAACAAAACTCTAGTTTCCATTAAAACCTATATATACAATTTGTGTTGATTATATTTACAATGTGTATACTGTATTTGCCAGGTTGATTATGGAGACACGTCGTACCCTGTATGGTTTAGAGAGTTGATCCAAGGTCCATTGGGAAAAGTTACATCATCTCCAATGTATTTTACACGAGGTTATGTGTTTCATACGTTTGAACGTGGAAAAAACAGAGCAACTGCGAACTATGGTGTGGTCGTTCGAGCGGGGGACACGGATTTTTATGGCATTATACAAGACATTGTTCAAGTGCAATTCCATGGTTTGGTTAACTTAAAGTGCACCCTTTTGAAATGCGAGTGGTTTGATCCAGTTGTCGGGCGAGGGATTCGAATAGGAAAGTTTGGTGTCATCGATGTTAACGGATCTCGTTCTTATGCAAAGTACGATCCATTTGTCTTTGCATCACAAGCGGATCAAGTTTGTTTCATACCATATCCACGTGTCAGAAAAACAGTGATTTCATGGTTATCTGTGCTTAAAATAGCTCACAGAGGAATGATAGTTGAATCCGACGACGTTCCTATGCAATATGAAGCTGCCGTGGATATAACAACTCCAGAACAAGATATAGACAACATCATTCTTATAGATCCGCAAAATCGAGAAGCTGAAATTCTTTCGGAGGCTACCGATGCAGAAAACCCGGAAGACGAGTTCGCAAACGAGAGTGGCGAAAATACCGATGAGAATGACGATGACTCAAATGACGATTCGGAGTGAAGCATATACATGTGTTTTATTTGGATTTTTGTTTGTATTTCATTTGTTTCGGATAATATTAATTTGTTATTATACTATATTTTCTATTATTATTAAGTTTTCAAAAAAAAAAAAAAAATGCATTAGCGTCGAATTAGCATCAAATCAGATAAATTCGACGCTAATTCGATGCTATATAGCGTCGTTTTTGCATCGGGTAATAAAAAATCCGACACCTTTATCATTCTATACCCTAAACCCAAAACACAGAAATTTTTACATTTAGCGTCGAATTAGCATCGAATCAGATGAATTCGATGCTAATTCGACGCTAAATGTAAAAATTTCTGTGTTTAGAGTTTATGGTATAGAATAAAACATTTAAATTCAACAATTACGAGTGAAGCATATATATTAGATAAAATGAATAATTTAATTGCAAACAACAAAGTTCATATAATTTCTTTTAAACAAAAGCATATAAGTTTTAGATTTCTATAAACTATATTGGTTTACATATACTATCATAAAACATTTCGGAATAGGATAGGTATTTTAAAATTTCAAAAGTTTAAATTATTCGGTAGTAATAAAGATTGAAAAGGATAAGATAGTTCTCGTATAGGTGGCGGTTTCTATACCCTAACCCCAAAACACAGAAATTTTTACATTTAGCGTCGAATTAGCATCGAATCAGATGAATTTAAAATGCAGCATCGAGAAAACGCAGAACTAGCCTTCTTCTTCTTCCTCATTTCCGATTTCTCTTCTCTCTCTCTCTCTCTCTCTCCGGCGACGCCGCCATCTTCACCCGACGCCGTCTCTCTCTCTCTCTCTCTGTCGCTCTCTCGCTCTCTCTCTCTCTCTCTCTCTCTCTCTCTCTCTCTCTCTCTCTCTCTCTCTCTCTCTCTCTCTCTCCGGCCGCCACCGCCAACTCCTCTCTCCGGCGACCTCTCTCTCTCCGTCTCTCCCGCCGCCGGCTACCCCAACGATACAAGATGGTAATATTTTTTTTTTTTTTTAAATAATTTTTTGTTAAGTTTGATAAATGGATTTGTAGAAAATAGAATAGATTTTTAGGAATTTGAATGGATTTTTAGGAATTAAATTGGATTTTTAGGAACTGAAATGGATTTGTAGTAAATAAAATAGATTTTTAGGAATTTGAATGGATTTGTAGAAATTAAATTGGATTTTTAGGAATTGAAATGGATTTGTAGTAAATAAAATAGATTTTTAGGAATTTGAATGGATTTGTAGAAATTAAATTGGATTTTTAGGAATTGAAATAGATTTGTAGTAAATAGAATAGATTTTTAGGAATTTGAATGGATTTGTAGAAATTAAATTGGATTTTTAGGAATTAAAATGGATTTGTAGTAAATAGAATTTGTGTGTTTGTATTTATAAAATTTATAAAGTCATGAGTTTATGAAAATTATTAATAAACGAATTTCAGAATTTTAATTTTTCAAAACATATATATTTGTGTAAAATATAATAAAAATCATTTGATCTATAATTTAGAAATGTAAATAAATATTTGTTTTAAATAAAAACGACTTTATGTTTTAGTTTTACACTTATACTTTATAATTATGAACTTATAAAAATAAATTTTTGAAGTTAAAATAACAAAACAAGTTTACAAATTATGTTCATATTTTATATACAAAATTTAATAACAAGGTATCGCGTTCGGTCACCAAAGCCATCGCGGCCTTCTTCACTATGCCCCATGCTAATTGGAGCAAGACGCCGCAGCATGTGCGGGATATTTGGTTCGAATCATGGGCGGTATATCTTTTTATATTATTTATTTTTAATTATTAAAAAATTTTATTTTAAATCTATTCATAATATTATTCGTATTTTTGTAGCAATGGTGGCATTGGGAAGAAACTCGTACTTTCCAAGTGCGAGCAGAGTTCGAGCGTAAGGCGCTAAAGCGTCTCAACGGTTACGTCGGTAGCTTGAAGAAGGCGTGGCGCGCGAAAGGCGATGACGCGAAGCCGTTAGGGATGGATCCCGATGTTTGGTGGGGTCTAGTGCAGTTTTGGGAGGATCCCCATTCGATGGTTAAATCGGGGAAGTGTTCTGTAGCCCGTCTCACGCCAGTGGCCGAAGGAGATGGACCTTCAAAGCATTGTGCGGGTCAAAAATCGTACGTCACAGTACGACTGGATATGGTAATTTATTTGATTTCTTTGTATTTTAAATATTTATATAATTTATATTTAAATTTTATTTACGTTTATTTTTGTTTAACAGGCTGATGGCGGTGATCTTTCTCCGATGGTTAAAGTGATGGAGAAAACTCATCGGAGGAAGGATGGGACGTTTGTTACCGCTCAAGCGGAACGAACGTTCCACGAGTACAACGCACGACTGGCAGAGCTAGACGAATCCGTGCAGTCTACGATGGGTGTCCAAGATTTGGATCGACTTTACGAAGAGGTAATTTTTTAGATTTTCTTAATATATTTAAATTTATTTTTATTACAATTTTATTGTATAACATTTTTATTTTATAGGTTGCACCGAAGAAGCAAGGACGAACGATGGGTGTTGGATCCATCAGGGATGTCCCAGTAGCTTGTTCGTCGGCTCGATATTCTTACACCGTGGGTCCGTCTCAGCCGCAATTGACCAGGCAGTTGGAAACTGCTAATTATAGGATTTCGCAGCTAGAGACTAACCTTTCGGCGATGACCAGTCTCTTCAACATCATTGCAGTGGATAATCCGACATTAGCAACTGCCTTGCAAGGGCTTCAGTTTCCTCCACCGCCTCCTCCTCCTGACGGTCCTACGCAATTCGAGCAAGAATCCGAAGAAATGATCCGGGAAGATGTCGTCAACCTAAGGACCCAACAACAAGAGTAGATTAGGATTTTTATTTCATTTGTATCGCATATTTTGTTTTATAATGTTTTTAATATATATTTATAATATTTTGAATATATTTTTATAAAAAAATTTATTTAAAAAAATAAAAAATAAAAAATAATCGACGCTAAATCGATGCTAATTAGCGTCGAATTAGCGTCGTAATCAGTTTCGAAAGTGACGACGCTAATTCGACGCTAATTAGCATCGATTTAGCGTCGAACTGTTGCATCGAAAAATGTGACGCTAAATCGATGCTAATTAGCGTCGAAATATTAGCGTCGAATTAGCGTCGTAATCAGTTTCGACACAAAATTAGCGTCGATTTAGCGTCGAAAATTAATTAGCGTCGAGGGTTTTGCGTCGAATTAATTTTCGACGCTAAGGGCTTTTAGCGTCGAATTACGCTGACGCTAAATGTCTGTTTTCTTGTAGTGTGATCGTGGAATCAAGGCCGGGAAGGGAGGATGATCTAGAGTCTCGGTTTCTTGTATTTGAATGTTAGAACGGCTAGGTTGTTGGTTTTGGATTGTTTATCTTAGAATTGTCATTGTGTTCATTTGATTCTGGAATTGGGTTGTTTGGTTATTGGAGTTGGTTTAGTGATTCAGTAAAGTATGAGATTGATTGAATAGTTTGATTGGTTTAATGGTTATTGATTTTCGTTGGTTATGTTTGAATTGTTGATTGAGAATTAGCATGTTGAGAGTTAGTATTTATGGAAATGATAATTCGATGCTATATATCTGTATAAAAAAAACGGGTCGAGTTGTTCCGAAAGGGCTGAAGGTGAACATTTAGAGATCAAAGGAAAGCCACCAGACTTGCATCTACCTCAATTCATTTGCAGAGAAACTAAACTGATTGGAGATTTCACGAGAGGGAATGAAGAACTGATTCATAGTCAAGGAAAAGAACTCACGTGTTCTGTTCAAATCAAGGAGAAACACCAGATGCTAAACCACCAATTAAAACCCAATGTAACTATCTAGACTCCCAAAAACGAATGAGAGCTCACTTGCTTTTTCCTTGTGTAGATTGTACAGTCTTGGAGTCAAAACCTTATCAAGGGAGAAACACTATCTTGGTTCCCTTGTCACCTCATGAGCTTGATCATCAAAGCCACATTTGGAGACCAAGAGACTATCTTCAACATTCAAGACCGGTACCACATGAAATTTAGGTCACTCCACTTCACATGTTCTTCGAGGAGCTAAACATGGATATTTCCCCATTTGGTTCATTCCAAACTTATCACTGGCGACCATGAGAGTTTTCAGACATCTCTAGAGAGGACAAGTTAGTCACCAATAATGCTATGATCCAAAAAGAGCCTCCGGATCCAACACCACTCCTTTTGATCGTAATGAGCAACAAAAACACTAAGGACCTTATCCAGGTAAGTAATTCTTTTACTCGAATTGTTTCTCATGATTTAAAGGTTGTGATTATGAGCTTATTCTATCCAGAAATCATTAAGAACAGTTTAGGTTTATTCAAAGAATGTTCGGCACAAAATTTTTGTCTTAAGATGCTTGTAAAAGAGGAACATGATAAGGATAACTCTTGGGTCCAAAATAAGACTTGTGTACTTCTTTATAGTGACTCCATGACTGTGATAATACATTTGCTCTTTGCCAAAGGTGTTGAAAACGTTGCAGGAACAAAAGAGGAGTCACCAGATTTAAAAATTCTCTCGTCCAATTTCCTTGCGAAGACTGGAATTGGCATTGTTTTGACGAAAAACAAGAAACCGATTGTTCACTTCAGAATGATCTTTGAGGTTGGAGAACAAATATGTATACGCTTGAAGAAAGAACAAGTTCCGACTATAATGAAGCCCAAACGAAAGCCAAGAATCGATAGTCCATTCAACCTAACAAGAAGAATCAGCGATAATGCTTATCAACTTGACATGCAAGGTAAGTTCAATGTGAGTAATAGGTTCAATATTACTGATTTGGTTCTTTTCATGGCAGATGAAGCAGATTTGAGGTCAACTCTTTCTCAAGAGAGAGGGGATGATATGATCATGGACGAGAGAACCAAAGAAAATTATGGATCAGCTTGAAGCAGAGAAGGACATGGATCATGGAGCTAAGGAGCAGCTTGTACCTGAGGAAACAAAGAATCCCTTACATGTTCCACTTGGTCCGATGACTAGGTCGAGAATGAGACGTCTTAACCAAGCCATTTATACACTTCTACATCAGATTGAAGGCAACCTTAAGCATGGCGCTTGTCCAACTACTCTGGTTGTGATCCAAGCCATTTAAGGGTTGACAATGGGAGGTGTGTGGCTTGTACACTTTTTCCCTTGGTCTGGTTTTTCCCATTGGGTTTTCTAAATAAAGTTTTTAATGAGGCAAGTTCACATACTTATACATTTGCCCTATTGTTAACATTGTCATCGAAGACTTGAAGAAATAATGAGTTCATCTTCTTATCTTTGGGTCTCTTTTCTTAAAGATAAAGATCTCTTTCTCATTTATTAGTCAAACACGTTTTAGTGTCTTTAGTTCGAGTCATGCATGTAAAGAGAAGTCTTGACTTGTTTCTAAGACTTTCTCTTCTATATATACTCTCATTTTCGTTCTGATAAAATCATCAAACATTTTCTTATCAAAAATCTCTTCCGAAATTCGTTTGATCATCTCTTGTAAACTGTTTCGGTGAATCCAAACAGAAATAAAGATCTGTAGTCTAAGAGACATTCATATCTCTTGGAAGTACACTTCAAATCATCAACTTGTGTCTATTTCGGTGAATCCAAGCAGAATCAAGTCCCGATAGTCTAAGTGTCTCTCACAACACTTAGAAGTATCCATCGTTCCAATCTGTTTCGTTCCAGAACAGATCCATTCGTCCAACAATATCAATCATCATTTCATTCATCATCACGTTCAGAAGTTCATAATTCCGCAATTATCATCATCCACATCCATTTAAACCTCGCAAAGTGATCAAAGGACAAATCGATTCTACCCAGAATCATATTAGTAGAAGTCGTCTTTTTGTTGTGTAGTTTTGCCGACAGGTCTAGGTGGGTATAGGTGGGTCCCAACTTGTATGTGGTGGGTCTCATCTTGTCTGCCCTCACATCTGCGTCTTCTAGAAAGTCTTGATATTTTATGAGAGTACATCTTGTACAGATATACTATGTATGTTATTTTGTATATAACCAGCGTATACCAACAGTATATACAAACAGTGTAATAATAAAGTCGTATAATAATATACAGAGTCTACCAGAATATACATTATTCGAAATTAAAGTAAAAATTATACAATACTATTAATTTTTTTTCTTTTTTTACTTATATATCTTCAAATGACAACTTTCTAATGTACTTCTCCATGTCTACTTCTGAATGGACTTATCAATCCAATTGCATAAGCCATATAAGTCCTAGTCCCAACCATTGCATGTATAACTCTATTAACTGCACTTGGATAAGGATAATTCACTACAGGAAATGTGGGTATTCTTAGCATAAGAAAATTGCTATCTAACGATAGTAGAGCGTTATGGAAAGCGTTATGTCTGTGCCCGTCGTAATAGGTCTGACACTTTAGATAGTGTTTGTAAACAATGCTATTGATTAATTTGTTATCATAGCGTTTTAAATTATGCAATCATAAGGTTTACAATAGCTTTCATTTTATGCTGTGATTTTATTTAATTATAGCATTTTTTGTAATTTTACAATAGCAATCAGCATATGTAATAATTTATGTATTGAGTTCTTTTGGAATAGCATTTGCATTACCATAAATGTAGGGTTCTTGTTGTACCATAAAGATAGCGTTCTTGTTGTCTTTTAATGGATACCATTTTGCGTGTAGTTTTATACAGTATTGATATTTAAATTTTGTTGTTTGCTTATACACCAAAAAACAAAAAATAAATAAATATCATGTAGTTTGATTTAAATCTGGTTTTACAATATGTCCTTTTGACAAAAGCTTAAGCTAAGTTGATCAACATATGTCCATGACTTTTAAAGTATGTGCTTCCATGCAGTGTTGCATCTCCAAGGTACGAATCTTCTTCCATGCCGGTTGTACTGAAATTTGTTCTACAATAAACTAAAGATTATAAAGTCAATAATTAGGATATGTATGACGAACAAGCGTGTAGGATTGGTCAGATGGTTTTAAGAAAGATGTACAAGAAAAGAAAAATCAGTAATTTACCTGATTATTGAAGATGCACCTGTATATTGGAGGACCGTAATGGTTATTGGTTATTGAAGATGCGCCTGTATATTGGAGGACCGTAATGGTTACCACATCATCCTAAAATGGTCAATAAGAGAAAGACATACACTTAGAACGTGTTTCAATAAGCAATGCATAATAAATGGGAAGAAAGAACAATGCAGTTAACGACATGGGGATGGAATACCATATTCCATGTGTCCACAACGGTATCCACATTTTTGCAGTTGATGTTTAAATTTGCTCCACCTACGATCTCTTAGTTTCTGCAATTTCCAGATAATTAAACATTTGAGACACAAATCAAATTGTATGTAATCCACTCAGACTACATAACTAAGTAGCTTACCAAAAGAGGGTCAGCCGAAACAACAACTCAAGAGCCAAAAAACAAACCTATGTTCAAACAAAGCTAACATCAAAACACTAAAATTTACCGTGAAGGATGAAAATAGTATATCTCTCTACAGATCTATTGTACCCCAAATAATCTGAAGTACACGAGGGAGATGAAAAGCGTAAGTATAACAACTGCTCGAGAAGATTGTGTATTCGTGGAGAAGGAATCATATCTTTCTCTCTGTAGATCTTGTTCTACCTGAAACAACAAAGGAGATCTGTTTAAGAATCAGTAAATCGAGACATGTAGTGAGAGAAAAAGGGTAAAATTAACACCTGCTCGAGAAGATTTTGGTCGAGATCTACCAGTTCGTCAATGTGTGTGTGAGACTGAAGAGGAGTTGATTCGGCGAACACATGCGTCAAACTAGTTGTAGCTTCTTCAACTGAAGGTGATAACAATCAGAAAGGTAGAAAATGGTGAAGAAGACCTAAACGGTGTCTCGATTTTCTTCGGAGTCGAAGAGTCTTCAGGGAAAGAAAGGCTCAGATTTTTACTCCCACAGAAATTAGTAAATTAAGGCTCAAATGCCAAAAAGCTGAGTAAAGGCTCAGATATTGCCACATCATGTATCCGAGTGATATATTCTCATTGGCTCGCGTTTATAAAAGCTTAAAGTTTTGTTTTAGATGTAAGACTGAAGGCTGAGATTTTGCCACGTCAGCTATCCGAGTGAAACTTTGTCATTGGCTATTTTTAGTAAAACAATAAAATGTGGTTTCTATGGCAGTTTGCAATTTAATAAAAATATTTAAAATTATGTTTTGGCTAAATAATAAATTTTTGATAGATTTAGATTATTATATATTTTTAGAAATCAAATTAAAAAATTTTACAAAGTTTTTGAGATTTGGAAGATAGATTATGGTAACCTATAAGCTCTTCCATATGAAAACATATACAATCATCTCTTGATTATGTAACACATCATATTGTCAAAAAACAATAATGTTATTCTTGTCAATATAAAAGTAATGATTTATCTTTAATATTCTTAAATTTGTGTAGAATTATTAGTTACACCTTAAATACAAAGCCCTAAACCCTAACTACACCCTAAACCCTATACCCTAAAGACAATAAAAGAAATGAGTACAGTAGTTTGCCAATTTTTTATAATTACTAATTTCATTTATTAACCAATTATAAACAATAATAAAAATTCAAACCCTATACCCTAAATATTTAAACGTTTGTTTTTATTTGGAAATATTAGATTCGTATTGTGCATCTCTAATTTGTTCTACTGATTTTTGGTTCGATTGAAGATGTTTAAATGTCAAGATTATAATTAAGTAAAATAGATAACAAAAAAAGGAGAACTTAAAACACCATTTTCACGTAGGTTCGAATTCAAGTATTTATTGGGAGCAATACATATTAAAGGGCATCTAGTAAAGAGAACAAAGGTTTATAACTTATGAACACTAAGTACTTTAAAGTCTCACACAATCACAATCTTGTCACTAGGCCAAGCCAATGTTGTGCCTATTGCATCAGAAATTACTTTTAAGTCTGAATTTGGTCTCCACAGTCTTGCATCATCAATCTTTGATACGTCAAGCCAGACCTTGGTAGTATTGGGAACTAAGGGCTTGAAATGGACAAGATCTGCAGGGTCAGTTGACCATACTCGGCCCTCTATAACAATTTTACCAGAATTCTTGCAATCGAAGATGATGCACTTCTTCTTTATTCCTTTGCTGCTACCATGTAAAATACGGTACACAAATATTCATAAGATATCCATCACAACAACATCAAAAACTCAAATACACATCATAATAACATCAAAACTTACCCCAGGCGATCTTGTAACAGAATCATCCCCTTTTGTGTGATCAATTAGTTCTATCTTATCAATTGGCCATGCGATCTCCTGTTAAAGTGCATCAGGCATCACCAGCAATGCAGCAGTAGGCCTCCACAGATAAACCGCCTCCTTAATCACCCGTTCAACCTTCACAATGGCAGCATTTGGACCCAGAGGAATGTTGTTCACCAATTGTTTTGGATCAACTGAGCACAAAACACCTTCACCAATAACTTCACTATTGCCATTCCAATCAAAAATTTTGCATCTTGGAATTGACTCATCTGAACTTGTACACTAAAGATAATGCATATATATTAGAATCAGTATAAATATGAGTTTCAAGGATCTGTTTGCAACTTCATAATACAGTAAACAAAGTCTTTAAACCTTACCTTGGATTCCGAACTCTTGCCTCTATTTGGGGAGACAACATCATCCAAAATCACCTTATCAGTTGGCCAGGCAACTTTCAGTCCCAAAGCTTGGCCAATGGTTGGGGTAGGCCTCCACAAAGATGATTCTTTGTCCAATACATTGGTGACTATAATAGCTGCAGCGTTAGGACCAAGTGGAATACGACCAATCTTGTACGTTGGTTTAGAGGAGCAGAATTCTCCTTCCGCAACAACAATATCTTCCGAGGAGAACCATTCCAGCAGCTGACATCTAACTCCTCTACTAATATTATTAACCTTGGACTGAGATGCCACAACATTAGAGTGTTTTTTAGAAGGAGATGGTAAATGATTAACAAACCTTCTTATGGACTCATTTAATTTTTTTTTATAGAATTACCTTTTTTCCAACTAAGTCATGGACTACATTCTTCAAGTCTTTAAGCTCACTAAGCAATTCGGCTTGGATAGCTTCAAGTTTCCGCACATGTGTGTCTCTAGCTTGGAGGAATGCTAATTTGGTAGCAGTAATCCCCTTGCCCGACTCTCTAACACTTCCAGTTTTGTTTCTCCCCAAAACTTGACTAATAGCATCTTTCTTTATGTTGTCATTTGCTGTGGACTACATTTGACTATCGAGTAATGTATTGTTCATGATAGAGGCATATGTTCTAGAATTCTGATTAACAACAGAAATGTGAAAACCTTTAAATTACATATTCATAAAAATTTGATAAACTCTTACAATAGTCTCAGCAAATTCAGGCCTCACTGCTGTCCCATCCGCGTTAGTGTGTCATGCTATCCATACCTTACTTCTAGGCACCTTACTAGGGTCGAACTCTCTTTTTTCTACAAAGAGTACTTAAATAAGTGGCATGGCCTATGTTTATTCTACAGCTCCAACAACACCAAAAAAGACACTTACCCAGAATAAGGAAGAGTACCAGCTGACATTAATCAATATGCACAAAAATTTAGTTCTATGAACTAAAAACACTTAAACCAGGCTGCACCTTAAATTCTGAGCTAGTCCTACTCTTGACCCAACTGCTCTACTTGGCAATAGATTGGATGTTGATATATCTATATATTTGCATTATCTAGGTACATATTTACAAACTTTTACCCTCTGTTTGGTTTCATTCTGCATCATTTAGGTACCCTTTAGCCTTAGTTTAGTTCACATTTGCATCTTAGAATTCTAGGATAGAGTTGTACATATTTCTCTTTCTTTTATCCTTTTCCATGTGGTACTTGTGCTTAATTGAAGTTATTCGACTTACTAGAGCCTAGGGGAATGGAGTGGAGTACAGAGGAGTGGATGAGCAGAATAATTACAACGTTCCAAATCGAACAGGGAGCAGTGGAGCAGAAATCGGTCACGAATCATCAAGGAATACCGGTGAGAAGCACTTGGAATAGCGGGAAGATGGATTCTCAACAAACTCACTGAAGTTCATGATTTGGGTGAGAATCAGGACGTTAGTGCACCTTAATTCTATGCACAGATGTCCCAGGTTATCCCCTTTGTTATGATGAAGCATAAAGACTCTCCAACCGTTGGACCAGGCACATCAAACTGGGTGAAGAATAAGCTGAAAAAACCGATATCCCATGATATCGGCACCAACCGATGAGGAAGACCGATATACTACGCCTATCAAGAAGCTAGAGTCACGACACGAGAGCTGCTGGACGCGCTGGATAGGCAACGGAAATCGGCCACTTCCCTGATATGGAGTGACCGATATTTAATGCATTTTGATGACTTTTCTGGGTCGACCGTTGACTCGAGCTGGGCGATCCATTTACACTTCGGGTCGACCCGAGTACTGTTATGAGGGGCTATATATATGTTCTTAACCCCTGAAAAAACCTAAGTCTTCTTAGTTTTTCTTTCCTTTTACGTTTTTAAGCTTTCCTTTTACGCTTGAGTTGTAATCGATCCTTAGAGCATCGGATCTTTGATGTTCTAAGTTACTTTCTTTATAAAAGTTTAGTCTTTAGCTTAAAGTTTTAATCTTTGCTTGTTAATCTCTCTTATCTCTGCATAACACCATTCGCACCTCACTCGAGCTCAATCATGGCTTTTTCCATGGCCATGAGTGAGTAGTCCACTCATCGAGTGTCAGGATAGTACATGTAGAAGATTTAGAGCTTGGCTAACTTAGTTTCGGCTCAACCCTTACGTTTTTCGAGCTTAGGTTGAGATTAATGCTTAGCTCTCGGTTACGGCCTTGAGCTTTGCCTTAAGGTGTTCTGCTCTCCGAAAGGTGTTTGTCGGAATGTCGGACTGACCTTTTGCTCGTCTTAGCGACCTCTGGCCATGAAAGTGTTGTCAGAGGAGTTAATTGAGCTTATTGGAACCTGATCTTAATGCTAGGAGAGTCCTTATATCTAGCAGCGAAAGTTAGTTAGATGTTTGGACTCAACAAAGTGGTTAGTAGCATCACGAAAGTGGGATGATCATTATTCATGTTCCATGCTTAAGAGTGAGCTTAACACTAAGGGCCTTAACCTTGTTAGCCGAGATCTATTGCTCTGCATTAGCTGCTATCCCGATACTTGGTGTTCCATCATCATTGCATTTGCTTTCATGTCTCTGTTTTGCGTATATCTAGTTTATTTACATTTCTACTTATTTTAGCTCAATCAAACCAAACCCCTATTGATGCTTTAGCTTAATGAAAGTTCTTTGTGGTCTAATACTTTGAGTCCTTGTCTTTCTTGTGTTCGAACCCTTTCACTTGCTGCAATTGAATCATGAGTAGGTTGTTAGCTTTGTTAGGTTTTATTTGATAAGTTAACTTGCTTATAATTGGTAAAAGAACTCTCATCAGATGTTGCTTGGTTTTAGCTTCATTCTCTGCGAGTGATTTCCCGTAGCAAGAACTTAGGAAACAAGTCTAGATTTAGATGCCCTCCACAAACAACTCATCTGCTTGAAAACAGAATCGTTTTTGCCACTCTTCTTGCAAATTAAACCTCTCCTATAAGTTATGATGAAGTTATATGAACACATCCATAAATATTAAATGAGCAGTGTTGTAAATACAAATACAATATACCTTAATTTCCTCACATAATGTGTCTCTTGTCTGATCATCAAGTTTCTTCCAATCATCAAGTAGTACTGGAACATGCTCCCTCACAAGAGGACCAAGGAAAGACAACAATGTTACTGAGCTATTTCATGTGTGTTCACCCAGCTCTGTAAACTCTACCTCAACCTTGGCAAGAGGATCTTTTACGATTTTACGCATCTTGGTCAATCCCCTTGTTCTCGGGATTGAACCTCCACCAATGGAGACATCCACATTTTCATTTTCAGCAGGGTGAGAAGCGTCTTCAACTCCATTGTCCTCTGCATCACCTTGTACTTCAGGAGGCTGAGAAGTTGCTCCAACTTCTTTGTTCAATGCATCACCTTCTGTTTCATCAGGGCTGAGAAGTTCCTCCAACTTCTTTGTTCACTGCATCGCCTTCTGTTTCAGCAGGCTGAGAAGTTTCTCCAACTTCTTTGTTCACTGCATCGCCTTCTGTTTCAGCAGGTTGAGAAGTTTCTCCAACTTCTTTGTCCTCTGCATTACCTTGTGACTGAACTACTCCACACTACGAACGTAAATAATTGTAACCATATACATATAAAATTACAGCAATAAAATGCCAATCTTTGGCCTTTATTTGTAAAGTCTCTATTCCTTAATAATCGAAGCCCAACGATCTATGAATCAGCCCGCGTTTGGCTATCCAAACGGACAAAGTGCCCTACATCTTTTTTATTTCCCCCACACCTTTTTTATATAAAATAAGTATTTCATATTTACCATGAATTCGAATTTATGAATATTTTGTTCTTATTCTCTAACCCCCCCCCCCCTAATTCACTAATTCGTGAGAAGATATTGGACTTTTGTATTTAAAAAACGCTTCAGTAGATGATGGTGGATAGAGTAATTCTTGATCATAATTTCCAGTATCGTAGAACAAAAAACTTGTGAGTGGTAGTAAAACACCGATTACCCTGTTGAGGTCTAATTTGATCTTTATAGATTTCTCTAGCTATTTTCTTACGAAGCTTTGTTATAGCATCTATAATAGCCTCTGGTTTAGGTGGACAACCCGACAAATAGACATCTACAGGAATTAGCTTATCAACTCCTCGAACAGTACTATAAGAATCGATATTGTACATCCCCCCTGTAATTGTACACGCTCCCATAGCAATAACATACTTTGGTTCAGGCATTTGTTCATATAATCTCACTAAAGAAGGAGCCATTTTCATTGTTATTGTACCTGCTGTTAAATAAGGTCCGTCTGTCTAGGACTTGATCTTCGTAAGAGCCCATAACAATCAAAGTCAAATCGGGAGCCTATTAATGAGGCAAATTCAATGAAACAACAACTGGTACCATAAAGAAGCGGCCATTCTAGTAGTACTTCTGATTCTTCTCCAATCTTGCCATCCTCTCCAACATTCTCTTTCTCAGTTTATAGAAGCACTTCTTCCCCAATTTTTTGTGTTACAGCTACTTCTTCGTCAATCCATTCCTTGTCAACCTCTTCTAGAATTTGTACAACTTTTCTCCTCACCCGTCTGTTGATTTGCGGCTCGACGGTAGGACTCACATCAATGCCTTGTAGACGCTTACTACGGCGGACATTGCTTACTCCTCCTCATCTAGTCTTTGCCATGTCTGATCCTGAAGCACAACCAACTGTAAGTATCCCAAAGCAAAAGTAGCGACCAAATATGATTTTATTAGGCGTTTCTATCTATTAATCTTCTACAGTAGCCCCTTCACAATCATCCCTAAAACACTCTCATTGTCCGATGACTGATTCTCCAACTCCTCAACTTGGTGATTGATACAGCTGCTGCAACAAACTCATCCTCTGTTTCTAGCTCATGATATCCTCTAGGTGGCGCCCTCATAACTACATACTATGGAGAGGACTCATCTTCTCTAGAGTAAAACACTTATTTAGCTTACGATGGCAAGATGAACGGATCTTGGAGATATGCTGACTAGTTAAGATGGAGGTTCACAAGCGTAAAACCATTTTCTTCCTTAACACCATGTTCTGTGTTGGCCCAACTACATTTGAATACAGGAACATGGAACATGTGGTAGTCCAACAGGAGGATCTCCCTGATCACTCCATAGTATATAAATATATGTCAGCCATTTGTTTATTAGCTCGTGCAATAGCTTTACACATACTAAAAGTTTCATACGTAACTCCACTGTTCTATTTCTCCTGCTTCATGTCATTTGTGTGGAATCGATGCCCGTTGATAACAAATCCCTTATGGCTTTGAGCAATATGTCTTGGTCCAAATGCCAATCACCTCAGCTTCCTCGAATGAGCCTCTGAATTAGTAGGTATCTACAAAGTTTTATTACAGAGCTAGTAAGAGCTACAAAAGAAGCTAAAGTATAACTGAAAATTTAAAGTATACACTAATTTGATCATATCTTTTCCTTTATCCATTGTGAAAATCTTTCAGTATGTAATTTCCATAGTAGAGTTTCATTTCTTCTGCATCGGACATCCTTATCTTGCAATTCATCCAAATGCATCATGTTGAGCAACATACATACGCTAGTTGTCATGAATTAACAATAAAAATAACAATAACATCAGACTGTAAAATATAATTAAACTTACTGAACATACGACTCCATTACTACTGTGTTCATTAACATATATCCATGAGCAATTTCTTTCTCTTTATTTGAAAGTGTAATTTGAGTACCCTTTTGCAGTGGCCGACCCTTAAGGATGACATCATCAGACTCCATATCTTCATTATGTTTTGATGCTTCTTCTACAGGTGCAGAATTCTTTAGGAACTCTAAGCAGAAGCCAATGCATTCTCCAACCAAGTAGCCCTCTGCCATACATGCTTCTGGCCTTACATAGTTTTTCACATATCCTTTAAGTGTCTTCATATACCTACAACTCAATCACAGAACATATATAATTAACCCAGAAGTAATAGAAGAAAACTAATAGAGATAAGGAATTCAAGAAAACAATACCTCTCAAAAAGATACATCCAACGAAAGTGTACCGGTCCACCCAAATGTGCCTCCCTTACTAGATGTATAGGAAGGTGAAACATGATATCAAAGAGCGATGGAGGAAAAAATTGCTCCAGTTGGCACATTGTCTCAACAAGCTCTGACTCCAATGATGTCAGTTTCTCCGGGTCAATAACATGTTGACATAATTTATTGAAGAAGTTGCATACTCGAGTCACGGCAATCCTAGGCCCTTTTGGCAGCAAGCCTCTCAAGGCCACAGGAAACAGATTTTGCATGAGGACGTGATGATCGTGTGACTTCAAACTACCAATAGCAAGAGGATTCAGTGATACAAAATTTGCGATATTCGCACTATATCCATCGGATCCTCTGAACTTAGATAACCTCATGCAAAATCTCATTTTTTTTCTCCCTTCGACATCCAATAAGTCGCTGGAGGCAAGTAAGTTTTCTTCCTCCGTACCTCAGTATGTAAGTGCCTCCGTATTCCCATATCTTCTAAGTCTTTTCTTGCTTTTAATCTATCTTTCGATTTACCAGTTTACATCAGAGTAGACAAGATAGCTTTAGACACATTCTTTTCCACGTGCATCACATCAATGTTGTGACGAACCGGCAAATCCTAACAAATGATAAAAAAGAGTTTCTCAGCATTAACATAAAGTTTTCATATTTGATTAATAATTTTATTAAAGTACTACTAACCTTCCAGTAAGGTAAATCAAAGAATATGGACCTTTTCTTCCACCTCCATTGGGCACTGTATTCTTCCTCTGAACACACTTCATCTGCACACAATCCAGATCTTTTCCTTTTACTTGGCTTATTCAAAAATTTTCCAAAATCATTTTGGAATTCCTTCAGTAACTCAGAAATCTCAGCACCAGTTTGAATTTATTTGCAGTCCCGTCCTCAATTGTATTGTCAAACCATCTTTTTTTGCACCTATAAGGATGTCCAGGGCTGAATCGCTTCCTATTGCCCAAATACACATACTTGCTTTTAAACTTCAACCACCTACACGGTGTATCTTTTCCACAAACATTACAGGCTTGCTTCCCCTTCACTTTACATCCACACAATGTCCCTAAGTCTGGATAGTCACTTATACTCCACAATAACAAAGCTCTAAGTGTAAAACTCTCTTTGAGAAATGAGTCATAAACCTCTATACCTTCATTCCACAAAATCCCTTAAATCCTCTATCAATGGTGCTAGATAAACATCGATGTTGTTACTTGGTGCAGTTGGACCAGGGATCAACATAGTAAGCATGATGTTATCCGCCTTCATACACATGGTTAGAGGCATGTTGTAGTTAACTAACAGCACTGGCAATGTACTGTACATGGTATTCTGAATAGAGAAAGGGCTCATTCCATCTGTAGATAGACTGAGTCGAAGATTTCTAGATTTAGCAGCAAATTATGGCCATTTTTCATTCACTTGCGCCCATGTAATAGAATCCACTGGATGTCGCATGGTACCATCTTCACTGGCATTGTTGAAATGCGAACGTAAATCCTTAGCCATCCTTTTTGATCTAAACATCCTCTTTATTTTGTCCTTCACCGGAAATACCTAAGGACCTTAGGTGTAATTCCTTTTTTTTCCTCACCACTTCGCTTATCAATTTCCCATCTTGAAGCATTACATCTTGTACAACTTTCCATCTGATCATACTGCTTCCGATAGAGGATGCAGTCGTTCTTGCATGCGTGAATGACATCGTAACCAAACCCAAATTTCTTCAAGAATTTCTTCATCTCATCTGTGAACTTTGGGAGAACATTGTCTTCTAGTAACAAGTCTTTAATTGTTGTTAATAGTTGATCAAAATAGTTCTCAGACATCCCACTCTTCACTTTGATGCGGTAAAGGACCGTTATAGCAGAAACCTTGTTGTACTTGTGACACGTTGAGTAAAGTGAAATTTCAGCATCCTATAACTTTTCCCTAAACTCAGATTCTTCTGGAGTCTCACACTCCTCAAAGTCACCTGCATTCTGTTCTGGTGATTGTCCACTACCATCTGCATCATAAAATGATGTCCTTACCAAGTTATAAGCCTCTTTCTCTGAAGTCGGAACATCAAAAGTTGATATGTCTCTTCTTTCTCCATGCTTACTCCAACATGGATTCCTCTTGTACTTCTTATCCATACCCCTAATGACTAGATGATCCACTATGGTTTCTATCAGTTGATGGCTAACATTGCGGCAATTGACGCAAGGACAGTACATCTCTGCATGATTACCCAAACTCCTTGATGCTCTAGTGATAAAATTTCTTGCTCCTATCTCATACTCAGGGCTAGTCCTGTAAGTTAATAAGATTACAAAGTTCAGAATCACCTTTTTAATTAAACCATCAATAAAATTATAAGACATATTCATACCTTGGAAGCCACACCCATGCCTTGTCCATCTAACACCAATATATACGACTCAAGCTCCACCACCAATTATACATACATTTATGATAAAAGTTTAATAATCAGACATCTATAACTACCACAGTCATGAGAAACAAAATGAAGAACAAAAAGTAATGGAATTATAGCTTACACAAATAACCAAAGCTGGTAACCACCAACTAACTGCAACACTAGGAACAAGATTATGCAAAAGTAAAACGACATGGAGTCACAGAATCAATACAAAACAAGTATGTTAAAAATGCAAATATGTATATCGAAAGAAGTACATAATTTTATATACCTTGTAATTCTTGTACTCTAGGAAATCCACCTACAAACAACAATCACATAGATATCAACTACACATATACAAAATACTATCTAATCAAATATATATTAAATTCAAAGAACCAATTTACAAAATCCTTCTAATACAAAACCTAGATATAAAGTAAAAATTTACCAATTTCTGTGACCTCTAATTGAACTCTATCCGAAATCTTCCTGCAACATAACAAAATAACCAGACGGATTACAACCCAACATGAAAATTCACTGAATCATTGCGAATAAAGATAACTCAAACATAATTATTACCTTCAGTCTCAATTTCAACCGCACAATTTTGATTTTGAAGAATGCATGTGAAGACAAACTAACGGATCGAAAAGGATTGAAAGTGATAGAAAGAGAGACGTCTTGAGAGTGAAAGGATCGCGAGAAAGATGAATCGAGAGTAAGACGAAGTGATACAGATCGAGGCTCAGAGGGAGTGAGACGGATCGAGCGTTAGACGGATCCATCTTAGATTTGAATAAGAGAGAACTAGATTAGGATCAAAAGTGAAAGAAGAGTGACAAGGATTGGGATCGAGATTTAGTGTGCCGGCCGGTTGTGAAAGAAATAAGAAAATAGAAGCCAAAATGTTTTTTCCCTTAACAATCGCCAACCCTTTTTAATTTTTTACTTAGATTTTTTTTTTGGAGCCAATCGAAATTTTCCGATTCTCGGTTTTATCTATGATGACGTTTTCTAAGTACTCTCTACTATCACTGACTAGAGTTATAACCAAAAACTAAGCGGGACTCCCAAAAATAGCGTTTTGCTGCTCATTATATAATAGCGTTTCACATTTTACAAACACTATCAAAACTAAACCGTTAAACAACTATAGCACAATCATCTTAAACGATATCCTGTACTGCTATTCATACTCACATTTCCTGTAGTAATTCTCTGTATCAATACACTCAGTCTCATCCTTAACAAATGCCAATTTGAGTTAAGCACCAATAGGTGTATTTACAACCTTACCTTTACTCATTCTGAATCTCTGTAGTACCTTTTCCAAATAACCAAACTGAGATAAACACAAGGTCCCTTCTTCAATCTTCCTTATAATGTCAATCCCTAAGATTATGTTTGCAACTTCCATGTCTTTCATTTCAAACTCTTTACTTAACACCTTCTTAAGCTTGTTAATCTCTGTCTTGCTTTTGGCACCTAACAACACATCCTCGGCATACAACAACAAGTAGATGTATTCTTCATGACCAACTTATTTCACATATATATCTATCAAAACTTTCACCAGTCATGAATGCATTAAGTCATTAACTTCTTATTCCATTGTCGAGGTGCTTGGTCTAAGCTATAAAGTGATTTTCTTGATAAACATACTTGATCTTTACCATGATTTTCCTCAAAATGGATGTTCCATGTAAAGCACATGATCCCTAGTACCAACTATTTTTAACGACTGACTACCAATCATTTTTTATCATCTGGTTTGTCTACAATAGCCCAAGTTTTATTTTTCTATGAAGAATCGATCTCTTCAAACATGCTCCATTCCATCTATCCCAATTTTTTCTCTTCTTGGCATCATGGTAATACTTTGGTTATTCTTCAGCCCTAACTTCATCTTCATCTACCAATCCAAACGCAAACTGAGTATAATTTGAGAACTTAGCTGGTGGAACGGGGATCCCTTCTAACACGATTCCTTGCTAACTAATAGTCTCTTAGATCTTTAACCTTAGTTGATAACCCACCAATATCACTCTATTTTGAATTAGTCACTCACAATTTTAAAGTTGTTACACCTGTTCCAGAACTCACAGCAGCTTCTTTTCCCTTACTAACCACTTTAGTAAAAAAAATTTACACTTAGTTGAGGCTTTGTAACTTGATATTACTTATCATTCCTGCTTTAGACATTTTTCTTTCATCCAACAACCAGATCTTATAACTTTTTGTGTCTTCAGGATATCCCAAGAACACGCATTTTAAAGTTGTTGACTTTAACTTCCCTTAATCTTGGTGTACAAAAGCTACTGACCCAAACCTTCTCACATGCTTGTACCCAGGTTTTCTATTCAACCAAAGTTGTTTTGGTACATTATGATCTACTATAGAGGATGGTGATTTATTTATCAGTTATACTGCAGTTGCTTTAGCCCATAACTATTATCCTAGACCAGATTCATCCAACAAACACTGACCTTCTCCATTACGGATCTATTCATCCAACAATCCCAAGCTTTTTATAGTATTCATTAAACTTTGAGTTACAGAATTCTAAACCATTGTCAGTCCTTAATACTTTTATCTTTTTACAAATGTTTTGAAAACCGGACAGGACACCGACTCGGCATATTTACTAGATGGGTGGTCGGACAGGGATTTCAAAATTTCTAATTTTTAATTAAATAAAATATGTATATATGAACATGAATAGATAAAAAAATATAATTAATTACCATATGGAAATTTACAAACTAAAAAAAGTAGATAACAATTATATCCTATAGAAATAAAAATTTATAGACATGAACACGGTTTTTTATATTATCACTAACATCAAATTTAAAAGTAGAGAAAGACTTATAATAATGATCTAAAGAATGGAACACTGAAATGGTTTCAAATCTCAACTTAGGGGTTGATTGGTTCATCCGCTACCACCCGCGTGTGGTAGTAGCTGTTGGCGTTTGACAACAATCATGAAAAACACCTTATACCGCTCCGTGTAGCTCCAAACTTCTCAAATCCAAAATCTGCTTGTCTCGAGCGTTTGCGGTTGCGGTTGGATAATTACAAAAATAAAAATTGATTTTTTTTTTATAAAAACAAATATATTTACTTAAAAATCAAAATAAATATAATAAATTAAAAATTGATATTTTAGTAACTATAATTACGAAATATATCAACAATTTGAAACTTTCTAATTAAAACTTAATAACCTATCATAATTTTATATCTATAAAATCTTCAAATCGTAAATTTTTTGATAAATTATTGTTGATCACTGATTAATAAATCTAACGAGTTAAAATGTTCAAAATCACATTAATCTCTCTAAAATAAAAAAAAAAATCTCCATTAAAATCACAATTTTCATCTTTTTCTGGTCACAATCATAAATTTCGCCTAAACTAAAATTTTTAAAAAAATAATATAAGAAATATAGTCATGGTATTCTACTACTAATTATATTGAATCAATGGTTTTTTTATATTTTATCTTAATAATATGGTTTTTGATATTCTAATAACTATATAATGTGTTTATATTATTAATTTAATGTTTAACCGCTGTTCCACCTGCTGTCAACTAGTCATAAATATTCCGCAAACGCACCAGTTTTCAACCGCTGCGCTAGCCTTATATTCGCTCAATAATGCTTGAAACCGTTACCACCCTCTTCCGCAATCTTCCGCAATCGCAACTACATCCGCTGCGTCTGACCCAGTCAGACCATTAGAATTCGTAACTATAATTGACATACATAATAACTAAATCTAAAACAAAAGTCACGTTGTCTTCTCTTTAAAATTTGAGAATGGTTAACCTATACAAGGAAAGATATGATTTTGAGAAACTTTTGGTTTCCATAGAATTGGAAATTACAAATAGAAATAAATGTAGTATTTAGAAAGGGACAACTATTTTGAATTCTATGAGATATCATTTAATTAATAACTCTTAAACCCTAATGGCTTTCTTAAAACGTCCAATTGTGGTTTAAAATATTCTAAACTGGGTTTTCAAATCAAACCGGGTCACCGGTTTTACCGGTTTTAGACCAGTTTTAGCGGTTTAATTATAATTCGGTTTTTAATTCAACTTGGACTCGGTTTTATAAACGATTCCCGGTTAGACCTGTCCAACCGGTCGGTTCGGTCCGGTTTCTAAAACATTGTTTTTTACCCAACCAACTCCTTCCACTCATAAAACTTCTCAAATGTATCATCCTTTGTCTTGAGAAACATCAGCCACACCTTATGAGTATTGTCGTCAATAAATGATAGAAAGTATTGCTTTCCAGACAAGGATGGAGTTACATTTGGTTATCTCCACAAGTCTCCATGTATACAGGCCCGGCCCAATAGGGTTGCAACTAGAGCAATTGCACAGGGTCCAATTTTGGGTCCACAGTTTTGGTTAAAAACAATTTATAAAAATGGCCCTAAAATTCTAAAAATTTGATAAAAATGGCCCTAAATTTTGTAAATTTTGAAAAGACCCTAAATTTCTTAATTTTTTTTTTTGCACAAAACCTATTTAAAGATTGGACCGGGCCTACATGTATATATCCGGGAACATCCTCTCTATTGTGTCTTCCCACATTGAAACTCATGTTCTTAGAATTTCCCATCACACAATGTTCACAAAAAGCTAACTTTTTAATATTTGTTCTGTCTATCAGTCCTTTACCATTCAAAATATTCAGATTACTCACACTTGTGTTCCCCAGTCTATTATGCCACAAAGCAATCTTGTCTATTACATTTTCTTTTTTTCTTTTTTTTTGGTCGAACACTATTACATTTTCTAGATTGCATCATTCATTCAACAATGTCTCACCATCCAAAATGTATAAGCCCTTCTTTAACTAACAAGCAGCTATGATGCACGGGGACGCCTATTTTGTCACCGTTCCCGTACCGGGGACATGTAGGGGACGGATTCATTGCAGGGACAGCATGGAAACGTTCCGGGGACGTTTCGCCTGAACTGGTCAGAGAGTTGAAGAATATATCAGAGAGTTGTAATGGTTTTGAAATGAGTTATATGTGTATTTAACTCATTTTTAAAAAACCAACTACTCTCTTAGGCATTAGCTCTAGACTTTTGACTAAAAACATACCAACCAACACTCTCTTGTCTTCTCTCACTTTCTTTTTATGACTTTGCATTCTTCTTCTTCGACAACTTCTTCTTCTTCTCTTCTTGCTTCTTCTTCAACTTGATGATAGAAGCAAACGTCTTCGTGACCAACAAGGTTCACACTTTGTTAATCTAAGATCATTTAGAAAACGAGTCATTGCAAAATCAGGAACACAAGGTTGGGACTTTGGTAGATTCATCAAAACATTGTACTTCTTCAACGGAGCACCATCTCCTTTAACGGTATATAAAAGTTTGATTCTCATTGAGGTTGGTTTATAAAAGTGTAGTTATTTGATTGTGTTTTTGTTGCTTGTGAAGTTTGTTGCATCGGTGTTTGAGAAGCTTAGTAAAGGATCAATGGAGGAACCTGTTGCTCGATCATTTCCTTCTTTTATGCTCTAATGGCTTGATGGCATCATAAAACAATAGACCCCACATTATCAAACAGCATAATCGCTCACCATATGGACGGTAAAGATTAGAAAAACAAATCATTAGAGAATTTGTTGCTTTATTTTTTTTGCTTAATTTTTTTAAAATTTATTATATGATTATTTGTGCAGCTTAATAAGATGAATTCTCAAAGTGGAAGCGATCATATTGGTAGTAGCTCTGGTCCTTCTGCATCTACTAATTTATCCAATGAAAGTGAAGATCCTCCATTGTGGAATTATGTGACTAAGCTAGAGAAACAAGGAGCAACGGGAGGAACTTGGAAGTTTAAATGTAATATTTGTACTGACATTCGTCAAGGCTCGTATTCCAGAGTTAAAGCGCATTTACTTGGAATGAAAGGGCATGGAATTACTATTTGCAAGAAAGTAACAAAGATTGAGAAGCTTGAAATGCAAAGATTGGAAGATGAATTTGAGAAGAAGAAAGCGGAGTCTGGACGTAAAGAAATTCCTTTGGCATGTGAGAAAGACTCTGCCTTGAAGAAAAGAAAGTCTTGCTTCTCACCTATTGTTGCAGCATTTGGTATTCAAGCTAGAGACCAACTGGATCAAGAAATTGCAAGGATGTTTTATACCGGAGGCTTGCCATTCAATCTTGCAAGAAATCCACATTACCATAGGTCATATCAGTTTGCTGCTGCCACCAAAATTGATGGTTATGTACCTCCTAGTTACAATAAGCTCAGAACAACCTTATTACAGCAAGAAAAAGACCATGTCGAGAAGTTATTGGTACCGCTGAAAGGGTCATGGAAAGAAAAAGGGGTGACGATTGTGAGTGATGGTTGGAGTGATCCTACAAGAAAACCTCTAATCAATTTCATTGCTACTGCTGGAAATGGTCCTGTGTTTCTCAAGGCTGTGAATTGTTTTGGCGAAGTCAAAGATAAATTCTTCATTGCTGATTTGATGAAAGAGGTTATCAATGAAGTGGGTCATCAAAATGTTGTGCAAATAATCACGGATAATGCATCAAACTGTAAGGCGGCTGGAGAGCATATTGAGAGTTTGTTTCCCCACATATATTGGACACCTTGCGTTGTTCATACTCTTAATCTTGCGTTGAAGAACATTTGCGCATCAAAGAATACCGAAGAGAATGCAGTAACCTATGAGGAGTGTAATTGGATAACTGAAGTTCATGGAGATGCGCTCGCTATCAAGCATTTCATCATGAATCATAATATGAGACTATCAATTTTCAGTAAGTTCTCTCCTCTTAGGTTGCTTTCGGTTGCCGACACTCGTTTTGCATCAATCATTGTGATGCTTAAAAGATTGAAGCTTATTAAAAGGGGTCTTCAAGCCATGGTTATAAGTGAGGAGTGGTCTACATATAGAGAAGATGACATTGGGAAGGCAAACTTTGTTAAAGAGAAGATTGTGGATGATGAATGGTGGGACAAAGTGTCTTATATTCTTGATTTCACAAGACCTATATATGATGTCATTAGATTTTGTGACACCGACAAGCCATGCCTTCACTTGGTATATGAGATGTGGGATTCTATGATTAAGAAGGTAAAGGTTGAGATCTACAAGAATGAGAAACGACAAATGTCTGAATTTAGCCTCTTCTATGAGGTCGTTTATGAAATCTTAGTGGCTCGTTGGACGAAGAATAACACTCCTCTACATTGTCTAGCTCACTCTTTAAATCCAAGGTATATAATTTTAAATATATGATTTATTCTTCTTTTTTTGTTTCCTTAACACATACATATAACACGTTTTGTATGCAATAGATTTTATAGTGATGCTTGGCTAAATGAAGATCCCACAAGACATGCTCCACATAGAGATGGTGAAATCTCACATGAGAGGATGAAGTGTTTTCGGAGATTGTTTTCAAATGATGATGATTACAAGAAAGTTATGGAGGAGTATGCATTATTCTCGATGAGAAGTGGTCCTTTTGAGGATTTAACATGCATTTCGGTGATGTCTACTATGGAACCCAAGAGTTGGTGGGCTAACTTTGGTGCCCAAACTCCTCTCCTCCAAACTTTGGCTTTTAAATTGCTTGGACAACCTACTTCATCTTCTTGTGCTGAGCGTAATTGGAGTACTTACTCATTCATTCATTCGCTTAGAAGAAACAGGTTGAATCCAAGTCGTGCTCAAGACTTGGTTTACATCCACAACAATCTACGTCTTTTGTCAAGGAATTCAGATGAATATGAAGCTGAGAAGACCAAAAAGTGGGATGTTGGTGGAGATGAATTTGATTCTATGGAGGAAGTTGGATTTTTAGAGTTTGCGAACCTTTCATTGGATGAGTCAGAATTTGAAGATGACTTACTCGTTGATTAGTTTGTTTTGTTTTTTTTGTCAAGATATTAAACTAAGTGTTGTTTTAATGTTAAGACTTATGTGTGATATTTTTATATTTTGTTTTATGGATATTTCTCTTATATAACTATTAAAGTACCCATACCGTACCCGTCTCTACAAATTTTAAATTTGCCGTTTCTCGTCCCCGCTCCCGTCCCCGTTTCCCGACCCCGTACCCGTTTCAGTGCATATTAGACAAGCAGAGCCCATTTACCATTCTTAATGAAACTAACCTTACCATCTTCACCTTCATGTTTAAGAACATACCTGACATGCAGTCTATTTTATGGAGTCTCCATGCGTGTTGAACCTTATTGTTCCAGTCTCACTTGACTCCACCGTGTGATCATATCCTAGTTGGCTTCTCATGCTTTAGAGATTAGAACCACCGTATCAAGTCGAGTTCTAACCAGGGGCGGATCTACATTGGCTAGGATGGGGGCAGTTGCCACCATTACATTTTTAAGATTCTCTAAGATTTATGGGGAATTAAATTAATTGCACCCAATAAAAAAATTTCATTTGCCCGCGCTAAAATTTATTGTCTGACTAACGAAATTACGTGACCTTTCCTTTAATTTAGCTAAACTCCTTTCAAATTTAAATCCAATCTAAATATATTTAAAATAGTTGATTTTAATTTGTTTGTGAATCCATGTCGAAATTTGAGTAATATATAATGCATCAAAAATATAATATTTATTTTCAATTGTAATTAACTCAAAAGATAATGTTTAATGATTCGTTTCTCCTCACAATTTTGGTGGTTTCTTCTGGTTTTTTTATAATTTTCTTATGTTTTTTTTTTTTCAAATATATGAGTTTTTTTTTAATACAGAAAGTTAAATCAAAGAAGTGAGTTCAAAATCTTTTCAATTTTAGTACTACTCTTTGATTCGTTTAAAATTTGTGATTTTGTAAATCATTTCTTCTATTATATTTAAAAATTTTGAACAAATTCTATTAATTTTTTCAATTATATTATAATGTTGTAGCTTATATATATTATATTTTGTATTTTTTTGTATATTTTACAAATATGGATCGCCCCCACTAAAATATTTTTCTGAATCCGCCACTGGTTCTAACAAGATCTGCTTCAACCCTAAGATCATGAGCCATGCGTGTTGAATCCGATCGACCTCGATCCAATCCAAGCACTCGTCGTGATACTACTTTGTTACAATTTAGTTTATTTTTCCGATTGATTAGTTTCCGATGTGATCAAGACCTACATTCGGAGCCGATCAATCCGTCAAATCACTAGGAGGTGAAGGTACACTCCATGTTCACCTAAACCGACTCTTCTTCAATTCCGTTTGGTTTGGGTAAGACCCGAACTTCATACTTCAACAAGTAGGTATGGTTGAACAGCAATACAAGTGAAGTTCATCGCCTCCTTCTAAGTAGCCAGTCTTTGCAAAACACTTTTGACGAGTTCATAAAACTTTGAAGAATATTTTCTTTGATTTCGCTCTGTTTTATACTTCATACTTTAAATTCTTAGGCATAATGCTAATAAATGCTAAGTCTCGTTCGTGTAATTCTTGTTTTTGGTAAATTCTGCAATTCGAGTTTGGACTTCCGAACCCTTTCTTGGTTGGGGGAAAAGAAAAAAAACATTCATTGATCCGCCGGTAGACGACTGGATCAACCCAACGAGCTACAAAAGTTTAGATTGGTTTCTTGATTTGGTTTCGAAAACATTAGTTATGTGTAAAATACGAACCTATATATTTATTTTCCCTCTATATGAAATCTTATTGACAACAGTACTGTGTACAGTGTAGTACTTACCACTCTAAAGCAGTAGCAATGAGAGTTTGCCTTTATTTCCCACAGATCTTTCCTTCTAAGTACTTCTCTACGCTATACAATCCGCAAAGAGACTTCACCACAGGCATAGTTGCTGGAACTGGCAACTCAAAATCCGTATCAGGTCCGTCTCGATTCCCATCATTGCAGTTCCATGAAAGGGACTGTTTTCGAGCTTCTCTAACGGCTGATCTCGTTGCACAATGAACAGACGCCGCCAGAAGCAAAGGTGGCTCACCTGAAGCTGTGGGTCGGATGAAGAAGTTGTTGAGTAAGAAAGTAGACACCACCAAATAAATCATGGAGCAGGAAATGGATGAATAAAGAAAGCAGTCATATCACAGTAATTAAGCAAATGTGTCAGCTTTGGATATATTCCAGTAAGAAAAAGCGCAGTGTACCTTTGGAGGAGAGAACACGGTTTTTGTGATGTCCAGTGTTGAGAATCTCAACGTAGAAGTGCTTGGGGATGGCATCGACTGTAGGAATTTTGTAGTCCCAAGTGCCTTGTTGCACCACAAGCCCTTTCTCATCAGTAGTGTACTCTTCCATCATGAAGAACCCAATTCCTTGCACAAACGCTCCTTCAATCTTCTCACAAACCATCCAGTTTTTTTGCTTGGCTCAGTAAATGACTCAATGACAAGGAGAAAGAAAAATATGTGGAGTAGCTTAACTACTAACCTGCCCTAAATCAACTGCAGGATTAAGACTTTTTCCGCAGTCGTAAATAATATCAGATCTTAAAATCTGGCTTCTTCCTGTTATAAGGTCCACCTCCACCTGCAATTAGGATCATATTATTATTTGGTTCTCACATTTAAACTAACAATAGTTTGCCATGTGACTTGCCTCACTGACCCCAACCCCATAGTTGAGGTATTCCATGGAAGACAACTCTGGCTTATACAATGTACTTGCCGATAAGTTCACAGACTGAGCATACGCCTGATGATAAAGAATACAAACTTAACGGTTATTCGAGCAGAGCCTTTGTTAAAATACTATCAGAATTACTAGGATACCTACTTGTTGAATGAGCATGTTCCATGTCACGCAACCTGACTTCTCCTTCATCATCTTATCCATTGTAGGTTTCAGCCTCTCCACCAAGATTACGCAGCAAAGCCTAACAGCTTCACAGCTGTTCTCGGATGTTGTGCTACCCGCAGTGAAACCTCCTTGGATCAAACCGAGTGTGTCGGACTGGACAACCCGTATTCTCTCCATCAGCTTTTCACTTCCTTTGCATTTGGTCATACCGAGACCATAAGCAACCATTTGTTGTACTTTGGTCCACAAGCCTTGCCCTATCTCAATTCCTCCAACCTCGACCACAACAGAACCATCGCTCAAAATGCTTACTTTTCCCGGGGTCGGCCTCTGCATAACTTGATGGATAATGGGTACACGAGAAATCCCCCTCTTTCGCCATATGTTAGAGAGATTAAAGTCCTTCACCATCTCAGCTCGTTCCTTATATTCTGAAGATATCTCTAATTTGTCCCATAACAAAGGTAGTGAATATTCATCGGGGTCACCGGCAATGTGCTTATAGAACTTTCTGAGGCTATCGTAAGTATGAAGGTTTATCTTTCTCACTGCATCAACACTTATTCGAAGAGAAGAGGCTACATTTTCGATAATTACTTCCGCAATGTATGAACCTTGTACTTCCCCGGGAGCTCTCATTGCTGTTTTACTCTGGAGATTCGTCTTACACACTTTTATGTCAAATGACAAGGCTCCCCAATCATACTTCCTTAGCGGACCCATTATATTCCGTGGCATGACCGGGCTTACATCTGGCTCAATCCCTGCATCTATTAGCAATGTCAGCTCCAGTGCTGTGAGCTTTCCGTCTGATCTGAAACCGACATTGTAAGTTATTTTCATAGGATGCCTTCCTCCAGCCATTATCATATCGGTCTTTCGATTTAGATACATCTTAACAGGACGCTGCAATTTGTGAGCAGCCAGCGCACATGCTGTTGCAACCTGAAACATCATCTCAATGAGCATTTATAAGGGGGAAGCCAAATTATAAAACTCTCCTAAAGATCTTGATTCAGAAAAGAAACCAGGAAACAAACCACTTCTGGTAGTACTCACAGGCATCGACTTTACAGCTTTACCGCCAAAGCCACCTCCAACTCTTCTGGTGATGACTCGCACGTTATGCTCTGGAATGCCAAGACATGTAGCAATTACCGCATGTGCGTACTCCGGTGCTTGAGATGAACTGAATACCTTCACACAATTGTCTTCATCTGGCAATGCAAGTGCCGTTTGTGGCTCCATATAGAAGAAGTACTGTGACCCAAGTCTGAACTGGATACATAACCAAGTTTCAAAAACATCATATCAGATGAGCCTAAGGATGTAACAATAATAATTTGCTGGTAAAGATCTTGAAAGACAGTTGCGATACCTCAACCGAGAGTATCTTTCGCTCAGCTTCTTCCATTCCTTTTAAAACATCACCGACTGGTTCAGGGTAAAACATTGGATGAACCTCGAAAAAGCTAGATCTTTTAACTGCATCGTCGACATTCAATATTGGTTCTTCTAAATTTTGTATATCGTACTCAACTACTGCAAGTTTTGCTGCCCTGTCTGCATGTTTCTGTGTGTCTGCAACCTGAGATACGGCTTTTTTTTTATTAATTATGAAAAGAAAGACGAGGATGAATAAAAAGAAGAGAAAGCTGGAGTTACCACAAGAGCAATTCTTTGACCAGCACATCGAGTTAGTTCATCTGCAAATAAAGGTCCCGGACCAAAAAGGGTCTTGGAACCAATGTTTTGTCCTTGTTGTGGAATATCCTTGAAAGTAAGAACTGCAAAAACTCCAGTAGGAGTCACGTTCTCTCTGAAGCTTATTCTTTTAATCTTAGCCAAAGGCTCTGTGCTATAAATGAATGCTCCATGTATACAGTCCGGTAAAGTCGGAATATCATCAACAAAAACAGCCTCACCTGAGAGAAAGCTCATGTAAGGACCTATACTGAATTTGTATACTCTATCTGAATCTTTACACGTGGCTTAGGCAAAATTCAAGTTACTAAAACTGACAATACAGAAGGAATAAGAGCTTACCAGAAGCCTGTAATGCAGCCCCAACTTTGCTAACCGCTTCACCGACAGGCTGAAATTCATTGCTTACGAACACTTGCTGAGCCGATGAGAGGAAGGGAAGAGATTTTGCAGGATCGACATGGCTGTTGCTATGCTTTTTCCCTGAATCCAGACTGCATATTCTATGGCCACTCTCGATAAGTGGATAGAAAAAGTTAAAAAGAAATCCAACGGCCAAGCTTTTCCTATACTCGGGGTACGAGGTGTCTTTGCCGGGAACTATGATTCCTCTAAGTAAACTCACAGCTTCATATAGAACACTGTAGCTGAGTACTTTACCCATTAAGAAATTCTCGACTTTTGTCGCCCTGATTGAATGATCCCCGCCATAAGAACCAAATGCCAACAAGCATTTATCCACCGTTACACCTCTTCTTGATGGTGTTTGGTGAGACACTAGTGCACAGAAAGCTGCGCTCACATAGGGCAATGCGTTTCCAATAGAGCGAGGTGCAGCTCGATAGCTTTCAAAGAGCAGTTCGGTGTCATCACCAGAAGAATCAGTCAATGATGGAATTTCAACCTTTAAAAGAACTATTTTAGAGTCTAAAACCGGAGGCAATTCAAGAAACTCCCAAAGCATAATCATCTTAGTTTTCCTGCCATTTAACATATACACCGACGCATCTGCAGCGAGCAAAAGAGTGGTAATATCAGAAGGAAACTTTCTGCTCTGTGCCATGACTAGATTACCTCCAATACTCCCTGAGTTCCTGATAAAATGATTGCTAGTTTTCTCCATATGATTCGCCATTTTTTTGAAAATATAGGGAGATTTGCTTTCCTCCTTCAAAGCATCAATAACTTTCGAGATTGTGACGGCTGCTCCGATTTCAATTCCATTCTCATCTTTCTTGATCATCAACATCTCCGGAATGTGGCTAATATCAATATATCTATCGAACTTTTCCTCGTCTTTGTAGTAACCTGTCCCTGTGTTGCCCACAACAAACTTCAACGAGTCTCGAGAATTAGCAGCTTCCAATATGTTGTGAAGCTCAGCTACGCTAAACGGAGTGGCCCAAGTATACCTTGAATGATCCAAAGCATGTTGAAGCTTCTTTATCTCTTTACCCTTCTTCTTTAGGAACTCAGGGAATGTTACAAGATGGTCTTTTGGGTTGTAAGGAGGCAAATTCTTTAACATAACCTCTTTGCTTTCTCCTTTTCTGCAAAAGGAATTGAACCCCAAATCCTCAATGTCAACATCAGAAGCGAAACTCTTACAAGCATCGACAATGGGACGATAACCAGTGCATCGACAAAGATTTCCAGCGACGGATTTCTCAGCTTGAGAAACCGTGAGGCTGGAGAATCCAGAAGGAGGAGAATCTTTGGAGGTGTTGTTATCAGCATTTGCAAGAGCTGAGTAGAGAGAAATACACATCCCTGGGGTGCAGAAACCGCATTGAGTGGCGTGAAAACCGGCGAATCTCTTGTGGATTGGGTGGAATCCTTTCTTTGTGTTCCCAAGACCCTCTGATGTGGTAATGGAGCATCCATTTACACTGCAGAGAAGCGAGAGACAAGAGTTTATGCAAGATTCATTCACTTGATCTAACTCTGGATCGTATTTCGATAGTACAACGAGACAAGCACCACACCCTCCTGCACTAAACCAGAATTTAGTCAGACATTAAATCTGTCGGAAACAAAATACAAAACTCAGATTTGGGTTTCTCCTCAAATTTCACTAATTCCGGTAAAAAGAAAAACATATCACCTTCCCCACAGGCGAGCTTGACACTCTTGAAAGGAGTGTTGGATCGCAAGAAGTCGAGTAAAGTCGTACAAGGATCAACAGAGTTAACCATGAATCTCTCTCCATTAACTGCAAACTCCAAATCGTTTCCCTCCATTTTGCTGATGGGACTCGAAGTTCCCGGGAAGCAAATAACGCAGTTGATCAAGTCTTGAAAGAGAGAGAAGAAGGTTGATGTTTGCGTGAGATTGGGAAGAGAAAGAGTTTCATTTCATCTTATAGTTGCGCCTTTTCCACGCACACATCTCTCCCTTATTCTTTTAGGATTTATCTCCTCTCTCTCTCTCTTTCGACCCAAACAAAAAAAAAAATGTCTACGTTGGAGAATCTTTGACATTTGGAACCGACCTTACTCTAAATCCAATCTTTAACCTTTATTATTCATAGGATTTCCCACACACTTAGGTGTGGCATTGTTTGGTCGGATGCGGTACCGAATTTTTCGGTTTTTTGGATTTTTGGATAGAGGTTTAGAAGTACCATTTGGGTTTATTTGTTTTTCGGATCGGGATGGGTCGGATCATCTCAGATTCGGTACGAATTTTGTGTTGTACACGGGATCCATTCCTTATCCGAAATCTCATCGGATTCAAATCGTATCCGGTGTTATCCGAACTCAAACCAATGTTGTAATGTACTTGTATTTAAACTAGTGTCATAAAACTCAAGTTATTATGTATGAGAAAAAGACTGAAAATCAAAATGAGCCAATAACAAGCATTAGTAGAAAAAAGAACACAAGTAGGCATAGAAGAAAATTTGTAAGAGGTTCAAACATTGTGTTAAATTCTCGATGATAGAATACATATCGAATAATGAAACGAAGGTAAGAGGAAGATATTGACATATCGTAGATGATTGGTTTTCTTCGGTTATCGGATAAAATCCGAACCATTCCAAACACCAAACTAAATCAAGATGATAACTAGGGGTGGGCAAAAAATCTGAACCGAATTACCGAACTGAATCCGAACCGAACTCGAACCGATTCTCTAAAAATATCTGAATGGTCTTCCACACTTAGAACTGAAAACCCGAAACCGAATCCGAACCGAACCGAGAACTGAATCGGTATCCGAAATATCCATTCGGGTATGAGAAGTATACCAACTATAGCTGAGTCGGATTTGTAAAAGTTAGCTTACCTTATTTGCTTAAGTAAATGTGACACTAAAATAAATCTATGAGATAATAGCCCAAATCTACATCTCTTTAATATAGATACACTACGTAAGTTATAATGTAATAATGTACCGTAATAAATAAATAAATCAATTGAATTAGTAAAATAGTTCACATTTGATGAACAAAGTCAAACATATCTAGAAACATTAATTTTGTCTTTATGTCTCTTTGTCTCATTTATTTCAATTTTATTATATATATATATATAGAATTTTTGTGATCATATTAGTTTCATATTTACTCTTTGATTGTTACCTTAATTCTCTAAAAATAAAAACGAAATTAAGTTATCAAAGGATACTGCTATTATTGTTGGGTTGTATCGTTTTTCTTGACAAAATGGCAAACCTCAATAATTTTTTTGTGGATGCAAAATCATTGCAATATCAGCGATTTTGAAATTGAAAAGAAAACCAAAATCATCCAAGTTTGTTCCATATTATTTTAAAATTTTTTATAAAATATAATAATATTTAAAAAAGTCCAAGTTGAAAAGAAAAATTGATGATGGAACATCAAAGTTTATCAATACCATAGAAGAAGCGAATAGACAACTGTTTGAGCAAATGAAGAAGACAAATGCACAACGACAACAACATTTGGAAATTCAAAATAAGAACTACGCCTACAAAGAATTTAAAGAAGACAACAAAATTTTGTGTCAAGACGTGACTTCTATACAAGATCCAATTGTTCGTGCATATGTTCATTGTGAACAACTACGGATTATACAGAAAAGGTCCGAACAACAAGTTCAACAAGCTCCATCTCCATATGGTTCATTTGGAAAATATTTTGAGGATCTTATAGTGGATCGAGAAGCGATTTACCGAAGTATTAAGTTATTTACAATATTTGTTGTTGTTTATTTTAATTATTTGATGTTGTTTATTTTTAATTTTGGTACTTTATGTATTTTTAAATCTATTATCAATTTATGGTAGTAGATTAATTTTATGTTGTATTGCAATTTAATTTTTAAATATCCATAACATAAAGTATTATTTAAATAATGAAAATCCTTAAAAGTATATATAATTTATTTATTCTGTAATTTAGATATCTAATAAAAAAAATTTAATCTTAATAATAATTATTTTCAAAATAAATTAAAGGTTGAAGGATTATTTTATAAATAAAAAAAGTTCAACACCAAAATGGTGTAAACTCATTTTTTATACCAAATTTGATGTAAAAAATGAGTTTACACCATTTTGGTGTTGAAAATAGTGTTGGGTTGGAGAGAGTTTTACACCAAAAATGAGATTTGGTGTTGGGTTGGAAATGCCCTAAGGACAGATGAGAATCTAGTTTATTTCGTAATAAACATATGTCTAGAGGGTACTTGCATTTTACAAGTTTGAACGTATCATCCAAATTTAAAATTGGGAAAGTAACATGTTGGACGTTCCTGATTCCACATTCTAATTTGAGGTATATTCTGAATATCTTTTCTTGAATGAATGTAAAATTAATACTCAAACAAAAAAGTATGTTTCTACAACAAGTGTGACGGTAATTTGAAAAAAAAATGTCAAAAGACAAGATTCGAAAATGAGCAATATTTTGCTAAAATGTGAAAGAGATAAGAAGACTAATCATATTGAAGTTCACTAGGGATGAGTGGCAAACTACATGAACATTGCATCGTTGTAGTTAAAATCGTCTTCGATGCGGATCGAGCTTAGACTATTCGTAATATCAATCTCTTTAACCATTCGATTAGGAGAAGAAGTAGGAGCTTCACCGTGTGGACGTTGATTGCGTTCTCGCCATATGTAATACACGACAGCTTGGAACGTATATCTCAGAAGATATAGCTTCAAATTATCAAAACCAGAACTATAGACGAGCTTTATGATATGTTTACAATCCGTTGAAAACTCCACCGTAAGAAGGGTCTCCATTAAACCTTTCCAAACCTGAGCTGGAAACTGACACGGGAAAAACAAGTGATTTCGGGATCCAACTCAACATTCTATCACCCGTGGATAACCTATTGAGGCAAGCTAGCCGTGAGATGAAGGCATATTTTTGGCGTCGCATAGTGGAACCATACACCCCGATACCAATCCTTCTGAACATGGTTTGGTCTAATCAACTTCCAAGTACCTTTAGTGCTAAACCTCTGCGACAACCTAGTTTCCGCTTATTTCCATAGAAACTGATCTTCTTCATCTTGAGTGCTCTGACTAATTAACTTTTGTAATTTCATATTCAATTCGATTTAAAATCTCTTCTGTGGGATCGAATACGATAAGGATTTGTTTTGTATAGTTAGTAATTGTGATTAAAACTCTTAGGTTTTTTCAAAGATTTATTCCTCAGTTTTAATAAATTTCGAATCATATTTGCTTTTTTTTTTTAAAAGGTCCGCATGTTGTCTTGTCCAAAGAGCTTAGGAGAGACATTATATTAGTATAGTAAGAGAATCTTTTGAGAAAAGCATCATCGTAAAGAAAACAGTTGGTCCTTCAATCTGAACAATCAAACCTACATTGTGATTTTGTTCTATACATTAAGCCGTCCCCACAAAGCAAAGCATTTCTCACCTTTTTTGTTTATTTTCGTGAGAAATGGAAAACAAAAAGATGTAAAAATGCATATGAAAAGGGAAGAACAATATAGAAGGGGACCATAACAGTTAGGCAAAGTAAAGGAATAACTCAATCTCAAAGAAAACAACTTATAAAAAGTCATTTGTTGATTAGTATATAAAGAAATCGCTTGTATACCACTTATCAAAATATCCTTCATTATTCCAAATTCATAAACCAAGAAAGTAAGAGATGGAGAGAAAATTAGACCATGCTACTGCTAATCGCATCTACGATGATTTCGAGCCAATCTCAAATTGGAAAACTGAACAAGGCTTCGAATCTCTCACTGTTTACCTTCCAGGTATAATTATTACTCAAACGTATTAATTTCGTCATGGTTTTGGTTTAATCTCGATTCTTGAATTGTGTAAAACGGTTCTTGAAATAACAGGGTTTCGAAAAGAGCAACTGAAGGTGCAAGTAACCACAACAAGGAAGCTGCGAGTAATGGGAGAACGTCCTACAGGACCTAACAAATGGATACGTTTCCGGAAGGAGTTTCCTATTCGATCAAATATTGACGTTGATTCCATCGCAGCCAAATTTGAAGGCACAAATCTTGTTGTGAAGCTCCACATACCCGAGCCCCTAGGCAAACAAACTTCACCTAGTGGTACAACCACAAAACCTCCTATAGTTCCAAAGGAAACTGAGAAGGTTCAATCGCCAAAGCCAGAAAGGGAAAACGAAGCGGAACTAGAGAAGCGGCCTGAGAAGGCTCAATTGCAAAAGCCAACAAGTGAGGAAGACGCAAAAAAGGATGTGAAAGAAGAAGGTCTCAAAGGTGCTGAGAAGAAAAAGGATTGTGATGGAATACTTAACCAAGATTATAGATACAAAGTGAATGCATACAAGGAGAATCTAGGAGGATATGTGGCATTGATGAAGAATAACACGACAGCAATTACAGCTGGTATGGTTGCTCCTGCGGCTGCAGTTCTCTTGTTGTCTCTTGGATTCTATGCCGGTCGAATGTTTACTTCGTATAATTAAACGGCTTGCAGATTTCTCAAAGGCATATATGATCAGATGTATTAACTTTTCATATATGTAAGAAAACATATTAATAATAAAATGGCAACCATAAAAGCCGAGAAGCCAGCAAATAAGAAATGCAACATGAGATATCTTTAACTATCAACCTTTTATTCTTTAAATTGCAACATTTAGGATTCTATTTACTCGTATGACGTGCAGAGAAACAAAACATATCTCTTCATAGACTAACACTAACTTAGGCATTAAAAAGCGTCCTCCCATGTGCTTATATCTGCCTGGAATATCGGGTTTCGGTGTTGACCGGTAATGGGCTCCATCATCTGTTTATTTCAGCTTCGAAGCAAAATGACATGTCTTCACTAAATCAGATTTAGCTTCCCAACCACAGCACCAAATGATATGATTCTAACTTCATTGGTAAGTTTACTCGGAAGGTTTTTATCGTCATCAATTTTCATCTAATTTCAAGTTTACTTGAGTCTCCGTCCGTAGCTAAGCTTTTCGTACTTCTCTTCTGTCCAACTCAGGCAAATGCAATAACTTGTGAATACTTTGGCTTGGATGATCACTTTGATTTGTAGAGCTGTTGAAGCTTGGTTTACACACCTCTTTTAATCTTTTTTTGCTTTCGTCTTAATGAATTTCGCTGTCAAAACTCTAAAACTACAAAGACAAGAAAACTACCTCTAAAGGCATAAAATCATGATAAAATGCATAAATAATACTTCTTCCGTTTCAAAATATAAGATGTTTGGCTAAAAACGCGAAGATTAAAAAAATTACTTTCATTCAAAAAGTATCATTTAATATATAAAATAAAAATAATTTAATCAATTATAAAAAAACTACAGAATATTATTGGACGCACAATATTCAATAAAGTAAAAATTACCTAAGATTGTCAAAATATTTTATATTTTAAAACAAAAATAACCTCTAAAACATCTTATATTTTGAAACGGAGAATATATAAAAACCATAGTAATACAGATAAAATATTGAATATATCAGCTCTCCCAAATTTAGATTTTTCTTGTCCACATGAAAAACAAAAGCCAAGAATATAAAATAGGTTTGAAAAATACTATAACTGTTGCGTGATTTCTATCCTATCAAATAAACCAAAGATACACTAGCAAACGCATTTAATCATTTGTAACATAGCTACGGATCGAACACAAGGAAGTAAGAATCTAGTGACGAAGCCTTGCGAATTCTACTCTGATCAAAGGAGATAGATGATTGGTTGTTGGTTATAAAATCTTAAATGCAACAATGTGAGTAAAAGCTAATTAAAGAAGTAACAAGTGAGAAATGAATGATTTGATTACTAGATGGAAATATTGGATCATGGGCTTAGCAATTAACAAGTGGAAATCAAAGTCTAACTAGTGATACAAGGCTTCTAATTAGAGCCTATAATCCTAGAATATGGATCACTAATAAAAATTAGTGCACTATCGTGGCACTAATTACTTTGTTAATTATCTAATTTAACTAACATTTCATTTGCAAATTAGATAACCTTCAAGCACGATTGAACAAGTATATTAATTTCACTAATCACCCTAACACTAAATTTTCATTGGCTAGGGAAAAAGACCAATATAAAGCTGGTTCAATCATTTTCACAAACATTTTTCGGGTGGGAAATAATTTATGATCTATATTTAAGAGATCAAGTCAAATACTAGCACTAAGAGTTACCCATATTGAGAATATCTATTTATCAAAGCTTAAACATCACTAATCATTCCCTAAATCCCCCTAATCTGCTAAACCCAAAAATCTAATGATGTGACTACTCACTCATGACTTTATGGAAAGAGAAAATGCAAGCTACACATCATAAACTTAGAACATCAAAGGGTTAATGTTCTAAGAGGCAAGAAAGTAAAGTGCCTAAAAAGGCTTAGGTTTCACAAATGTTAAAAACATATTTATAGCCCTTGTGAAAGTATTCGGATCAATCCGGTTAACTAAGAGTCACGCAGGTCAAAGTCAACAAAAATACAAAAATGTCAACCCATTGTTCTTCTCGGGCAGACCAATATCGGTTTGCAGTCCGATATGGTCGAGAAAACATAAAAGAGCACATAGTTCCAGTATGCAGGTTGTATCGGTTCTTTTTTAGCGGTTAGACCTGATACTTGGAGGTATTGGGTATCTTCTTATCGGCCTCTTGTCCGATATCCCTTCCTCGTTCCATCTTTCGTCCCAGATTAGCGTCATGCGATTGTCCTTCGTCCCATGGATCAGGTTTGGTTTATCGGGCCACCTTATCGGTTGGAGGCCGATATCATGTCCTCATCCACGGGTCACACCTTAGTTCCTTCCTTTGGTCCTTCTCCGTCTTGTGGTCTTGGCGCAATATATCGGTCTTCCACCCGATATTTGGTGCGTTATTTTCACCATTTTTTCTCCTCCTTTGAATTCCAACTCATCCTTCAAGCTCTTCCAAGCTAAGATAACTTCGTTAAGCTCCAAACTGCCAAAAACAAGAGAAAAAGATGCAACATGTACAAAAAACCTAATCATAAACTCTAAAATGCTAAACTAATTAGCCTAATATGAACATAAAGATACATTTATGATGCAAAATGTGGAATGAATGGATGCAAATCTAAGCCTAAAAAAGTGGTAAAATATGGTGTTATCAATAACTTACACAATTCTTTCAAACATAGCCTCGAATTCATAATCTATAATTGGTTCAGGGGTATTCTTATCATACTCCATTCATGACTTTCGCAGGCTTGATCCATACTCTAAATCTCAAACCTGCAAAACATCAACTGCACTTCATTCGACTCTCTACATTCATTAAGTTTACATGATTTTTTTCATCAAAGGAAATCATTTAGGGTAGATGATGCTAAGAATTTGATAAGGCTAATTTAAATGGTAATGATAGAAATTTCTAGGGTTACCTGACGCTCCAAAAAAGGCATTATACAAAATTATAAGAGAGAATGGACCTGCTAATATCCATAGTTCCTAACCACTTTTGACGTCCTTCCCCAGATTTTTAGATATTTCACTAGGAAGTAGGAACCATTTCAAAACACACCAACTCTCTGAACTTCTCCACGCCATTCCTTGTGATGTTTCTTTGGCCTTTGACTCTTTTATAGACACATTATTCATTCCCTTCTATATATATATAGGGTGTTTAGCTCAAATCCCATGGAAATTAGGAAATATTACTAGAACCATATAAAACTTTTTTTTATTACTGACATTTTTTAAATACCCAGCGTGCCCTTTTGTTACGTTGTGACAAAAAAATGTAATTACAAGAATGCCATAGCCACGTAAGCAACCACGTAGGAAATCGCTGACGTGTACTAATGAACTCAGCCGTAAATGGATACGGCTGAGTTATGGTTACGTTGCGGCTGAGTTATGGTTAGTTGTGGCTGAGTTATTAAAAGCGGCAGACTTATGAGAGATCGGCTGACTTACGAACATAAATCAGCCGTTAGTGACGGTTGACTTACAGAAATCTGGCTGACTTATTAGATAACGGCTGACTTATGAACAGAAGTTACGGCTGAGTTATACAACGGCGGGCTGATTTATGAGGTAATAGCTGACTTACGAACAGACGGCCCATTTACAGAAATCTGGCTGACTTATGAGAGATCGGCTGACTTACGAACACAAGTTACGGCTGAGTTATGTTCTCCGGTTGGGAAGCAGTTACGGCTGTTACGTAAATCAGCCGTAATTGGCTGGGTTAACAATAACTCAGCCTTATTACGGCTGACTTATCAGCGGAAGATTAATTACTAGAATAGCATTCATTTGACGGCTGATTTATTTGACGATACGGCTGACTTAATATTTTATAGCCTTATTACGGCTGATTTATTAGCGAAAGATTAATTACTGAAATACTATTCACGTCGCGGCGGACTTACACTATACTTGATGGCTGATTTATTAATGACTGAGTTATGTGTTCGTTTGGCGGCTGACTTACCGATATTCCATGTCATCTGCTCCGATTTTCCATGTCATCAACTCTTATTTGCCATGTCATTATTAATGTTACGACAGTCTTCATCTACGACCTTCGCCTTCTTCTTACTATTCTTCATCTAGCTTTTTCATTCATCAGAGATCTTATGGATCCGGTAATTATTGTTTCCGGTAACTGGGTTAAGAAACACAGATATGTATTCAACACCGACGGTAGAGGATGTAGAGTTGTGCATATAAATGAGAAAACAACAGTAGACGAACTTGCGAAGATAGTACTCGATGATTACGGATTGAAGGAGTCGAGCCATCAGATTCAGCTGAGCTACATGTTCTCGAATAAAGCTTTGAAAACAATGGCGCACGATACTCCACCAGTTTACCTCTCAAATACTCGACAGTTGCAAGTTTTTTTAAGCCTTAGAAAAATTGAACACTTACGTCTTTGTGTGGAGATTACGGAGAATGAAATTAGTCGGAATGACGGAGCGAGAGAGAAGAATAAAAGGTTATTTAGTTATAGCTCAGAAGTTGAATCTAGATACGAAGATTACTGTGGGAGTTATGATGGTTTCAACTTGGAGGATGAAGTAGAAGAAGATGATGAAAAAGACGAAGAAAATGAAGTAGTCGAAGAAAATGAAGAAGACGAAGAAGATGAAGAAGGCGAAGAAAATGAAGTAGTCGAAGAAAATGAAGTAGGTGAAGAAGACGAAGAAGATGATGAATTTGATAGCCGATTTGATATGTTCGATGACTCGGATGGTGAGTCATCTGATGGGGATAACTTCAGTTTATTCGGTGAGTCTCCAACACAAGACGAAGATTCACCGACACTATCTCCTAAAAAGAGACCTAATAACTTGTCGACGATCGGATCTAAAGGGAATCCAGAGGTTCCAAGGTTAGATTTGTCTTCCCTAAACCTCTCGGTAGGGCAACGATTTGAGAGTAAAGCCGATTTGGAGAAACGACTGAAACTTCTTACGGTGAAGGATCGATTTGATTTTGATGTACACGTATCCGATTCGGATACACTCGTTGTTAAGTGTTGGGTTGGTGGATGTCTCTGGAGAGTTCGTGCTATTACACTAGGGGGTCCCCCGGCATTTTATGTTCGTATATACGATTCGGATCATACATGTTCTATAACTGAGCGTTCTAGTCGATCTCGAAAAGCAACAGCGGCTATTTTAGGAGAGTTGTACAAGGACTTTTCCGGCGACGTTGGTCCGTCAGTTCGACCTACGAGTGTCGGAATATCTATCAAAAAGCAATTTGGTGTAAAGGTAATTATTAGTACTTGCGGCTGAGTCAACGGCAGCCGTTATATAAAAGAGTCGGCTGAGTTACATAAACGAGACGGCTGAGTTATATAAACTTAATGGCTGAGTTATATAAACTCAACGGCTGAGTTATATAAACTCAACGACAGAGTTATATAAACTCAACGGCTGAGTTATATAAACTTAACGGCTGAGTTACTACTACGTTTGGGCTGACTTATTTTTACGATGCGGCTGACTTATTTGTATTATTTTCCATGTGGTCAGATGGATTATTGGAAATCACATAGAACGCTAAGATTTGCAAGGGAACTCGAGATGGGAACTCCTGAGAGTGGGTTTGAAGACTTGCCTTCTTACTTATACAAGATAAGAAGGGCAAATCCGGGTACAATTGCGCGTCTTCAAATCGATGAGTTTGGAAGATTCATGTATATGTTCCTTACATTTGGTGCGAGAGTAAATGGGTTTCCTTTCATGCGCAAAGTTGTCGTTGTCGACGGTACGTTTCTTACTGGTAAATACAAAGGAACGCTTCTCACAGCACTAGCTCAGGATGGTAATTTTCAGATTTTCCCAATTGCCTTCGGTGTGGTTGACACTGAAAATGATGATTCGTGGCACTGGTTTTTTACGCAACTAAAACTTGTGATTCCTGATGATGAGGGTCTTGCGATAATCTCGGATAGGCATAACTCGATAGGGAAAGCAATTGGGAATGTGTATCCGTTGGCTTCTCGGGGAATTTGCACTTATCATTTATATAAGAACATTTTGGGACAGTTCAGAGGAAAAGATGTTTTTCGTCTGGTGAAGCAAGCGGCAAGATGTTTTAGGATGCCTGATTTTACTGCGATATACGAGGAGATTCAAGCGATTAATCCTGAACTCCATGGCTACCTTGAAAGAGCTGGTGTCAACCTGTGGGCGCGTGTTCATTTCCCGGGCGAAAGGTATAATTTGATGGCTACGAACATAGCGGAATCAATGAACCATGCACTGTCAAATGCTAGAAGTCTTAACATTGTTCGACTATTAGAATCGATACGGGTTATGATGACCAGATGGTTTGTTGAACGGAGAGAGGATGCTATATCGTAGTTAACCACGCTTTCGCGTGGTGTCGAGAAACTACTACATGTAAGTCAGCCGTAACATTTGATACGTCAGCCGTAACATTTCATAAGTCAGCCAAAGCATTTGATAAGTCTTTCGTAATATTTGATAAGTCAGCCGTTACTTTGTTTATGCTATTTTGACATTTTTTATTCTGTATTTATAATAGGGTCATGTTACTGCCGCTAGACTTATGACGGCACGAAGGATTGATGAATATCACACTGAAGTTATATATGGATCTTCTGGGGTTTCTTCGCATGTTGTGAATTTGGACGGAAAAACATGCACATGCCGGCGTTTCGAAGGGGAGAAATTACCATGCGTGCATGCAATCGCAGCTGCCGAGAACAGGGATAAATGTCGGATATCCCTGTGCAGTCCTTACTATCAAAACAATAATTTGGTAAACGCATATGCTCAGTCGATCATACCGGTAGATTCAGCGCTCCAAGTTCCAGATAATGTGGCTAACCAACCGTGCTTTCCCCCGGTTGTTCGTCAACCACCAGGAAGGCCTAAGAAAGGTAGGATGAAATCTGCTCTAGAAGTTGCACTTGAGAATAAACGTCCTAGGAAAGAACACACATGTTCTCGTTGTAAACAGGTTGGACATAATGCAAGAACTTGTCCAATATAAATTGTTGGTTGTATTACGGCTGAGTTATGGATTTTGTTTACAATATGGCTTTAATTGTATGGATTTTGGTTTGATTTTTTCCAAAATAGAAACACGAAACGTTGCGACACGGCTGAGTTATGGATTTTGGTAAGACGAAACGTCGCGGCACGGCTGAGTTATGGATTTTGGTTTGATTTTTGATTTGATTTTTCCCAAAATAGAAACACGAAACGTTGCGACACGACTGAGTTATGGATTTTGGTAAGACGAAACGTCGCGGCACGGCTGAGTTATGGATTTTTGTTTGATTTTCCCGCCCAAAATAGGGCGGGAAAAATTATAATTTCAATTAATAAACTGGGTGAAACTAGAAATACGAAACGACGCGACACGGCTGAGTTATGATATAGAAATACGAAACGTCGCGACACGGCTGAGTTATTATACTTGACGGATGAGTTATGTTTAATGAGGCTGAGTTATTATATTTGACGGCTGAGTTATAGGAACTTCACGGCTGAGTTATGTTTAATGAGGCTGAGTTATGTTTAGTAAGGCTGAGTTATTATACTTGACGGCTGAGTTATGTTTAGTAAGGCTGAGTTATTATACTTGACGGCTGAGTTATGTTTAGTAAGGCTGAGTTATTATACTTCACGGCTGAGTTATATAAAAACTTGTATAAATTGTTGTAAGCAAAAACAAAAATTGTAGTAAACGGCTGATTCATTTACATAAATAAACTCAAAATTTATACAAAATATTTAGGGTTCAAACATTTATTTAAAATTACATTGTCCAAACTCAAAATTATCTGGGCCAAACTCATCAAACATTTCGACGAGAGCAACCCAAACTCTATTTGTAATCCAATCAGGCTTCTCGCCGCCATGATGCCATATCCTCTTAAACGTCCGCATTTGAGTTCGAAATATCGTTCTAGCCAGCAGATTAAACTGTGTCCAAACCGTCAAATTATGCCTCGGATCCCATCTGTATTTTCGCTATAAAAAGAAACAAAAAGTATTAGAGTTTAAGAAACAAAAAGTTAAATCTAATATGAAAGTTAAATTATGCTTACAGTTAGTTTAAGAAACCACTGTCCCTTAACATCATCGGGAATGAAGTGGTAAGTCGGCCACGGCTCAACCCATCCATCTCGAAGAATATCCGGGATCGCCTGCGAGATATCGTGTAAAAACTTAAACCACGTAACAGTAGTTTGGTCACACCAGACACCCGCACCAGGGTTTAGAAGAGGGAGGTTATCCCGATCTTGCATGTTGTGTATGGCATTGATCATGCTCTCGAACTGGGATGTCATATTAGGGACAATCGACATGATGTATGTTTTTATGAGATTAGGTTTTTTCTATAAAAAAAGTGATGGGAGAGACAATGTTAAAGAGAATGGCTATATATATAGAGAGAGAGAGAGATAGGAAGCCGAAACGTCGCAAGATGGAGAGATAGGAAGACGAAACGTCGCAAATTTCCCGCCCAAATTTACATTTGACGGCTGAGTTATAGGAATTTCACGGCTGAGTTATGGATTTAGGGTTTAGGGTATAGGGATCATGGTTTGGGTTTTAGGGTTGAGCATTTAGAAAATATATGATTTAGAGTCTCAAATGAAACAAATTATACACATTCAATTGAAAAAAATTCTATGTGGTTTGCAGTATATTATTTTGGGTCTTAACTATATGTAAAGTTTTAAGTACTTGTAAGACAATTTATATCTCAAGATCAAGTTAGAGTCTCGACTTGTAAATTGAAGAAAGAAAGTATTCACATTCAGATGATTTATATTCATTTTATATTAACAAATTGATCTTAATTATAATTTTGTAAGTCTTAAATTTCATTTTCGATTTTAGGGTTTAGGGTATGGCTGAGTTATCTAAATGAAATGGCTGAGTTATCAAAACAAAACGGCTGAGTTATATACACTAAAAACATACAATTTACGGCTGAGTTATATACCCTAAAAACATACAATTGAACATACAAATAGAAGGTTCGCAAGGGCTAAATTAGCTAAACTGCGCCAACATATCATATCCCTTTTCAGTGAAGATCTCTGCTGCCATTTTCACCCGTATACCCTGAATATTTTTATCGCATATTCCATCAAAAGTTACACCAAGCGCTAGACACTCGATAAACTTCGCTGAATACACGCCACAGTCGCCAACTTGGGTGTTTTGGGGAATGTTTTTGCCGCTTTTACGTCTGAACGCAAATTATTTTCGGCAAACGGTTGTTTCTTCTAGGAATGACAGCATCGATCATTGCAGGGATCATTTGCAACAGCGGCCTAAATGCTTCTAGCATCTTTTGTTCACTTTCAGGAGTTACCTGTCCAATGATGGGATCGTAGGCATCGATCTTCTCCTTCAGAAGATCCGCGTGAAACGCCACCCAATGATCTCCTCCAGTATGAAGCACTCCGTACAAATGATCAACATCTTCAAGCCACTTTTTGTTTGTCGGAAGGTCGGCGGGAATCTTACCGTATATGAGATTTTCATAACCTGAGTCCTTGAATTTGAACATCTTTGGATTCATCTTGAACTGCTCGAAATCCCGAACCCATAATCCTAGGAACCACGTGTCCACAAAGGCTATGCGCTTGGACCAGAATGGGCTGGGATCTTGCATGGACCTTTTGGTGAGGACTCTCATATACGAAGCAACATGCTGTACACAGAAGATTAAGTCAGCCATCGAATTATCATAACTCAGTCATTAAATAAACATAACCCAGCCACCAAATAACTAATAATTCAGCCATCAAACAACGATAACTCAGCCATCAAACAGACATAACTCAGCCATCAAACAGCCATAACTCAGCCATCAAACAACAATAACTCAGCCATCAAACAACAATAACTCAGCCATCAAACAACGATAACTCAGCCATCAAATAACAAATAACTCAGCCATAAATAACCATAACTCATAAATAACTAACAACTCAGTCATAAATAATCAAAACTCAGCCGTAAATTATACTTACAGTATCAAACAACCATCCATACTGTAGATTTGGCCAATGCTTTCTTTCAGTCATGAGAATTCTGTAGAAACTCACTTCCTCGTTATTAAGATCGGTCAGTGCAATGGCCCTAATAATCAAACACAAGTCAGTTTAGACAAATATTGCTAATAGCTGTATAAAATTAAAAAAAAGAATGGTGTAAAAGTCTATACTCGAATGGCTTCAGATGTTGCTTAAGTTTCTCCAGATTAGCCGGGTCAACAGGTGCGAGAGGATCATAGATCGCTGATGAAGGTTCAAAACCCTTCCTCATCCTCATGCACGTCGTCCCATTGTCTCCAACAGAAGGAAAAACTGCTGAAGGAGGATTTGGCTTCCCTGCTAACCCAGTTGTACCTAATTGAACCCTCGACCGATACTCCTTAATTCTCGCTAACCGAAGCCTTTCATCTTCTTCCTCCTCAGACTCCGGTAACAGTTGGTTTTCTTTGGCGAGAACTTCATCGGTCACATCCTCAACATCAGTTGGACCTTCCATCTTCCCCTTCCCCTTCGTCTTCACAACCGGCAATTGTATTCTTATTACACCCTCACGACTCTTCTTCGCAGCCGCTTCTTTCTTCTTTAACTCAGCCGCTGCCTTCTCTTCCTTCTTCTTTAAATCAGCCGCTGCCTTCTCTTCTTTCTTCTTAAGAGCGATCTCCTTCCTTTTAGCAGCAGCTTCAGACTTCTTCTTAGCAGCATCCTCAGCCTTCTTTTTCAAAAATTCCTCGTTTTCTTTTTCTGTTGGGTGCCTCCTGGTTCCGCGTCGTAATTCTTGCTTGGCAGGCGAAACAGTTACGAAATCAAGTTCACTACCAAACAAATTCTTTTTCGCCTCAGGCGTACCCTTAGAAATTTGTTCTTTCGCCTTCAATTTTGACCCCACAGCTTCCTTCTGTTTTGGAAAAAACTGCTGCGGAGTTCGGCTTTCGGCCTTAGCAAGCTCCTCAGGCGATGTCGTTTTAGCCCACGCAACATTGTCAGGGGTCTCAGATACCGTATTAGGTACCGTTCGACTATTATCTGACTTTTGCCCTGCTCGCGTTTTTGGACTGGGAACATAGTTTTGGGCACTTTCGGATAAACCCAAAACTTTCAGACGCTCATCCACTGCATCTTTGACTCTATCAGCAAAATTGTTCTCCATATCTTTGACTCTATCAGCAAAATTCTTCTCCATATCTTCCATCTTGGAATCGTAGACGGAAAACTGCGAGCAAACCCTCTCAAAAATAGAGTCATATCTATCAAATTTAGTGGCAATTTTCTCCAGTGTAGTGATTATGGTATTCATAGCCGCCGCGTCCTCGCTAGCACCCGCTGCCTTCTCTTCCTTCTTCTTTAAATCAGCAGCTTCATCCTCCTCAGCAGCTTTCTTCTGCTTCTTTCTGGGTCGCTCAGACTCAGAGTTAAAAGGAACTAAAGCCAACTTTGTTTTTTTCTTCTTCTTCTTCTCCTTCCTCTGAACATCCCAATAATCACCTACTACATACCTACGAGAATGTAGGTCTCTTATCAGGTTACTCAGATGTGGGTCATCGTCTTCACCCGGCCACTGAGGAAACATCTCCTCTATAGACTCCTTCAAAACCATATGCCTAACACGCACCTACAACAGTAACTCATAACTCAGCCATTGAATAATCATAACTCAGCCATAAAAGAATAACTCAGCCATCAAATAAAGAATAACTCAGCCATCACACAAACAAATCATAACTCAGCCATCAAACAAATCATAACTCAGCCATCAAATAAAGAATAACTCAGCCGTAAAATGAAGAATAACTCAGCCATCAAATAAAAAATAACTCAGCCATCAAACAAATCATAACTCAACCATCAAATAAAGAATAACTCAGCCGTAAAATGAAGAATAACTCAGCCATCAAATAAAAAATAACTCAGCCATCACACAAACAAATCATAACTCAGCCATAAAAAAAATCATAACTCAGCCGTGAAATAAAGAATAACTCAGCCATCAAATAAATAATAAATCAGCCTAAAACCTTACATGACCATGGTCTTGAATCTCCTTTTTCAGGACTGTATCAAAACTTGCTCGTGTGCGCGTTGCTTCATATCGAAGAAGCGGAATTTCTTCCGCATGGATTATTCTGCTAAAACGCTCACGAAAGCAACTGATAGATTCATATGCCCAAGCCAATAAAGCGTAAACCAGGCCGCTGATGGAGTATGTCTTTCCTACTGGATTCAACGACTGAATACTACCAACCAGCTCTTCAAATGCAGCCCGACCCCATGGATAAGTCATCATGGCTTCATCATCAAATACTCTTTTTGCCGTTTCAAAAGGTATCCTAGAATTATGATGCTCGGCATAAATTCTCATGGCTTGAAGAACTAACAGCCCTAACCATTTACGCTTTTCAAAACTCCAGGACCTACAACCTCTTATTGCTGCCCTCAGTTCGTCAGGCTTGGGTCCAAGGCCATGCGGCACATTCAACTCGTCCCAAAACTCTCTATATTGGTCAGGTTCATTTCTACTTTCTGTTGGCACTGGGTCTGTGTTTAACCCAGTGATCTCACCAAACTCGAGTAAGCTAAACCTGATAGGTTGATCACCAACCACGCTCCATATCTCCTTCTTCTCTACTTTCAGCTGTCGACATAGTAGATAGTGTACAGTCCTACCAGACCACACACATTTTCCATCGACTAGCTTAGCAATTATTCCAACTGGAAACTTCTTCAGTTCTTCCCACACCTCAAGCCCTAATTGTGTTCTAACCAAACAAAAAACTCCCATATAGGAATTGTGATTAAGCTCTCTATTTTCTAGATTAGCAGAGCGTATTGATCTTCTTGGGTATTCAGGTGTTTGATGTTCCATCTCAGTTGCTTGATGTTCCATCTGATGACAAAAGACTTAAATAAATCAGCCGCAATAGAAAACTAACTCAGCCAAAACATAATATATATAACTCAGCCACAACATAATTTATAACTCAGCCGCAATAGTAAACTAACTCAGCCGTGTCGCGACGTTTCGTCTTTCTATACCATAACTCAGCCACAACATAAGTTATAACTCAGCCGCAAAAAACCCTAACTCAGCCACAATTTATAACTCAGCCACAACATAATTAATAACTCAGCCGCTAAAACCCTAATTCACCCATAATATAATTGATAACTCAGCCGCAAAAAAACCCTAACTCAGCCACAATACTATTAATAACTCAGTCGCAGTAAAAAAAAAACTTAGCAACAACCTACCGGATAAGAAGATTATAGGCGAATGCGGAGAAGACGATTACGAGGGAAGTCGATTTCGATTGTGGAGAAGACGATCACGAGGAAAGAAACAATGTCGATTTCGAATGAACAGTTGACAAAGTTTGCGGTTTTCTTTTGCGTTCTTTTTTTTCCTTTGAAAGAGAACTTAACGTTTTTGCTTTTGAAATTTGACTCTTTTCTAATCACGGTTATTTCTTAATGAAGTGGAACTTAACGTTTTTGCTTTTGAAACTTGACTCTTTTCTAATCACGGTTATTTATTAATGATGTGGAACTTAAACGTTTTTGTTTTTGAAGCGTGACTCTTTTCTCATCACGGTTATTTCTTAATGATGTGGATTTATTTTTGATTTTTTAATTAAAAATAATCTCAATTAAGAAAAATTAATCAAGGGTGTTTATCGTAATTAACCAGGGGTGTGAAAATATTTGAGTCATTTTTAAAAGATATATGGTATTCTAGTCATATTGGCATAGTTTCATGGGATTTGAGTCGTTTTTTCTATATATATATATATTAAAATAAGAGGGAAAATGATCTTTAGTATATGAGTCACAAGAGGCACGTAATGCTACCAATAAGCCAAGCTCTGAAATTCCATCTTTATAATCCACCATGTTTTTTCCAATTTCCGCATCTTTAGTGGTCATAAATTGCGTCAATCCTCTTTCTTCCGACATTTTTGTACATATATGTATTTATAAAACTAAAAACAAGAGTGAAGTCATAAAAGAGGTTAATAATTCAATTTTTTACGATCATAAATTGAAATGGTATAGGTAGAGTACCAATTAAAAATGAGTTGACCATTCAGGACAACAAAAAGTGGTAAAATGAAAAAAGATATCATAAATGTGATTCATTTCCGTGATTAACTCATTTAATGAGAAACAATTAAAATCAGATTAGTTGTCAAATAAATAGAGCCAAAATCATATTCATTAAAAATAATGCAAGACGAAATTTTATGGGAGAAGTCTACTCATCAAGGTTTATGAATCATTTGTCCTGAATAAACCATGCGATAATGGTCACTGAATCATAAAATTAATGCACATATTCTCTAACTATGAGAGCTTTGTATATCTCAATTGGTCTGATGGCAAAATCAGATCTATTATCTTCTAAGTATTCATTTATATTCTCGTTTCTAAGAGATTTATATCGTTTATTTGTTCTTCGTTGATTATTATTTTTTTTTCTTGTGCGTTTTGTATTATTCTTATATAATTTTTCCTCTTGATCTGTTTGTACGGGACAGAAACGCATGCTACTATTGAAAAATATGAGATAGTTATAGTGATTGACATTTTTCTTGAAATTATTTTCACATAAAGATACTTTTTGTGAAGATACATTTTTAGTGTGGTTATTGTATATCATATCCATCTTAACTGAATTCATCTCTCGTTCCTTAATTATTTTTTTCATAGCTATAAACCCTAAAGAAAGAATAATGACATATCACCACCGCGCCTGTTCCAGTTTTCTATCCTCTTGTTATATGTTTCTGTTGGAGTCTGTCTCACCAAACACTTTGTTTTTGTTAATGAAAAAGAAGCGTACAACTTGTGAAGAGGAAGACGAAAATGAATCGAAGAACACTAACAACACATGTGAGAAGCACGTGACTTGACTTGGATTAATGGGCATGTGCCTTGCACATGGAGAATCACCCAGACAAGAATAAGAGATCGAAGTCTATTATGCAACTAGGAAAATAGACATTCTTTTGAGTTATATTATCTTTTTATTAATTTTCTTTTTCTGGTCTTATGAAACGTTCCTAAAAAGAATTATGTTAAGACTTTAACTATAAGTATGTAAGCTCGACAGAGCTAGAAACTTGTCAATAATAATCAGACTCTATTATATAATAGGAGAGTTGTCTCTCCTCTTAACGTGTCCACATCATCACTTTAAAACATTCATTTTATAAAAAAATAGTAATTACATTAAAACTAAAATTTAGTGATTCATTTAATATTTTATCTTTTAATTATTGTTTTCTATTAATTACCATACAACATAAAATTAAAATTTCCATAAAACGAAAATTAAAAAATTGTACAATATAATAAAAATAAATAGATATCAGAAGAACTAAAAAAAAAATGATACAAAAATTAATATAAATATATCCAATGTTAAACTTATGAATATACGGTAAAGATTATGTTTATTTCATAAACTTGAAAAATTTGTAAAATATTCACATAAAAGAATAAATGATTAAAATTATAGATAGATAACATGAGGTAATTTTAAAAGAATATAAATCAAATGATGATGAATGTTTGAGGCGTTGCAATTGGTGCTCTGTTCATGTGAATGTGAGAAGATAAAAAGTGTAGTGGGAGGAAGACGACAATTCTATGTTTTCACCTTTTATTTGATGTAATTGTAATTCATTTATCAAGCTGAATGAATCTGTGTAACAACTTATTATGCTCTGTTTCTTTTCCACATGTGTAAGGGATCTGAGTTGTTTTGGGTTTGTTTCTTTTACGTATTAAAATCACAGCTTAAAAATCCAACTAAATTGTCAATCAAACACATGACAATTGAAACAATCCGACCTTTTTTTTATTTTATTTTTTAAATTCAATTAACATTGGATTCGAATTAACATTCTTATAAATGTTAATCATCAACCTCCAATCAAACCAACAATCAAATATCGAGCAGAAAACAACTCAATTCAATTCAAACAATTACCCGTTAAATCCATTAACCAATAAACCAATTTAGATCAACCAATAACCAATAAAAATTCAATTCCATAAAACCAACAACCTATCGGTTCTAAACAATCTCATAAAAGCAACACATAAATCCGAGTCCCTAAATCATCTTCTCTTCCCAGCCATGATTCCACGATCACACTTTATCTTTACCTGCATCACATGAAAAAACGAGATGCGTGAGTATTATCACAAATACTCAGTGAGACGGTGATCCCATCTACTTGACTATACACACAGACATAAGCAAAAGATACAATACCAAGCGAACACACAACAATGCACAACTCGATAATCGACACGGAAAGCTCGAACCAACAGGCTGCGTCGATCGACACGCCACCTTGGTGTCGATCGACACGAGCCCTTGCGTCGATCGACACACATCATCTGTGTTGTGTGTCGATTGACGCACGTCACAGAACCGAGGAACACGAGCCTATCCTCTCATGGCTCGTTTCCCGGATCCGATGTAGCGATTTCCTGCACCAAAAACGTCACCATACACACATAAATCATCCAAAAGTCACAATCAATCATCATCACATCAATCCAACATCGATCAAACCCATTGTAACATTTCCTTTACCCATATAAGTCATGGTCACGCACTCACCTAGATTCAGGAATGAAAGGAATGAAAAAACTATGAAGAATGCGAAGAACACCCGAAATCAGATTCTCAAATTCGAAATCCCTCATTTTCCTCGCGAAGACACAGATCAAAACTCAATCCACGAGCTTCAAAATCACACTAACGAGCTTTTAGGTAGGGGTGGGCAAACGGAATATGGGACGGGATTTCACGGGAATGGGACGGCAATGGGATTTTTGGGACTAAAAGAATATGTCCCATTTGTATCCCATTTAAAATTCGGGACGGGAACAGGATAGAACGGGATGGGACGGGAATCCCATAACATAACCAGTTTCAAAACAAAAAAAAATAAACAAAATGATATTGCAAATTGCTGTTATGTGTGTCATTCATCAAAAACACGAGCCCTTGCGTCATTCATCAAAAACATTTTTGAAATTAAGAAAAAAGAAACACTCAATTGTATTTCATAAATGTTTAAAATAAAAAATTATAATCGAATCAAGATGAATCAAACATAAAGTAAATTGCATAAATATTTCAAATCAAAATATAAATCAAATAATATATTTTTTAAAGTATATTATAAAAAAAAAATAATTACTTTTGTAATATATGATATAATATATTATACAATCTCATATTAGATATATATATAATACAATTTAATATATATATTTATATATTTATTTATAGTAAACGGGATTTCGGGAATTCCCGTTCCCGTCCCGTTCCCAATCGGGAATTGAAAACTTGTCCCATATGGGAATACGGGAAATATATTGGATGGAAATTTGGGAACGGTTACGGGATAGGACGGGACAGGACGGAACGGAACGGCAATTGTGCCCACCCCTACTTTTAGGATCAAGAACAGGAAGAAATCAACACTAATTCTTCTTTTTCTTTCAATCCTCTCAACAAAACTCACTTCCTCTCTGATTTCTCCCAAAAACGCTACCTTATCGCGGCTACACGTCTTTTATAGACGAAAGCTAGGGCTTCGTTAACCGAAACGCCAAACCAAACGATTAAAAACCGAACCTATCGGTTCAAATCGAATGTGTGTCGATCGACACACCCTCACTGTTTCGATCGACGCACGACCAAAAACTTACCATTTTGGTTCGCGGGCGTTACAACAATAAAAACAATGACATAAAAACATAACCAAACAAACTAAATCATTTCCACTAATCCGACTAACGTTATGCATTCATCACATTTTGGACTAACATAGCATCACAATTTATTTGCATGGGAAGAAGATCATCTTTCTCCAATGAGGATTTCTTCATATGTTGTAAATTGTACTTGTTTGATCCTCCAACTTTCATGATCTCTTCGATACATAGTTTACCTTTCTTGTGGAATGATTTTTAAAAGACTCGTCTACGGCACCAACAAGGTCTTAGATGGGTTTAGGGCATTCTTTATGTTGTAGCGATTGAATTGCACTAAAAAATCCAAGATCTAATATTTTCAAATCCGGCGAGTTCGGTGGCTGACACATCAAACGAATATCAAAGCCATTTTTGGACGCAACTTCATGGATATCTTTATCCCCACACAAAACATGTACTCGTGCATTATCTTGTTGAATAAAAATTGTATTTCTGCTATTTTTCTTTGGCAACTTCTCACGAATTGCTAGAAAAACCTTTTCAATCAGACAAGATTTTTATCTTCTCTCTTAATAGATGCTTATGCTTTTAGTTCCAAAGTTCCCGCATGTCTATTTTTACTCTGTCTCTTAACTGGTTCCTTAGTAACATAAGGAAATATTCCAATTTTTCTCAAAAATACCTCGTTTTCGTTGTCGTCAAACCTTGGATGAGCCATTGCAGCTAAAAACATTACTTTCCTATATATTTTTTACTTTGACATGTATGTTGCGGCGTATCTTCAATCGAAAGTATATAGTATTTCTCGTTTTTTCGTTATATAGAAATATTTTTTTATCAATATGCACCATATTGTACATATCAATAAATTTAGGTTCATGAGGTAAAATAATCTTATCCAACATAGAGATACAAAATTTTAGTCTACCTCTCATATTGTCTTCCATTAAATGTGGCTTGATGTTATTGGTATGCCGTCGAATAAACTCTTATTTCCTACACCTAAATAGTGTTGAAGGACTCACACCCACAGCCATGGCAAAAGTCCTCAAAGTTATTCGTTTGGGTAGTGGAATAGCAGCAACTTTACTTGGCTCAAACGAGATTTTTTTTTGGGACAACAATTTTTGGATCACCGTGTAGATATGCTCACTCTTCCATGACTGGTCGTTTGCTTTGCTCGTCGCTAAATATTTTGTACCATACGTATAGGCACCGAAAATTGTCGAGAAACTTCTCTGGTAGTATTCTTTTTCATATTCCCATCGGCACTCTTCTCCACTTGAGCATTGCATATATCTGATCTCTCCTTGTTTGAGAGAATTTTTTGGTTTTTTGTAGATTTGGTTCAATTTGAGATGCATTTTCATTATCTGTTAATAAAAGTTTTTTTTTAAACAATATTTAAGTCGTAAGTGTAAATAAAGTGTGAGAAATCAGAATACGAACCTAAAAAATACATTAATACAAATTGACAGTAAATTAAATACAAATTGACAAAACATTAAATAGTGTTAGTAAATGATGAACAACACCAAGAAATACACCAAGGAGTATTGTTTTAAGCTAAGAAAATATAAACGTAGAAAATGAACAACACTTCAATCAACGTTGATAGGATGTCTATTGTAATCAGTTGATAAATCTTGAACGCCATTGATAGGACTTTCTTCATTAAATCTAACAAAAGCTCACTTTCATAGTTTAGAACTGGAAAATTTAGATCAAAAGCCATGAAATAAATTAGAGACCATTTTGTGTGTGTGGATTATATAGGCATAAAATTTTCACAATCGTTTTACGTTGTCTCCATCTTAAAAGTTGCTTCCAAAATTTCCATCTCTCTAAAACTCTGTAACTTACTTCCTTCTTTGGATGACGGTTCATGATTCATGTACAAAAGTAAAAAGACACGTAGATGATCAAGTTGAGATTTTCAAAAAATGGCAATCATTATATATTTTCTTAGGTGTAATAACTGGTAAATGAATTATTCAATAAAATATGTTTTTAATATGCGTGAAATAAATTTAAACACCGTATACAGAGAAACCGAAGGAGTAATATTTACCCATAAGCAGCAATTCATTTGGAACCTCATGTGCAGTATCGTGTATAAAAAACTATGAAAAACATAATGACTCGTCAGGCGCAAGCAAAATTTCCCCCATAAGATTATAGTTTTAAGTCCCCAGACAACTGAAACAAATAAGGTCCTTATTGAAGTGAAAGAGAACATCATAGTGTGTGGTCTTATAAAATCACAAAGATGGCTCCTTATCTCATCATTATTATTATGAAGGTACACGACCAACGAATTTGGAGGAGCTTTAAGATGTGAATATAGGCTTAGCACGTGTAAAAAAATTAATTTATTCGCTTTCCATGCCACATAAAAACAAAACAAATGTCACATGTGTAAAGAGGATCTCCATGTTCATAGTATTATGTTTAAAAAAAAAAATATTACTATAAAATTCACAAATTATAACTAAGATAACATGGATTATAAAAGAGATTTGCAACACATATACCTAATGAAAACCCATATTATAAATATATACATGGTTAAATGTATACGGACTATTGCAAATATCTTTCTTGTTATACCCTTACTAAAGGGATAAGAGGTAAAGAGAGAGAAGTAGGATTGCTCAGTTTTTAGATATATCTTCTAACAATATAGTTTTACATCATATCAAAACATATACATACATAAAATTATATGCACTTTCCCTTTCTCGTTCTCTTCATTTTTGTTTGCTCTTATCATAATCCCAGCCATTTTTGTTCTTTCGATTTTTTTTTTTAATTTCTTTGTGTGAAGCTTTTTCGTTTTGAGTTTTGATGGTGATCAATTTTCATAGAGATAAACGCTCCTCCATTTTCATGCCAGATATGAAAGCCTTTTCGAAGTGTTCTAGTGGGTAGAATAACAACAATAATAGCAGATCTGACCTGATTTCCGGTTGGAGCTCTGCCGAACAAAGTCTTTACCGGCGAATAACGAGGGGTCCTTTGATGCACTGATCCACAATTATTATGAATCACATCCAAACCCATCGATGATCCAAAGATAAAGCTTTTTAATACAATATCAATAATGATGAGATCTCTCATCACATCATCAATGATCCAAAGATAAAGCTTTTTAATACAATATCAATAATGATGAGATCTCTCATCACATCCGAAGAGAATTTGATTAACACGATAATTTGATTATTAACGTGTAACAAGTAAATTATCCAGTTAAGTATAACATTAACATGAATTAAAATATTAATATGATTAACAAGTAAATTATCCAGTTAAGTAAAACATTATCCCGAAGTTAAATACTAATATGGTATAACAAGTAAATTGTCCAGTTAAGTAAAACGATAAAGGAAATAAGAACTCGTTTTAAGATTATATATGTTTTCTTTAAGAGGCAAACTTATAACATCTAAACCAATATGTACATTCCATGTGCCATGGATGCTTATTAGACAAATAATTATATATTCCACAAGCATTAGATAACATTTCACGACATCCATACGACACTTAGCCATAAACATAAATTGTCTTCAGCAGACTTCATCATCTCCCAAAACATAAAAAAGAGACACCATGATGTTTAGCCCCAATCACCTTACCTGCCTACTACAAGAAAAAAATCAATCAAAACATTTAGCCAAGTAAATCATGATTTAGCCCAAACAACTATAAAGTTATCAGAAAACCTAACCTATACAAGCATCTTGCAAGTAGCTCGATTGTGTCCTTTCGTATGGCATTGACTACAAGCAGTGAGACGTCTACATACAGTCCCTTCAAAAGCGTTTCATATATCGTACGAATAACAAGTTAAATAAATCAAATATCAATGTAATACAACTAGCTACAAAATGGTTACCTTAAACTCTCCACAAGAGAAGTAGCGCTTCTTACGTGGCCTTCCAAGTGGTCTTCTTGTGGCTGGTGGTTTCAAATCAATTTTTAACTCATCATCTTCCCCAACGCCATATGAGCCTAATTCTAGAACCGGATTTATATTTTCTGCATACGCTAATCGCCAGAATGCCGTGGTATACTCTCTTGTAAGAGAGAATCAATTCGAACCCTTTCATGGACAGCCCCAACTACAGCATAAGTACACGGCATAGATAACATCTGGAACTCCATGCAACTGCAAGTTTTATGAGTGAGGTTTACATTGTAAGCTACGCCTTCAACATCCTTAACCTCAATCTCTCTTCTACATATGTTCTCACATCAAACCCGGTTGACATCTCAAAATTCTTCGAAACAAGTTCTTGCACTTTTGGTGTTAGCGAATTGTCAACCGTGGTAGCTATTTCACGTCTAACAGAGAACCAATTCATAAGTGTTGTTCTTATGCACACTACCAACGATATTATGGGAACTCTCGCGCCTCTTTCAACACTGAATTTAGAGACTCTGCTATATTACTAATCATAATATTAAACCGAGTTCCAACAAAATGAGATCGTGTCCAATGCTCCAAACTGATTCCAAGCAATTAGTCCGTGCACTCATTGTCCACTCTCTTAGTTTCATTGAAAGCAGAGTAAAACTCACAGGACCGATACGCTTTTGCAGCACGTGATACCAAATAACTCAAACGTTTTGCCTTGAAGATTTTTTTTATGTTACGTTGCAAATGCGTGACGCATGCGCCATGTGCAACCTTAGGATAAATCTGTCAAATATAATAATTAAAATATTGGATAAATATAAAAATACCATATAACAAATAATGTATCCAGATAATATTTATATTATAGATGTAATAAATTTATTATCCATTTAAGTGTTGGGCAATCATGTGCGCTGGCTCGAATACCTCACTCTCCCTCAGTTTTCCCGTCGTAATCCCTATGGGGAATATGGACTTCCTACTCTCTCGAGTACCCAATAGAGGTGATTATGAAGAGTCAATCAGATGCTATCCGTGGATTATCTGGTACTTATGGAAAGCACGAAACGACAATATGTTCAACAACTATGATCGATCGCCACAGGACACCCTAGAATTGGCAAGCAGAGAGGCCGCGGCCAGGTTTTTAGGTAACGCACCATTGGAGACAGAACCGATGAATCACAGGCCCAAACTACTCAGGTTTTGCCATAGGCTACGTTCACATGTTATCTTGACGGATCATGGAAAGATAAGGAATCTACGAGTGGAATTGGGTGGACCTACCGTTACAGGATGGAGAGATAGATCTTATTGGACTTTGCGGTCTACGCAGGAGTCTCTCACCCATACACACAAAGCTCCTTAACCTCCTGTGGGCAATGGCAAGCTTGCGGAAGAAACTTAGATACTGTACACTACAGATTTGATGGAGTTGACTACTATGGTAATGGATCATGAACAGTGGCCGCGTTTTCAGGCGGAACTGGATGAGTTGCAGGCACTATAGGCGTTTTTCCAGAGTTTACCATACGGTATTGTCCAAGGGAGAAGAATGCTAGGACAGACCTGCTGCCCGACATGTCCGACAGAGAAATTTACTGTTTTCGCATATTAGCACTTCGGTCCCTTACTGGCTCCTAGATACTAATGTATTTGGTTAAAGTTAGGAATGAAGTGTGTTCGTGACAAAAATAAAAATAAAAAAATCCATCTAAGTGTAATGTTACCTTGCTTAGGCCAACGTATATGGATGAATATCAATCAGAGATAAACACAACACGACCATCGTCAGGTACTACCATCAATAACTTACGAAAAAACCATTCTCACGCATGATCAGTTTTCACTGTCTACTACCCCGAACGCCAAAAGAAAAAATTTGAAAATTATGTCTTGTGTGCTCGCAGTTACTAGGCATCCAGCATATTTTCCTCGTAAATGTGTTCCATATACGACGATAACCTTTCGCATATAACGAAAACCAGCTATGGATGTAGCAAATGAGACAAAAAAAGATACTTGAATCGATTTCCTACTAGTTCATCGTAGGCCGTTTCAACCGCGACCAAAGACCCCGGGTTTGATTTGCAGAGTAACGCGAGGTATGCTTGTAGCATTGTGTACGATCCCGCTGAAGATCCTTTAGACATTTCTATTGCTACTTCTCGTGATCTCCATGCCTTCCAATAGGAAATCGGGACATTGTAGTTTCCACGAAACAAATTACGTAGCTCATTAGGCTTAGGACCTGAACTTGATCCACTGTACTTTGCTTTCATTAGACCAGCGATAATAGATGTTGTAGCCTGTTTATGGAAGGTCCCTCGGTCATCCACACTGCAAGTATGCTCTAGTGTCGCTCGCCTTATCTCGTAACAGTCTGAATTTTTCATCTTTGTTGCATATACCCGCCACGGACAAGAAACACACACACACACCTATGGACCATTTTGTTGGGGCATAATCTCTGACATCGGAAGTCGAATTACGATGAATGGCATGGACTGCAATTTTCAGCTTGCATGCTTCCTTGTTCTTGAAAATGCGACCAACAAAAATATCATCGTCCTCGTATGATCCGTCCATATCTAAATGTGTATCTTCTGTTTATGTAGACATATTAAACATATTATACAGCTAAACTAATTATAAACAGATAAACTAACAAGTACACTAGTTACCAACATATACATAAATGTAGACACATTACAAGGTAAAATGCATCTTAACGACCACACGAGATGATAAATTATATATAGTAGGGCTAACAAACATAGGAACATAGTATACTTACTATCATCACCAAAGTTATCGAAGACATGTGGTGCATCACTTGTGTGGATATCAAAAAGTATTTTTTTCTCCTTGTCTGTATGTCGGGAGGTCAGCAGTGGATGAGTGAGCTCCATGTTGCCTATATTAAAAAGTGAAATATAATGTTCAAGCATCAGTCAAATAGTTGATCACTAAGAACATGATCTAACAGATTTCTTAGCAACTAAAAATCATGATCACAACTAATAAATACATTAACCAACCAAAAGAAATATTAGCAAACAAAAGCAAATCTTACCACGGTCATTTGTTGAACCGACATCTAACAAAGTCGTCGGGGAGAAAACCCTAGTTGCTAATCTGATATGATCATCTAATTCCATTCTTAGCACGGTAACATGAGCATCATGTCTGCCGATGTCAAAGTTAACACGACTTTGAAATAAATATCTCGCTATAGCCTCCGCACCTACGGTTACACAGAGCGTTAACTTATCTATGTCAATCTTAAGGGCCATAAATAAGTTCATGTTGTTGTCGGTTTTTATGTCAATCGGAGGTGTTTGTTTACATTCTGGCTTTTGGTAGGTGAACACCACCAGATCTTCCTCTGAAATAAGACATCTAGAAATAACTTTTTCCATCACTGAAAGAAAACCTTCACGCTCGTCGATCATTATCGCAAAGGTAAAATAGTATGGTGATTTGTTGAAGCTCCATTTACCATTACATATCTTCACCCAGTGTCCTCGAACGAGTCTCACAAGTCTCCCCATCAAATTTCACCTGGAAAAAGAAATTAAAATTATTAAATGATATTTATATTTTCTTGACACAATAAAGATTGTGAAACCGACATCCCACTCACAGTCAATGAGTTAAACCATTAAAAATAACAAAAAAAATTAGAGGGTGGTGTTCGATTATAGAATTTAATTGAATTTGAAAGAATTTGAAATTTCATACAATTCTAGTGTTATTCAATTGATTAGAATCTTAATTCTATTAAATTCATGTGTTATTCAATTGATTAGAATATTCATTCTTTTAAATTCATGTGTTATTCAAATTTTCTGCAACTTTTATTCTTTTAGATTGCAAAAGAATTTAATAGAATTCTAGGGCAAAAATGTGAAGAGCCAATTCCTACCATTTTTGGTGAGATTTTGATGGAAATCTATTTTTCCTCCACAATACTTTAAAATCAATTTTCTTATAATCCCACGTTCAATACCACCCCCTAGATCTCACTTATTAAATAAAGTTTCGGCTTTTTCTACTAGCAAACATCAATTGAAAACTACCCACAAAGTTATCTCTTTATTTTTTTTTATTTTTGTGTTTATTGATGTAGATCTGCAAAAACCAGAGTAAAAATGGCGATGAAATTGCTTTGCAAATACTCTAGTTTATAAAGAGATAAACATCTCGTCTTCACCTATACATACACTTTTTACAATATCACAAATATCTCACACAAATATCTCGACTCATTAAATGCTCGTTGGATCTTGATTGGCTAATATCAACTTAGCCACCTAACCCTACTTACCTATATCTTATATAATATTTTAAGGTTTTTCTAAGCCCAAGTCATGAGAGAATGTTATGTGTTATCTAATCTTTTGACATTTGTCTTTTTGCTTTACTTATTGAAAAGAAAACGAAAATTAAGTGTTTTAATAACTTTAACAATTATTTCCGACAATTTAATAGTTATGTCTAATATAAGTTAATTCCAAAACTTAAAGTATAACATAAGGATGACCAATTTTAGTATATTAAGCCAATAATACTTTAACTATTATTTTGTTTTTTTAATATCCACCAAAAATTATAACCAAATTAAATGTGTTATTGTTGGGGCTGGATTCGTCACCGAATCCGGCCCACTTAAAAGTCCAGGTCAAAACTTTTTATTCGCAGAACGTTGACCAGAATCGATGGGCCTGCGACCCAAACCCGAAGAATTAGACATTACTTCTTTTAAGGCCCTGGTCAGCTCCGAAAGGGCCGAGTCAACAGGTGCGAGGATAACGAGCTGAGATTGAGCTAGGAGCGAGTCAACGGAGCAGTTATCTCAGTCGTAGGAGCGAGATTCGCGGGGACTATGCCGAGATCGTGTCCGAGATACGCGGAACCGCCCTGGGAACGTGGAGCTGGATCGAGGAGCTGAGCTATAAATAGAGGAAATCCAAGCAGATTTCGCCAACTTTTAACACACGCGAGAGCTTAACACTAGATTTTCAGCTTGTAATACATCTCAGACAAGACCTTTTTGTATATTTGATTCATATCAATATAAATCCAACTCCACTCTACTCTTCTTTTAATCGTTGAGCTTAAAGATATTTCTTAGGACTAAAGTTTTTTCTCACATACAAATACTCAGTGCGGAATTCAGCTTCCACATTTGGCGCCGTCTAAGGGGAAGAAATAGATACGTCTAGCACAGAAGTTCGACCTAAGATCTGTTAGAGGAGAGATGGATAAATCAAAGTCTACCACGCCGAATGCCAACGACGCGCAGGCCACGACTCCCCAGAGTCAAGAACCATCTGGATCCCAGCCCTGGGACCAGATCATAACCGAGCGTTACGGCCCCGACCGACACCGACTAATAGCAGCGAGCCAGACCGACTTACGCCCGCCGGCAAAGGTCACAGCCCCAGGTGTCTCTGCGACCAACCCAGCGCCCTCGCGAGGCATCTGGATAAGAAGTATGGACATCTCTACGGACCAAGCGTCCAGAGGTCTCTATGACACGCCCGCTCCGCAACCTCCTACCGGAAAGAAATAGCGGACGAGATGACCGAGATCCCTCGACTGCTTTCTACCCTGGTAGAAAAAGCATAGACACAGGACGCCTCGGTCAGGACAGTCCAGGGCCGACTCGAGCAGCAGAAGAGATCGTTCCTAGCTTAAATGCGGGAGATCTCCCATTCGGGCGCCGAAGGAGCTCAGTCCTGAAAGGTTGGCGGAGAGGAGGTTACCCCTCCCAGATTCAGAACCCCTCGGTCGCACTTAGATTTTTCAGGGGTCTTCGCCACCCCTACCAATGCCAACACATATCATGCGTTCAACTCGCGCACAAGCTCGTCAACCATAACCGTGGACATCTACGGACTGAGCTCGCGCAACGACTCCACTAGGATTAACGAACAGCCCCTCCCACCTCCTCCTCGCTTGGAAAATGTTCAAAACACCCCGACTGAGGAAGTAGGGGCAACACCTCAGACGCGAACGTATACGGTTGACCAAGACACCGCAGAAACAATCGACAAACTCAAGCAGAATTACGATTCATGAGATCATGTGTCCAGCGTAAGCCCAGCCCCAGATATAGAGCGAGCCATCGAGGAAACTCGAAGGACTCCCTTTACGGACCAAATCGCAATCACCCCGATTAGGGACATTGGGAAGATCAGATTCCCGGAGTTTTCCTAGAACAGCGATCCGAAAGCGCATATCAGGGCGTTCAGGTTGGCAGTCATGCGAGCTTATTTCTCCAAAGAAAAAAGGGAAGCCGGTCACTGCCGCCTATTCGTGGAAAGCCTAATAGGACCAACCCTCGAATGGTTTGCAGGACTGGATAAGTAGCTTCGATCAATTGATAGCCGTGTTTCTCAAATAGTACTCCGTGTTCATAGAGACAAGGGCCTCGGAAGCCAACCTCTGGACTTTAGCCCAGGGACCGACCGAGCCCTTACGGAGCTACATTGCACGGTTCAAAGAGGTTAAAGCGAGAATAGCTAACTTAAACGAAGTAGTCGCCCTGGGAGCACTGAAAAACGGTATGTGGCACACATTGAGGTTCCGCGAGGAGCTGACGATCCACCCGACCATGGCATTAGATGACGCGATGCATCGCGCAGCTCTCTACGCAATCCTTGAAGAAGAAAGAGCCGCCTTGGCCAAAAGATACAAGGAAACCGCTAACCCTTCAGGGCAGCAACCCCAAAGAAGTTTCGTCAAAAGAGAAGGGTACGGTAAAAGCCAACAAGTATTCGTAATAGACGGGGCTAAACCCAAGAGAAACGATTACGAAGGGAGCAAGTTTTACACCCATCACAAAAAGAAAGGACACTCCACAGATGAGTGTCGCTACCTTCTAGCATGAGGGCAATCCTCGAGCAAGGATCCGAGCCCGAAAACAAAAAGAGTCCCCCGAGGTAGAGCAAGCTGCTCCGTAACCGGAGGTTCGAAAGAAGAAGCAATCCATGGGCAAAAGAGAGAGACTCGCGGAAGACGAGATACCAGCGTCTCCCCCGCGGCTCCCAAAAAGAGGATCGACCTCATATTTCGAGAGCTGAGTATCTGCGACGGGTCAATGAGATCAGTCATCTCACCTCCCCCAGCACAGAAGAAAACGACCCACAAGTGGGCAAAAATCCCAAAGCTTTGTTGGGAGCTCCAGCAGTCCCGGCCAAGCGGATAGACTTCATATTAGGAGGATCCAAGCTATGCCGAGATTCTATTAATTCCATAAGAACACACCAAACTAGGGCGAGCGCCTCGCACGTGCCCCTAACAACTAGTAGGGAACCCGAATACGAGATCGCATTTAGCGAGAACGAAACATCCTACCTCGACAAACCACATGATGACGCCCTTGTCAGACAGCTCGAAGTATGCGGATGTCTCATGTCTAGAGTATTAATAGACATGAGAAGCTCAGTCGACCTGCTTTTCTACGACGCTTACAAGAAAATGGGCCTGAGTGATTTCTTATTGAAAGAGGAATCAACCCCTCTAACCGGCTTCGTCAGGAAAACCTCCTATTCAATGGGAACAATCCGGCTACCGATCCTAGCTGGAGGCATCCATAAATTTATCAAATTTGTGGTAATAGACCGACAAGCTTCATTTAACGCAATACTTGGGCGGCCGTGGATATACGCCATGAAAGCCGTACCATCAACTTATCACCAATGCGTTAAATTTCCAACTCCTAACGGAATCGAGACTATTATAGGCAGCTAGAAAGGTGGAGCTGGCCGTTAACCAGCCAATCGAAAAATCCCCACAATAGCAATTACAGAAAAAGGCAGAGCTGACCGTTAACCAGCTCTCCAGCCTTAGCAACCCAGTAATGACCAAACCAAAGGAGGATCAACAACGACGTCACCTCCCACGAACTAAACGTCGACTTAACCTATAAACCGGTTAAGCAGAAACGACGAAAACTAGGACCCGAACGCGTAAAAACGTCGGGGCAACTTACCAAAGGCTAGTCAACAGGATGTTTGCAAAACAACTTGGAAAAAGTATGGAGGTATACATCAATGATATGTTGGTCAAGTCAGCAACTCGAGAGGACCATGTAGCTCACCTCCGGAATTGCTTCCTGGTCCTCAACCAGTTCGGCATAAAATTGAACCCAGCCAAGTGCTCCTTCGGAACGTTTGGCGAGTTCCTAGGTTGCCTAGTAATAGAAAGAGAGATAGAAACGAATCCCAAACAAATAAACACATTCCTAGAAATGACGTCCCCAAAGTCCACACGATAAGTACAGAGACTGACCGGGAAAATAGCAGCCCTCAACCGGTTCATCTCCTGGTCCACTGACAAGTGTCTACCTTTTTACAATTTATTAAAAGGAAACAAAAGATTTAGTTGGGACGCGAGCTGTGAAGAGGCATTTGAGCAATTGAAAGCCTACCTCAGCCAGCCTCCCATATTAGCAAAACCGATAGAAGGAGAACCCCTCTACCCCTACATCGCAATCTCACCCGCAGCCATAAGCGGAGTTTTTGTCCGAGAGGAACAAAACGAGTAAAAACCAGTGTTCTATGTGATCAAATCACTACTAGACGCCAAAACGAGATATATGGCTATGGAAAAACTAGCCTTAGCCGTGGTCATCTCAGCCCGGAAATTAAGACCGTACTTCCAATCGCACACCATAGTGGTGATGACTTCACACCCAATCCAAACCATATTGCAGAGCCCCATCCAATCAGGGAGATTGGCCAAATGGGTAGTCTAGCCAAGCGAATACGATATAGAATACAGAACCAAAACCAGCGCTAAAGCGAAAGGGCTAGCCGACTTCGGAATTGAGCTAGCTCCACAAGCGATTAACGAAAACGAACCAGGGAAGACATGGAGCCTCCATTTAGATGTAGCCTCCTCGAAACAAGGATCCGGGGTCGGTGTAAAACTCACCTCCCCCTCCGGGGAGGTGCTTGAGCAATCATTCTGACTCGGTTTCCCAGCTTCTAACAACGAAACAGAATACGAAACCCTCTTAGCTGGCTTGAGATTAGCCCTAGGAATAGGAGCTAGAGAAATTTGCGCCTTTAGCGATTCTTAGCTCGTCATGAGCCAACTCCACGGCGAGTACTTAGCCAAAGACGATCGCACGGAAGCGTACATGAACCTAACCCGAGACCAGGCTAAGCAGTTCGAAAACTTCGAACTGACCAGGTTCCCTCGAGGAGAAAATACATCGGCGGACGCGCTGGCCGCTCTTGCTTCAACCTCCGACCCTCTAGTACAACGACTGATCCCTGTGGAAGGGATAGAAAAGCCGAGCATCTCCATAGCCACCAAAGCCGGAGTAAATATAGTAACTACAAGGCGGAAAGCCAAAGAACTGCAGCCGGGCTCCAGCTCCCAAGCAGGAACGAGTCGGATGCAGGATGACAATGAGCTGTCCGACGACCCCGAAAACAAGTCGGAGGAGGACAACCCGACCAATTCGCAAGAAGCTAAGCATGCCGACGCTGCTTACAAAGAAAAACCGAAAGCCGACTGGAGAATCCCGATTCTCGAATACATTATCTACGAAACAACTCCCCAGGACAAATAGAAAGCTAGAAAACTCTGGTCAAAGATGGTCAATGGACATAATAGGACCACTGGTCAAGTCAGGACCGAAGCAGGTCGAGTACCTACTCGTCCTGACCGACTATTTTACCAAGTGGATTGAAGCGGCAGCCTACCAACAAATCCACTCAGACCAAGTAAAGGAATTCATATGGAAACATATAATATGCCGACATGGGCAACCGTATAAAATCGTAACCAATAACGGAACCCAGTTCACCTCGGCTACGTTCAAAAGTTTCTGCAATAAATAGCAGATACAGTTAACATACTCAACACCGAGGTACCCTCAGGGGAACGAATAAGTCAAGGCAGCCAAAAAAACGTTGCTAGAAAACTTAAAAAAACCGCTTAACACCAAAAAAGAAAGGTGGAGTGAGGAGCAGCAAGGGGTATTATGGGCATGCCGCACTACCCCTACGAAAGCTACCAACGAAACTCCCTTTTTGTTAGCCTACATAATAGAAGCAATGATACAAGCTGAAACAGCGGTACCAAGTCTTCGGAGGGTGATGTGCCCCCTAACGAGAAGCTGAACGAAAAAATGCTTCGAGATGCAATAGATGTAATCGATGAACACCGCGACCTCGTCCTCATCAGAATTCAAAACTACCAGCAATTAGCAGCTCGCTACTATAGGTCCAGAGTAAAAATCAGACGATTTAAAGAAGGTGAACTCGTTTTACGAAAAGTACAATAGAATAGAAAGGAGCCTGGTGCCAGAAAACTAGGGATCAATTGGGAAGATCCCTACCGAGTCACCGCTGTAGTTCGCCCCGGCGTCTACAAGCTCTAGTACGGAAAGACGGTGAAGAGGGCATGGAACGCAACGAACCTCAAGAAATTCTATCACTAGAACTCTGTTACTAACAATCTAACTACGTTATGGCTTGATCCCCTTATCGGGTACGTAGACAGCTCGTTCCTCGAGCCCAGCCAACCCAACAAAACTCTCCATCTTACTCACCCCGGAAGAGATGTCGAGCTAAACTGGATGGAGAAGAATAATGCGCTACTTACATCTTTGAAATATTAAAGGGCATAGGACCCGACTCAGCCAAAGTCCATATCACAAGGTCCGTTCGGTTAAACCCCAAACTCGAAGGGACCAAGTCGGTCTCTAACTAAGAAATCCCTAGGCATAAACCCATCGTTACAAGTGAAGTCGATCTTAGCTTGATCACATAAAAACACGGACTTGAACACCAAGCCCATCTTCATTACGATAAGCGTCGACCGACCAACATTAGTAACATCGCCACAAGGAGTAGCTAACAAACACTTAAAGTCACCTCCCGCGATCACACATGCCAATGAAGGATTAGACTCTAAATCGTCACTTAGTTCAAAGTACTCAAAGAAACCCAAATCAGAAACGAGATGGACCAAAACAAGTATAAAAATAAATAATTGCGAGAAAGATATTAAAGGCTGGGAAGAGCCGAAGTCATGGCGAGAACACCACTTCGGCCCTCACCATGCTAAGAAATAAGCCGAGTTGAACAGGTCAACCAGGTTGATTTGTTCGGGGCAGCCAGAGCAGGGCTAAGAGACAGAAAAGTTTTGAAATGCCTAAGTTAAAAAGCGACACCAGAATATCATTCAAAGGGGCCAACGGGCCGAGCAACATAAAATAAAGAGTTCAAAAAGCCCAAGGAAGGGAAGAAACAAAGTTTAAAGCCCCTACGTGCAACTAGCAAAAATCAAAACGAAATAAGTTCAAAACCACCAAAGGAAAGGGCGTGCGCCTTATTATTAGAGAGAGGAAGGGATCAAGCTTCACCCACGGTGCCAGGGTTATCGGGGTTGTCTTGAGCAGGCTCCCTTGCTCACCGGAGCCTTCACCATCGAACTCCGCCTGGTCAACCTCCATAGCCGCGGCAACAGAATCCTCCGAGATCTGAGGGAGCGGTAGCTTGCTGACCGAGAAGTAGGATACCTTGGAACATTTGAACGTCTTCTCAAATAGTGGCTGCTGAGCCTTCAGCTTCTCCTGTTCCTTTTCAACGGTAGTCGACCGCTTGGTTAGCGCCTCCTGCAGCTGGATGTTTGCGTGAAGTTCCTGAAGGTGAATCTCGGCAGTGATCTCGTCCTTCTTCCTCTTAAACTTATCACTTATGAGTTAGAGAACAACATCAAACTCACTGGTCAGATCTCGAACGGCCACCACGGCGGTTCGCCTTCACCTCCGCTTCTTGGTTCAGCTCGAACAAGTCCTTCGACTGCTAGATCGTGCTGCCACTTTCCACGAGAAGAAAAACAGCCTTCTCGTTGGCCTAAACGAGCTGACTCTCCAGGTCTGCCACAACCCCCTAGAGCATGGCGACCTGATCACCCTGATCCGAGAAGAGCGTAAACCTTGCCTTCAGCTCGGTTGCCTCGGCTCTTGACGCATTCAGATCGGAAGCCTTGTTCTCCAGCACCATCTTCAAGTCCTCAACCTCCTCCTTCCGGGAGATGTCGCGGAGGCGAATCTCGGCGTAGGCTACCAACTGATTTGCCGACTCCTCCGCCTGAGAAAAAACAAACGAACAAGGGTTAAAAAACAGATTAAGGTGAATCAACCCTTAAATCTAGATCAAGGACCCCGAATCTATCCTTCATATGGTCGCGGAGGAGCAGATCCTTGACTGGTGGTAGGGGGCACCCGGCGGGCTTGTAGTGACGAAACAAGTGGGCCAGGCCGTCCGGGTCGTCCGTAATCGGATAGTCGTTTACTCACGGTAGGACCGCTGGGAAAGACAGCTCGCGGCCCCGTTCCGGTCGAGGTGGCCTGATCAACTCGAGGAGATCGGGATCTGGCCCTTTTCGACCGATCGGAGCTGTCAGACGATCCGCGGGAGTTGGATCGATATCCCGTTGGAGGCAAGACGGGCGCCTGCTCCTCCGCGTCCGGTAGGACCACAAGAGGAGGAGCTGGACGGCCAAAACAATCACGACAGGGGCTGCCGGGGGAGCTGCCTCAGCGAAAGCCTCGAGAGCCGACTGAACGGCCGCAGCAATGTCTCTACTCCGAGCCAGATCGCCGAATCGAGCTGGGACCACGTTGGGGCGACGGAAGGTAGCACGGCGAGACATGGTTAGTGCTGGTTGAGAACTGGAAGATGACGAAGCGTCGGGAATAGGAAGCTAAGATGTGCATGAATGAAACAGGAGAGAAAAGGGAGCCAAACAGTGGTTAAAGCCAAGGCGTCCTAAGAATGCTCAGCAGTTGTTCCAAAGGAAGGGAGAGTTCCTGAAAGATGAGCACCGGAGGCGACTCCCTTTCGCTTAGCGGAGAAAGACTGAGCTGGAGGAGGGATGATGGTGAGCAGATAGGGACTGTAATCCAGAGCTAGGAACGAATTTGGGCAAGGGGCTCTGATCTGTTCCAAATAAGCGTATGCAGCTTTGATTCTTTTCAACGAGAATGAGCTCCAGTGAACAGGTCCGCTGCGTAGCTGAGTTATCCAAGATAAGAGTGGTTCGGTCAGATCGTTCTCTTCTGATTATCTGTTGAAACAGAGAAGAAAGCTTAGAGAAAGATGAACATTCGAGCATCACAGGGGGAGCATAGACAGAGGATCCTAACCAACAAATTAGCAAAACAAATAGGTAGGGAATTAAACTCATCAACAGAAGAAACAGAGGCAGAAGATATTTTGAAAAAGAAATATTATTTCTGCCACTCCGTATCCTTGATGTGGGCTGTTCCAGTAATTATTTGCCTCCCAACCCGATTCGACAAATAAAAACAGCCGGGACCCCTCGAGTTCCTTTTGGCCATATATAGGTCTAGGAAATCAGAGGTAGATATGTCCCAGCCAATTTCGTAGCATCGGACGGAGGAGCCAATCACGTGGCGAAGGAAATTAGGGTTCATTTGAGGGAAGGCGAGCCCTAGATATCCTAGAATGCGAATAAGAAAGAGGAGAATCGGGAATGTGAGCCCGCATGCGGAAAAGTAGCTCAGATGCACGCAGCACCACCCAGGTCTGACCGTTTCCGGTCTATCACCGGTGTTAGCCGGCGATAACTCAACCTCATTCGGGAATCCCAGTTCCTCCCGAAGATCGGACAGATCTTGGGAGGATACGGATGACCTCGGGTGGCGCGCTGATCCAGAACGGGTTTCGCCGGAACTCATCGGAATAGTAAAGAAACAGAGCGGGGGTTAAAAGCAAGGATTGAGAGAAATCGGTAAACTATCACAGTCAAAAGAAAGCTCAAAGTGTTTGGCTAACAAAAAAGTCAGATCTGAGTTCGAACAGTAAAAACCGAGGTCCTTGAGGGGAAAGATCGAGTTAAAACAACGGAAATGCGAGAGTAAAGGAGAGAAGAGTTTCTTTTTTTACCTTGGAATTTGAGTCTGAGCAGATGGAGTTAGGGAGACGTGTGAGGGGCGGTTTTATACGGCCTAGCAGATCCAGCCGTTGAAACGGTGTAGATCTTTCACCTCCCCCTTTTTACTCTCACCAATCGAATCTCGTCCGTTGATCCAATATCCGTGCTGTTTAACGAGATCATAGCGTATATTTGCTCGCGATATATACGCTAGATATTCGAGAAGATAACATTGAATCGTCGCCCATCAAGTATTATTATTTAAATACTTAATGGGCTAGGGGTAACTGTTGGGGCTGGATTCGTCACCGAATCCGGCCCACTTAAAAACCCAGGTCAAAGTTTATTATTCGCAGAATGTTGACCAGAATCGATGGGCCTACGGCCCAAACTCAAAGAATTAGACATTATTTCTCTTATGGCCCAGGTCAGCCCCGAAAGGGCCGAGTCAACATGCACGAGAATAACGAGCTAAGATTGAGGTAGGAGCAAGTCAACGGAGCGGTTATCTCAGTCGTAGGAGCGAAATTCGTGGGGAATATGCCGAGATCGTGCCCAAGATACGCGGAACTGCCCTAGGAACGTGGAGCTGGATCGAGGAGCTGAGCTATAAATAGAGGAAATCCAAGCAGATTTCGCCAACTTTTTACACACGCGAGAGCTTAACACTATATTTTTAGCTTGTAGCACGTCTCAGATGAGACCTTATTGTATATTCAATTCACATTAATATAAATCCAGCTCTACTCTACTGTTCTTTTAATCGTTGAGCTTATAGGCATTTCTTAGGACCAAAGTTTCTTCTCCGAATTCACATACAAATACTCAATGCGGAATTCAGCTTCCACATTAGCCCTAAAAAAAATCAACATCCATTCAACATCCTATTTTCCAGAAAGCGAGATCGCGATTTCTGATTTCCTTTAAATCGGAATTACTCTACAGTTTTGCCCGGATTCTTTTGCTTGTAATATAATCTCTGACTATTATCGGATTTCTTTTCGTATTAACGAATAATAAGTTTTGATTCGTTTGGATTCACGTTTTCTGATTTTAATCTGATCATGGGTTTCATCTTCGTCCATGTTCTTCCTAGTGTTTATTCCGGTTGTGTTTTGGATCAGATCCTATATCACCGATTGCATGACTGTCTTTTCTCGGAGAATCAATCTTTGTACCAGCTGTTTTGCCTTTTTGGACTTTAAAAAATGAAATTGCCAGAAAAAAGAAAAAGAAAAAATATATATATACTCTCTCCGTTACAAAATATAAGATGTTTTGGCTAAAAATACGAAGAATAAAAAATTACTTTTCATTCAAAAATATAATTTAATATATAAAATAATAATAATTTAATCAATTATAAAAAAACTACTTAATACAAATTATTAGTTGTATAATATTCAGTAAAATAAAAAATAACTAGGATTATCAAAACATTTTTTAAACAAAAAAATATCTAAAACATCTTATTTTGAAATGCTAAAGAATAAAACTCATTCAGTGTAACAGCAGACCGTAGATGGGCCTCGGAGTAAAGAGGCCAAATTGAACTCATTCAGTGTAACAAACATAATTCTTTGTAAACCTGACGGAACGATAATCTAATTCAGCGAGATTCCCCGATTTAGGGTTCCGATCGAAATGGCCGATGTGACTCTTCCTCCGGTTGATTCCGTCGACGACCGCCTCCCTGAGAAGACCACCACTTCGTCTCCACCTCCTTCTTCCTCTCATCCGCAAGAGGAACAGCAGCCTCCTCACCTCCGTGATTCTCGCGAGAGGCGCGACGATAGAGACCTCGATCGTCCGCCCAATCGTCGTGACCGTGACCGTTCGCCGCTCCCTCCGCCCCGCCGGGATTATAAGAGGCGGCCTAGCGGGAGCCCTCCGCCACCGTACAGAGATAGGCGGCACTCTCCTCCCCTCCGCCGCTCCCCTCCCCACAAACGCTACCGGAGAGAAGATAATGGATATGATGGTCGCCGTGGCAGTCCTCGTGGTGGCTATGGCCCTCCCGACCGAAGGTAATCTTCCATCTCCTATGCTACTTTTTTCTTAGGAAGCTTTTGAAATCGGAAGTTGAACATCGGACTTTTGCTTTTCCTTGTCAACGAAATGAAAGTGCATAAGTCTCTATTTCCAGTTACATTAGTTAAGCAAAATACTCGTCAATCCTTGTGTTAGAAGGAAAATTATATGCTGGAAAAAATTGCAATGCCTCTGTATTGTCCTCTTATATCTAATCAAACTACGTTTCTCACACTTATATTGTCCTCCTGTATCGATGATCTCATCATTTTTGAGATTTCCTAATTGGTGCAAACTGCTTCTTTCCAAATGATATAGATTCGGGTATGACTACGGTGGTGGATATGATCGTGAAATGGGTGGGAGGCCTGGTTATGGTGATGAAAGGCCTCAAGGCCGCTTTATGGGTCGCTATCAGGGTGAGACATCTGTTCTGTTGACAGAATCAGTATGAGCAATTTTGCATCTGGTTTTCTTGTCTTTTGATATATGTTTAAAATGACTAGCTTTTAGACTTTCTTTAATATTCGGAACTTCTCCTTCATTGAGTAGCGTAGTTCATACATATTGCTACCTTTGTGTTTCTCTCTATATGCAGTGGCTTGGAAACTATTTGAGCAAATAATTCACCATTCTTTTAGTAGAAGAAGGATATTAATATCTACCTTTTTTGCTTTGTGTATTTCTCTTGGCAGACTGGGAGGGCGGTCGTGGAGGTTATGGTGATGCTCCCAACAGTGGAAGTACTCAAAGGTTAAGGTTCCTTTGTGTTTGTCGGGTTTATCCTACGCTGTTTAGTGGATTTTTAACCTACGCTGTTTAGTGGATTTTTAATCTAGTCAAAAAATTAGGATTATCCATGTAGAATGTTAGAGTGAATGTTTGAGCACACGATTGATCAGATTAGCTACTAAAAAAACAAATCATTTCTTAAACATGCCACATTGAAGTCTATAATCTCTATTCTATTATCGCTGTGGAGTACGAGAAATGGCTATTGTTTCGTTCCAGGTTTATAGTTATGATCTCTTTTACTGTTTAAGATAGCAACACACAACTAACGCTGTTTCTACACTCCCTTGCTGTTATATTAACAATAAATATTGTTGTATTTCTTTTATCCAGGGACGGATTAATGTCATACAAACAGTTTATCCAAGAGTTGGTAGATGATATATTGCCATCAGAAGCTGAACGCAGGTAACGTTATAACTGCAACTTAGTATTCACGTTTAGGCAGTTGTCTCGTATTGCTGTAGGGGTAATGCCTTTTTTCCTGATGCAGATATCAAGAATACAAGTCAGAGTATATCACAACACAGAAACGTGTCTTTTTTAATACTCACAAAGAGGAAGAATGGTGATTTCGACTGTCTGTTTCCCTCTTTCACATTATTCTGGAAAAATTCTGCAAGCTAACCTTTTAACATGCTTATCTCCATTATGCATCCAGGTTGAAAAATAAGTATCACCCAACAAATCTCCTCTCTGTCATAGAAAGGTGGGTTCAAGAACCATTTGCAGCAGTTGGATCTAGTGTTAGTAATGGCTGATTCGTGTAATAGTAATACTATACACTGATCTCTTGTAGTATGGGTATTACAGTCTTGGTTTTATTCTTTTCGTTTTAAACAATATGTGTTTCAACAATATTCCTTTGTAATTTACAGGAGGAATGATATTGCACGGAAGGTGGCAAAGGATTTCTTACTTGATTTGCAGAGTGGGACGCTAGATTTGTAAGATAATTTCTTTGGCCTTTACTCCGCATTTATGATTATGTTCACATTTCTGTCGTTTCAAAAGCTCACAGTTTCCTCGCGTTCTGTTCCAGAGGTCCTGCAGTGATTGCAGTGAATAAATCCGGGCGAACCAGTGAGCCAAACTCTGAGGATGAAGCAGCTGATGGTGGTAAAAGAAGAAGACCTGGTAGGGGTGAAGCTAAAGAGACTGAACTTCTTTCAGCCGCACCGAAAGCACCCAGTTTCACTTCTGATCCAAAGAGAATCTTAACTGACATTGAACAAGCACAAGCCCTTGTGCGTAAGCTAGACTCTGAGAAAGGAATCGAGGAAAATGTTTTATCAGGTTCAGAAAATGATAAATCGAATAGAGAAAAGTCTCACAGTGGTTCAACTGGCCCAGTTATAATCATAAGGGGGTTGACATCAGTGAAAGGCCTTGAGGGTATTGAATTGCTTGACACGCTTGTCACATATCTTTGGCGTGTTCATGGTGTGGACTATTATGGAAAGATTGAAACGAAGGAAGCTAAGGGTATGCGGCATGTGAGAGGGGAAGGAAAAGGTTCTGTCGCAAAAGGAGATGAGAGCGAAAGTAAATTTGACTCTTATTGGCAAGAGAGGTTGAAAGGTCAAGATCCCCTGGAAGTGATGGCTGCTAAAGAGAAGATAGATGCTGCCGCTATTGAAGCTTTAGATCCACATGTCCGAAAGATTAGGGATGAGAAGTATGGTTGGAAATATGGTTGTGGAGCCAAGGGCTGCACGAAGCTTTTTCATGCTGCTGAATTTGTGCACAAGCATCTCAAGCTGAAACACAGTGAGCTTGTCGTGGATCTGACTGGCAAAGTGCGGGAAGAATTGTATTTTCAGAACTATATGAAGTACGTAGGGTTTTTCTCTTGTATTCCTCTTCTGTCATTTATGAAGGTATTGTAATGAAAGAATTATGTGCCGTTTGCAGTGATCCTAATGCTCCAGGAGGACAAGCAGCCACACAACAACCTGGCCCGGTACTTTTTGTCGTTTTTTGGAATGCTTACTAGTCTGAACTTTTTTGGTTTTCCTTGTTTAGTTTTGTGTAGAGTTTACTTATGCGGGTGAGATATTATTCGTCTGACAGAGAGATAGACCTGTGAGACGTAAACAAGGCATGGAGAACAGACTGAGGGATGATCGAGGTGGACGTAGAGAGCGTGACGGACGGGCTAATGGAAATGACGGAAATGATCGGTTAGAGGATCAACAGAGAGGTGATGGTGATGGTCCAGATGGTGCAAACCCCGAGCAAGTTGGGTACGATGCATTTGGTGGACAAGGGGGTGTGCATGTTCCTTCCTTCTCGTCAGATATAAACCCACCACCAGTGCTGATGCCTGTTCCCGGTGCTGGGTATGCTCTCTCTCATGATCTTGTCGTAGTTACTCTGTTTGCCCACTGATCTTTAATGTTGTCTGAATGATTATGTGGACAGACCACTGGGACCATTTGTACCAGCACCACCTGAGTATGCGATGCAGATGTTCAGGGACCCAAATGGACCCAACCCTCCTTTTGAAGGTGGCGGCAGAGGTGGACCCGCCCCATTTCTTTTGTCTCCAGCCTTTAGACAGGATCCTAGACGGCTACGCAGGTAATGCTTTTCACTATATTTTCTATGACTATGAATATCAACATCACACAGTGCTTTCATCTTTTCATCAATTGTGGTTCAGTCTCGTGTCGGTAAACATATGAATGACAGTGCGTGTTACTAAGAAACTCATGTATGAGAAAATGGTGCAGCTATCAAGACTTAGATGCACCAGAGGAAGAGGTGACCGTTATCGATTACAGGAGCCTGTAGAGACGAGAGAGAGAGAGTTGAGGCAGCAGATTACAAAACTACCCGGTCGGGTCGGGTCAAAGGGATCAGTGTTAGAAGGTGAGCCAGCAGATTGACAAATTACATGTCCGTTTGATGTTGTATTCTCTCTTGTTCCTCCTAATTTTTCACTCACTCAATAGACTTTTTTTTTGGTCAACGAACTATATAATATTAAATCAAGTATAAACGATTTGGTAAATGTCCTGAAGTGCAAGCCATGCCGCTGTTTTGTCTGACTTGTATAATTTTTCTTTGTTTACTTTTTCAGCTTTCCATTCGTGTACTAATCTCTTGGACGATTATGTAAATGTGCATTAGAACTTTTGTATTTAATACTTCATCCGTTTCAAAATGTTTGATATTTTAAACTGTAATAATAATAAATTGTAAATTTCAAAACGTATTAATTAATTTCGAGATCACATCACACGTGTATCAAGGATGGCGTCTTGTAACAAAAAAAATTCATTGATTTACTCGAATCCATCAAAGGTGAAATTCAAATTGAGCTCCAGAACGATGTTAACGAGAAATTCGCCCACATTAAACCATCTATGAATCAGCTTGTGACAGCTATAAGCAATAGCAACAATGGCGGTGACAACAATGCCACTCGAGGAAGAGGCCGTGATGAAAGCAACCACCAAGGAACACTGACATATCATAATGATTAAATATAGTTCCAATTGCACTTAAAGTTGGTTGACCAAATGGATGTAAAGACGGCATTCCTTCATGGTAATAGTGAGGAAGAGATTAACATGGTACAATGGCAAGCTTGAGTTACCACAATTCTCAGGAGATTTGACCAAGTGGTAGAGCAAGATGAAGCAACTTTTCGCGTATCAAGATGCGTTTGATGAGCACCATATTCCATATTCCATACACCTTATACCATCTCGAAGACAAAGCTAACGAATGGTAAAAAACTATTTCTAAGACTTTGGAAGAAGACCACACTAAAATAACATGGAACGTGTTCGAAGATAAAATTTGGATTTGTTTTGGACCAACTAACTGTGAAGATTTCGTTGAGGCACCGTCCAAAATTCAACAAACTGGAAGCTTGTGAGAGTACATGTTAGGAATTCAGATTCTGATGTTGAACAGAAACCATCTCACTCACTCGAAGAAGAAGATCAAGAGAGAAAGGGATTTGGAAATTGTAGTCTGTTTCTGTTAACGATTCAACAAGAGCAATACATCCTTAATATAGCTTTGGTTTAGCGCATGAGCCTTAACCAATTCACAACTTAACCGGAACAAACCGGGTTTACACATTTCACTCTAATAGTACTAGAGAGAATTCGAGCGTATTCAAAACAAAATGAGAGGGTGGACATAAAAGGACTTTAGTAGGAACGTTCTATGAAAACTATGAAAATTTTTTAACCGTCCAGCTCATATCATATTCAAATATTTCTTCTCATGTCTTTAAAAAAAGCTATATTATATTTTCTCTTTAATGAGAATCCAGTCAAAGAGATTTGACTAATTCTTCTTAAGTTTGTTAATAATTAAAGACTTACTCTTCTTGTAGATGTAGGAGCACAAATAATCATATTGCGTCATTTATACTGCAGTACCAAAGGTCACTCTCTTCTTATTTTTCCTCTTTTTGGTTCATATCTTCTTCTTTGAATGGTGCGGATCATGCTTAAGACGATAAAATTGTGTGTCCACAATAAACACTAAATATCCTTGCAAAAACATTTGATAAATGCTTATTAGAATGGGAAAATTGGCTTGTATATTCCAAATCTTATTGGAAATTTGAAATCTATACCAAATTTGTTACACTTTGAAAAATACCATATTTTAAAAATTGAAATGACAATTATATCCTTATTTAACAAGATTAAGTTAGAAAAGAAAATGATTTAATTTTTCTAGTTTTTATTTAAAAATTGATTTATAATATTTAAAACTAATATATAACCATCTATTGATAATCTAATAATCTAATAAAAAAATTTCTTGATAAAATATCTAAGGAATTGATTTTAATTAGTTTTACAATTTACAATTTAATTAATTTATATAATAATATGTCAAGTCGATGAACAAAAAATTAAATCAATGGTTTAAATAAGTCGACAAGGTAAAAAGTCAATCAATCAAAATATAAATTGATGGTTTAAAATAAATCGATGAAACAAAATTTTAAGTCAACGAATTAACAAAAATAAGTCAGTGGTTTAAATAAGTCGATAACTTAAAATGTCAAGAAAAAGAAATATAAGTCAACAATTTAAAATAAGTCGACGAAACTGAAAATTAAGTCAACAAAAGTGAAAATTAAGTCAATGGTTAAATAAGTCGACAAAGTAAAAAATCAATCAAATGATAATATATGTCAACAGTTTAAAATAAGTCGATGAAGTTGAATATTAAGTCGAAAAAAAAAAAAAATAAGTCAGTGGTTAAACAAGTCGACAAAGTAAAAAATCAATCAAACAAAATATAAGTCAACAGTTTAAAATAAGTCGACGAAGCTAAATATTAAGTCAACGAACATAAAAAAATAAATCAACTGTATAAATAAATCAACAAAGTAAAAAATCAACGAACCAAAATATAAATCGACTGTGTAAAATAAGTCAATCTTTATTTTTTATTTTAATAAATAATTTAGCTTTTAGATATTAATTTACTAACAAAATGTTTTAAAAAATTAAAAGTAAATAAAAAACTAAATTTTGAATTTGAATTTAATAATTTTAAATTATTCTTAAGTTATTTAGCATGTTAAATATATATAAAAGTATTTACGTACTTTTACGTAACAAAAAATTATATTTTTCCAACTTTATAAGATTAAGTATATTTTTCAAATTTTCATTAAAATTTAGGGTATTTCTCAACATCCCCTATTAGAATTAGAGTTCTCAATATTGTGTATTGAGTTCTAGGTTGTTCAATTGGCATATAGCGAACAAAATAAATTCAGTAATGAATCTAAAATGTTAAACCTATGCCGTTCAAAACCATATGTTAAATTCGATAAAACTTTGTTTGATTATTTTGGGCAATCTAGTGTATTTTCAGTCATATTGCACAATTGTTTCTATGTCACCCTTTTCAACCACAGATTATCGTATATTGATTGTCTCATGTTATCTCTTACTTTTGAATCTGTTGTGACTTTGTCTAGTTTTTCCGTTGAACAGTAGCCAGAATTGTAAAATGTAATTAGTAGAGAGACAATACCAAAATGTAAAAAAAATTGGAGCCCTAAATAGTTTGACGCCGGAGATTGTAATTGTTTTGGCTTTAAACCTCACCGAATTTCTGGGTCGTCCTCAACGCAGCGCCGTGTTCTCTCTTCGAACTTGCTCATTCTTCCGATGAATCATTCTCTTCGGTAAGCTTCCTTCGATTTTCCTCTCTTCCTTTCGCATTCCTTCCCCTGTGGCTGTGGTTTCGTTTCCAAACCTACCTTAGTTCTTCTAGCTTGTGTCGATCTCAAAACCCTAGTTGTATTGCAGACCGTAGATCAATTAGTCGCAACTTTCTCCAAGCGAGAAGATGGCAAAACGCAAGTGAGAAGATGGATATTCATTTGGTTGAGGAAGGTCGTGGGATTAGAGATGACTGCAGTAACATGGAGAATTCCTTGGGAGTTGAAGTTGATGGTGGAATTGCAGAGCCATGTGTTGGCATGGAGTTTAACTCTGAAAAAGACGCCAAATCTTTCTATGACGAGTATTCCAGGCAGCTTGCCTTTACTTCCAAGCCCCTTCCTAAACCCGATGGCTCCTCCGTTGCTGCTCGGGAATTCGTTTGTTGTAGCAAAAGGTCGAAAAGAAGGCCTGCTGAAACCTGTGATGCAATGCTTAGGATAGAAATGAAGGGTGGGGGTAAATGGCTTGTCACTAAGTTTGTTAAAGACCATACTCATGTCTTGGGAACTCCTAGTACACTCCACTGTCTTCGTCCTCGTAGGCATTTTGCCAATTCTGAAATATCTGCTGTACCCGGTAACTGTCAACAAGGGGTGAATGTGCCTAGCGGTATGATGTCTGTTTCTATGGATGGGAATCGCGTTCCCTTGGAATCTAGTAACAGAGGAGCTCGAAATGCGTCTTCAAACGCAAAGAGAACTATGGGACGAGATGCACATAATCTGTTGGAATATTTCAAGAGGATGCAGGCCGAGAACCCTGGTTTTTTCTATGCGATTCAGCTTGATGAAGATAATCAGATGACAAATGTATTCTGGGCAGATTCGAGATCTCGGATTGCTTATACTCATTTTGGCGACACAGTCACCCTAGATACGAGATACAGGTGCAATCAGTTCCGGGTTCCTTTTGCCCCGTTTACTGGGGTGAATCATCATGGTCATACCATCCTATTTGGCTGTGCACTTATTTTGGACGAGTCAGACACTTCTTTTATTTGGCTATTCAAGACTTTTCTGACAGCAATGAGAGATCAACCGCCCGTCTCTTTGGTCACTGATCAAGATAGAGCCTTACAGATTGCTGTTGCTCAGGTATTTCCAGGTGCTCGTCACTGTATTAATAAGTGGGATGTGCTAAGAGAAGGTCAGGAAAAGCTGGCTCATGTGTGTCTTGCGTATCCCAGTTTTCAGGTGGAGCTATATAGTTGTATCAACTTCACCGAAACGATAGAAGAGTTTGAATCATCATGGACTTCCATCATTGAAAAGTATGACTTAGGAAGACATGAATGGCTTACTTCTTTATATAATGCTCGAGCTCAGTGGGTACCTGTTTTTTTCCGGGATTCCTTTTTTGCTGCAGTATTTCCCGGCCAAGGTTATCCGGGTTCTTTCTTTGATGGATGTGTCACTCAGCAGACAACCCTTCCGATGTTCTTTAGGCTGTATGAAAGGGCAATGGAGAGCTGGTTTGAGATGGAGATCGAAGCAGATCTCGACACTGTCAACACGCCTCCAGTCTTGAAGACGCCTTCACCCATGGAGAATCAGGCTGCAAATCTCTTTACACGGAAAATATTTGCAAAGTTTCAGGAAGAGTTGGTAGAGACATTCGCTTACATTGCAAATAGAATTGATGATAATGGTACAACCAGCACATTTAGGGTTGCTAAATTTGAAAATGACAACAAAGCTTATATAGTGACTTTTTGCTATCCCGAGATGAGAGCAAACTGCAGCTGTCAAATGTTTGAGCATTCTGGCATACTCTGCCGACATGTTTTGACAGTGTTTACTGTCACAAATATACTCACTTTGCCACCACATTATATTCTGAGACGGTGGACAAGAAATGCCAAGAGCATGGCAGGGTTGGATGAGCATGTCAGTGAAAATGGGCATGATAGCTTGATACGCCGCTATAATCATCTATGTCGCGAGGCCATTAAGTTTGCCGAGGAAGGGGCAATAACAACTGAAACTTATAATATTGCTTTAGGGGCACTCAGAGAAGGTGGGAAGAAGGTTTCAGTTGTCAGGAAAAATGTAGGTAGAGCTGCACCTCCTAGCTCACATGGTGGTGCTGGTGAAACCTCACTATCAGCTTCTGAAACAACTCCTTTGTTGTGGCCGCGTCAGGATGAAATGATACGCAGATTTAATCTTAACGATGGTGGCGCTAGAGCTCAATCTGTTGATGATCTGAATCTGCCGCGTATGGCACCAGTGTCTCTTCACCGAGATGATGGTGCTCCTGAGAATATGGTATCAGGAGGGAACCTTTCCAAAACTTATTTATTTATCCTATTACTGTTTGGTGGTAAGTTGACGTGCTTTGCCTTATAGGTAGCTCTTCCTTGTCTCAAGTCAATGACTTGGGTGATGGAGAGTAAGAATACAGTGCCGGGTGGTAGAGTTGCAGTTATAAATTTAAAGGTGTGCATTATATGAACCAGTAACTTTTTTCTGTTTGGGTTCTGCAGTTATCAACTTTTGCTGAAAGTTGGTCTGATGTGATGATTACATCGAAAAGATATAAGATATTTGTAAGCATCATGATACTGAAGAATTGAACAATAGATATTGGCCTTTGTGACAAATTAAATTTTCCTTCCTTACTATAATGTAGGATATCAAATTTGTGTTCATCAATGGTCTTGTTGCTTCTTGCTTCCTGCAAAATTGTATGCGACCACTTTAGTGATGATTCTTTTTCATGATGTTTTCAGTTGCACGATTACAGAAAGTTTCCCTCGGCAGATATGGAGGTCAAATTTCAACTGTCTAGCGTCACACTTGAACCTATGTTAAGGTCCATGGCTTACATTAGTGAGCAACTCTCAGCTCCAGCCAATAAAGTGGCTGTCATCAACTTGAAGGTATGCTTTTTAGACTCTAGACTTGTGCCCGCAATGATGTATTTTAAACTTGGCTTATTAAACTACATGAAAACTACCATCTTCTTTCATGATGCATTATTTCATGGGAAAACGGATTTTGCTTGTTTGATGTGTGGCGCTCTTTGGCAATTACCGAGATTGGTGTCCTACTCCCATATTAGGAACTTAAATGAACTAAAGTGTTTAAACTGTGTTAATTTTTTGTTTGTGGATTATTTTGACTCCAGCTTCAAGATACTGAGACAACAACAGGAGAGTCAGAGGTCAAGTTTCAGGTGTCCCAGGATACACTAGGTGCCATGTTGAGATCAATGGCCTATATCCGTGAGCAGCTCTCTATTGTTGTGAGCACACTCCCTTTCAATTCCTCTTTTTTTGGGGTTTTAATTTAATAGTTATTAATTACTTTCAAAGCCAGGGATAACTAAAAGCATTAGCAACCAATATGGTTCACACCGACGCATATTACTACTTTGTCTGTACCGTCGTATCCAGACTCTAAACTGTGTATCTTACATTTGTAGGGAGAGCTGCAGACAGAACCACAAACGAAGAAGCAACGCAAGTGACTGTTGAAAGAGAGAAGCAACCACAAAAAAGAAAACTTAGGAAGATCCTTGTTAACCTCAGTAGGGTTCGTCTTTGTCTTTGTGAGAGATGTTAGATAAACGATGCAATATCTCATGTGTAACATATGTACAAGTGTCATGTCATCCATCTATACGCAAGTTCGGTGGGCATTGAGTCTTGATTCAGGTTTTCAAGTGTATATACATCCTTTGTTATATTGAACCCATCCTTAGCTGAGAGCTATTGTCATTGTTGGACACGTTTGAGTGCAACTTAGGATTTGACAGTTGGTCACGTAGAATTAATATAATATACTCTAAAAGAGGAAACCATAGAGTATGAGATTCGCATTAACTGAATATAAGCAAGAATTCTAATGCACATTCATGTAATCGGTCAATGAGTGAGTAGATGAAAAGTACAGTAAGTAAACAAAAGGAAATATTACTGAGTGAGTGAAAAATTAAGAGGAACAAGAAAGAATACATTACAACAAAAGGACATGTAATTTGTCAATCTGCGGGCTCACCTTCTAACACTGATCCCCGTCACCTGACCCGACCGGGTAGACTCTCTAGCTCATCTCTCTCTCTCGTCTCTACAGGCTCCTGTAATCGATAACGGTCACCTCTTCCTCTGGTGCATCTAAGTCTTGATAGCTGCACCATTTTCTCATACATTAGTTTCTTAGAGACAATGCACTGTCATTCATATGGTTACCGACACTAGACTGAACCACAACTGATGAAAAGATGAAAGCACTGTGTGATGATGATACTCATAGTCAGAAATATAGTGAAACTCGTTACCTGCGTAGCCGTCGAGGATCCTGTCTAAAGGCCGGAGACAAAAGAAATGGAGCGGGACCACCTCTGCCGCTACCTTCAAAAGGAGGGTTAGGTCCACTTGGGTCCCTGAACATCTGCATCGCAAACTCAGGTGGTGCTGGTACAAATGGTCCCAGTGGCCTGCCCACATCATCATTCAGACAACATTCAAGATCATTGGGCAAGTAACTAACTATTTCTTTTACTCTTACGACAAAAACATGAGAGAGAGAGCCTACCCAGCACCGGGAACAGGCATCAGCACTGGTGGTGGGTTTATATCTGACGAGAAGGAAGGAACATGCACGCCCCCTTGTCCATCAAATGCATCGTACCCAACTTGCTCGGGGTTTGCACCATCTGGACCATCACCATCACCTCTCTGTTGATCCTCTAACCGATCATTTCCGTCATTTCCATTAGCCCGTCCGTCACGCTCCCTATGTCCACCTCGATCATCCCTCAGTCTGTTCTCCATGCCTTGTTTACGTCTCACAGGTCTATCTCTCTGTCAGACGAATAATATCTCACCCGCATAAGTAAACTCTACACAAAACTAAACAAGGAAAACCAAAAAAGTTCAGACTAGTAAGCATTCCAAAAAACGACAAAAAGTACCGGGCCAGGTTGTTGTGTGGCTGCTTGTCCTCCTGGAGCATTAGGATCACTGCAAACGGCACATAATTCTTTCATTACAATACCTTCATAAATGACAGAAGAGGAATACAAGAGAAAAACCCTACGTACTTCATATAGTTCTGAAAATACAATTCTTCCCGCACTTTGCCAGTCAGATCCACGACAAGCTCACTGTGTTTCAGCTTGAGATGCTTGTGCACAAATTCAGCAGCATGAAAAAGCTTCGTGCAGCCCTTGGCTCCACAACCATATTTCCAACCATACTTCTCATCCCTAATCTTTCGGACATGTGGATCTAAAGCTTCAATAGCGGCAGCATCTATCTTCTCTTTAGCAGCCATCACTTCCAGGGGATCTTGACCTTTCAACCTCTCTTGCCAATAAGAGTCAAATTTACTTTCGCTCTCATCTCCTTTTGCGACAGAACCTTTTCCTTCCCCTCTCACATGCCGCATACCCTTAGCTTCCTTCGTTTCAATCTTTCCATAATAGTCCACACCATGAACACGCCAAAGATATGTGACAAGCGTGTCAAGCAATTCAATACCCTCAAGGCCTTTCACTGATGTCAACCCCCTTATGATTATAACTGGGCCAGTTGAACCACTGTGAGACTTTTCTCTATTCGATTTATCATTTTCTGAACCTGATAAAACATTTTCCTCGATTCCTTTCTCAGAGTCTAGCTTACGCACAAGGGCTTGTGCTTGTTCAATGTCAGTTAAGATTCTCTTTGGATCAGAAGTGAAACTGGGTGCTTTCGGTGCGGCTGAAAGAAGTTCAGTCTCTTTAGCTTCACCCCTACCAGGTCTTCTTCTTTTACCACCATCAGCTGCTTCATCCTCAGAGTTTGGCTCACTGGTTCGCCCGGATTTATTCACTGCAGTCACTGCAGGACCTCTGGAACAGATCGCGAGGAAACTGTGAGCTGTTGAAACGACAGAAATGTGAACATAATCATAGATGCGGAGTAAAGGCCAAAGAAATTATCTTACAAATCTAGCGTCCCACTCTGCAAATCAAGTAAGAAATCCTTTGCCACCTTCCGTGCAAGATCATTCCTCCTGTAAATTACAAAGGAATATTGTTGAAACACATATTGTTTAAAACGAAAAGAATAAAACCAAGACTGTAATACCCATACTACAAGAGATCAGTGTATAGTATTACTATTACACGAATCAGCCATTACTAACACTAGATCCAACTGCTGCAAATGGTTCTTGAACCCACCTTTCTATGACAGAGAGGAGATTTGTTGGGTGATACTTATTTTTCAACCTGGATGCATAATGGAGATAAGCATGTTAAAAGGTTAGCTTGCAGAATTTTTCCAGAATAATGTGAAAGAGGGAAACAGACAGTCGAAATCACCATTCTTCCTCTTTGTGAGTATTAAAAAAGACACGTTTCTGTGTTGTGATATACTCTGACTTGTATTCTTGATATCTGCATCAGGAAAAAAGGCATTACCCCTACAGCAATACGAGACAACTGCCTAAACGTGAATACTAAGTTGCAGTTATAACGTTACCTGCGTTCAGCTTCTGATGGCAATATATCATCTTCCAACTCTTGGATAAACTGTTTGTATGACATTAATCCGTCCCTGGATAAAAGAAATACAACAATATTTATTGTTAAATATAACAGCAAGGGAGTGTAGAAACAGCGTTAGTTGTGTGTTGCTATCTTAAACAGTAAAAGAGATCATAACTATAAACCTGGAACGAAACAATAGCCATTTCTCGTACTCCACAGCGATAATAGAATAGAGATTATAGACTTCAATGTGGCATGTTTAAGAAATGATTTGTTTTTTTAGTAGCTAATCTGATCAATCGTGTGCTCAAACATTCACTCTAACATTCTACATGGATAATCCTAATTTTTTGACAAGATTAAAAATCCACTAAACAGCGTAGGTTAAAAATCCACTAAACAGCGTAGGATAAACCCGACAAACACAAAGGAACCTTAACCTTTGAGTACTTCCACTGTTGGGAGCATCACCATAACCTCCACGACCGCCCTCCCAGTCTGCCAAGAGAAATACACAAAGCAAAAAAGGTAGATATTAATATCCTTCTTCTACTAAAAGAATGGTGAATTATTTGCTCAAATAGTTTCCAAGCCACTGCATATAGAGAGAAACACAAAGGTAGCAATATGTATGAACTACGCTACTCAATGAAGGAGAAGTTCCGAATATTAAAGAAAGTCTAAAAGCTAGTCATTTTAAACATATATCAAAAGACAAGAAAACCAGATGCAAAATTGCTCATACTGATTCTGTCAACAGAACAGATGTCTCACCCTGATAGCGACCCATAAAGCGGCCTTGAGGCCTTTCATCACCATAACCAGGCCTCCCACCCATTTCACGATCATATCCACCACCGTAGTCATACCCGAATCTATATCATTTGGAAAGAAGCAGTTTGCACCAATTAGGAAATCTCAAAAATGATGAGATCATCGATACAGGAGGACAATATAAGTGTGAGAAACGTAGTTTGATTAGATATAAGAGGACAATACAGAGGCATTGCAATTTTTTCCAGCATATAATTTTCCTTCTAACACAAGGATTGACGAGTATTTTGCTTAACTAATGTAACTGGAAATAGAGACTTATGCACTTTCATTTCGTTGACAAGGAAAAGCAAAAGTCCGATGTTCAACTTCCGATTTCAAAAGCTTCCTAAGAAAAAAGTAGCATAGGAGATGGAAGATTACCTTCGGTCGGGAGGGCCATAGCCACCACGAGGACTGCCACGGCGACCATCATATCCATTATCTTCTCTCCGGTAGCGTTTGTGGGGAGGGGAGCGGCGGAGGGGAGGAGAGTGCCGCCTATCTCTGTACGGTGGCGGAGGGCTCCCGCTAGGCCGCCTCTTATAATCCCGGCGGGGCGGAGGGAGCGGCGAACGGTCACGGTCACGACGATTGGGCGGACGATCGAGGTCTCTATCGTCGCGCCTCTCGCGAGAATCACGGAGGTGAGGAGGCTGCTGTTCCTCTTGCGGATGAGAGGAAGAAGGAGGTGGAGACGAAGTGGTGGTCTTCTCAGGGAGGCGGTCGTCGACGGAATCAACCGGAGGAAGAGTCACATCGGCCATTTCGATCGGAACCCTAAATCGGGGAATCTCGCTGAATTAGATTATCGTTCCGTCAGGTTTACAAAGAATTATGTTTGTTACACTGAATGAGTTCAATTTGGCCTCTTTACTCCGAGGCCCATCTTCCTCTTCATGATAAGTACTATATTTTTTCGCAAATCTCTAACAATTTTTTCGTAATTTATTCCCTTTTATGGTTACAAAATAAAGTATTTGTTCTTTTGACCTAATGAGTTGATTTCCCATATTTCGACTTCGATCGACTCTTTCACTACATCCATCAAAGCGTTGCTTATACTTTTGACACACTTTCTAGATAAAACCTAACACTTTAACACACTTCTTAAAACCAAAGCACTTTTTTTACTTACAATTACATTCCTACCATGCACTTAAAAAAACTACTTGTTTACAACAATAAGATAAAAAAAAAGAATCAAAAATATTAACTTTTAACTTTCATTTTTTTTCTCCCCAAAAACCTAGCCGCTGAGAAATCAATTTCATCTTCTCAGAGTTTATGTTCTTGGATTTCATCTTCTCCGGTTTCTTCTCCAGTAATCTTGACGGTGGCGAGGACTGTTAAGCGACATCGTTATCATCATGACAGGTAAAGAACTTCTGTAATCCACTAGTTCTTGTGTTACACATCTCTATCTTTTCGAGAAGTCATTTTCTCTCCGCTACTAACCCATTGTTGTTATGTTATCTAATATTTTGTTTGAATTTGTTCAATCGGTCTGTACGCGTTGTTGTTTGATTATATTTGTTGATAGAGATCTGTATTTATTGTATCAGAAGCAGAGAAAGATTGTCAGTGGGATAACATGCTTCCTCCGAGGTTGTTTGCTACTGACCAATATCCAGACGCGAAGCTAAATATATATTCGAAGCCAGAGATTCTACTTCAGATCAGAGATCTGTTGGAAGGCACACCGGAGTTCGAGACCATTTTGAGATCTCCTTTTGGAGAGCTTTGGGACCTCCCTTTTGCAAGATGTCCTATCTCTTGCAACTCATCCACGCTCTTCTTGTTAGGCAGATTGTTATTCATAGGGAGTACGAATTGTGGACAGTGTTCAGTGGACAGACGCTGAGATTTTCGCTGGCTGAGTTTGGCGGTATTTCTGGTCTTGAATGTGGTGATTTCCCCGAGAGATACGGCCAAAATTCACATGCAGTCATCAAGGTGGACAATGTTCTTTACTGGAAGGAGTTATTTGGTAATGACACCGATACAACATTAGCAGATGTCTATGAGATCCTCAAGGCGACACCTGACATACAATATGATAAGAGATTGCGGCTTGCGCTTATCTTAATACTCGATGGTGTCCTTATAGCAAACGATCTACCTCACCAAATAACACCAACACCAAAGTATGTAGGTATGTTGGAGGATATTGAGTCATTCCTCCGTTTTCCATGGGGTAGAGAATCCTTCCTCCGCACTGTAACATGTATGGTTCTTGCCCAAAAACAAACTGTACAAATGAGGAAAAGAAAAGCAAGCAAAGTTGTTGATCATGTTTCTTCCCTTTGTGAACGATTGCAACAAAAGACAATTCGGATTCAAGGTTTCCCACTTATTTTACAGCTACTAGCGTACCAGTCAATACCACCTCTGCTCACAAGAATTCCTAGGTATGTTAGGAATGACAAGTCTGTTGAAGACAGTATCAAACGAACTTCCACATCAAACGGCGCTAACTTTGGACCATGTGTTAGCAGCTGAAAATGATCAAAGTGTTAGCTTCATCTAGTATTTCCCATTTCCCCTCATGTTTTTAATTTAAGTTGTATCTGAATGGACATTATTTGTGTAGCTTATTGTTTCTACAATGATGCAACTGGACACAGATCGTGGAGGTGATTGGGAGGATGAGGTCAGAACTAAGAAAACTGCATATTTGGTACAGTGGATCAGGGATGGTTATATATTTAAGAAGGAGATATGGCCTGGTGGCGATAGTTCTCTACCTCTACACATCTACAAGCCTAAGAATCCTAGCAAGGTTAAGCGTACTGTGTTACGTAAGAAGAAGAGCAATAATGGGAAGGCAAAAGATCTTCTATCGCTAAGCAAATGTCGTAGCCAATCAAAGAAATATAGCTCTAACCGTCGTCAGCAGAAATTAGAGGAGTTCTTATCTGCGTCTCAGACGAGTAATGATGAACTCAGAAGCCAGTTTCAGTAGTTTGTGGCGTCCACTACTCTGACTATTAAGGAACTGCAAAATCGTGTGGAAAAGCTTGAACGTTGTTCCAGATCTCGGAAATCCATTGTAGTGGGGAAATTTTCGTCGCAGCGAGTGAGGATGTCTTGTTGGAAAAAGAAGACAGGGCGAAATACTCCATCCATTTCAACTGCCATTTCTTCCCAATCGACGAAAGCGTCCATCAAGCCTATTTCTGTAGAACCAGTAGGAGATGAGGCTGTTGGAAATGATGCGGTTCATGAGGATTGGGAGAGATATAGCCCTGCTCATCGGATTGTTTCTGATATTAACTTACAAGAAGATGAGGTACCAGAATTGTGTGACAGCTAACGCCTTTCTAAAGATTTTTGATCTTTATCTAATCTCATTTTTTTATTAAGGATGTTCACATAACATCGGCCAACATTCAGAGAATTCAAATGAAGGCAGAGGAATATCGAGTGATATTTTTGATGAGGTGGACACTGTTGGTTAGATCCATTAGGAAACTAACTTTAACCTAGAGTTTTGTTACTTAACTTCACATTTTCATTTACAGGCCGATAATGCGACACCCATGGTTGTCGATGAAACTGATGTCGTTGATACGTTACCTAGATACGGTGCTGAATGCGTCATGGTTTCGACTCAGGATGGTAAAATATTTGTTGAAAACCATACTAGAAACTCTATAGTGTTAATGGAGAACCTAGTTGATCCGGTTAATGGTTTTGCATTGGTGGATGTTGCACCAGGTGTAAACACAACGACGGAGGTTAGTTATTGAACCAAGAACTAAGTAAATAGTACAGTACACAAGGTTCTTACAAGTACTTAACTAAATTTAGCATTATTCCTTACCCTCATATATGCAAGCAGAAGAAGCACCTCCAATTGTATCTGATAATTCAACAAAAGATGATGGTTGCCAAAAGGAGAAGGTATGATATGTATGTTGTATAGTTAAGTGCACTGTATAAGAGAAGAAATGTTTAGCATAACTTAACCTTTAGGAAATAAATGGTAAGAATCAAATGTTACTTATATTCCAATCAAGACATTTACTTGTAATTGTTTGCATTTCAACAGTTGAGAACATGTTCCCCAAATGCGGTAATGGAATCACACTGCGTCTTTGAAGTTGTACCAAACGATGTGTTAAAACCAAAGCAGAGTACACTAATGTTGACATTTCCGGTATGTAGTAGTATATTGTGGACAGTGGATGAACTACAACTATTAACCGTGTGTAATGATATGAATATGAGGCATTTTAACTTGTATTTTTGCAGAATACAATTGCTGGAAAAATAGATGGTGTAAGTAAAGATGCAGTACATTGTGAGAAAGTCGAAGACGTTTGTTTGTTAAGCGTCTTAGCCAAGACCGTGGAACCTCATAAGTACATAAAAACCGCAGAGGGTAAAGAACTTGCAATTCAAGTATGTAGTAGTGTATTATTGAGTGTGGATGAACTATAGCTATTAGCCTTGTAGAAATGATATGAATCTGATACTTTAAAACTTTTTTTGGTTAGGATAAAATTGTTAGAAAAGAAGATGTTATGATGGAAGATGCAGTCCGTGGTGCCTATATTAAGCATGACATACGAAAAAGTGGTACCCAATAACTACATAGAATCCGAAGAGCAGAAAGATCTGGATGCTATATTTATGGCTACGCCAAAACGAGGAGGCATTGATCTATTACCAAAAATTGATAAGGCTGAGTTTGCGTTGTTCCATCGGACACTAACCAAATTCCCGGATGTGTAAGTTTCATTTGACCCTTTGTTTTTGGCATTCTTGTTAATACAATTCATAAAAATTTGTGTTTATTTTTGTTATTGTTGTTGCCCACAGTGTACACAAGACCGCAGAGTATGAATTTGACAACAAGTTTCTCTTGACGCTAGCGAAGCCAACCATTTGGGTGTCCACTCTGGTATGTATTTTGACCAATTTGTGTTTCCACTATGGTATATATTCTAAACATATTTTATGAAGAATCTGATGTAATAAACTAATCTCAGCACATGGAGGTATTAGTATCTCTACTTCAGGCTCGACACAAGGAAATTCTGCTATCTGAGAAGTCTACTTTTGCTTCACCATGGCTAATAAACATAATACTCAGCAAGCAACGCTCATTCAGTGCGGCGAAGAACAAAAAGTTGCTTGGTTGGGACGAACGCTTTAGGTCTTATGTGAACGCACCTGATGCTCAATGGCTTGAAGAAGTGGAGACAGTTTATGTCCCAATGGTTTTGGACGAGCGGCATTGGGTTGGCCTAGCAATCAATTTGAAGATGTGGCTAATTGAAGTTCTAGACCCAAATGATAACTTATACAGTTATAAGCAGGTTAGTAACGAACTGGAACCCATCTTGGTAATGTTGCCTTACATGATAAGGAAACTATGTAGTGAACACGGAACCCAGTGACATGGGTACAAGCCATTTGTGTTACAGCGTGCAAAAGACCACTACAAAAACATACGTTCTAGGGATTGTGGGCCACTAGCGATGAAGCTGTTGGAGTTGTATGCTAATGATGCACACAACGATGAAATCACCAACCTGACAGATGTGAAAGTTAATGAGCTTAGAAAGGCATACGCGATGGACATATACAAAGAGCTTGTCCTTCCCCTGTACTTCCCTTAGCAGATTGCATGGCTGAACTTGTTCCTCCCATAGATTATGGATGTGTTGTTTTGTCAAAACTATGTTGATCACCTACATGTTTTGTCTGCTAAGTTTAAGATTTTTTTGGTACTAGTTGATCATGTGTTCGTGATAAGACTCTCTTTTTAGGAATGTACCCTCTTTTGTTGTTTTTCTTAAGACATACACTATCAATGTATAATGTTTGACAAGGAGTTGAACACCTTATGTTATCCACAGTTACTGTGTACAATTAAACCGTTTGTTTAGATGATGCTGTATATGATTATATCGATTTGTACAGACTATGTTTTTCGTGGATGCAAGCCAGTGGATGTCATTGGGTAGATATCGTTTGTTCGAAGTGTTTGAATCGGTTTGTAGTTATATTTAACTTTTTAAAAACAATAGATTTGAAACAGTGTGAATCAGTTTGTAAAAAACTCAATTTTCTAAGGAATACCAATATTTTACTGTAAACTACGTCGTTTAGGTGAGTCTTTCGCCTCAGTGATACCCTAATTCGCGAACCTGAGATTAACTGATTCGCATACCTTCGTCTTCAGGTATCTGAATTTGACAATTTTTCATTTTCCTTAGACCAGCAAAGAAGATCTTGCGATGGAACCGATTGCTAATTCTCTGCAATTGCCCACGCCCTTACCCGCCGATATAGCTACCCGTCTAAAAATCTGTTATTGGTCGGACCCGAGGGGATTGACCCTGTCCTTTCTGTTGAGACTCTATTGAAGGTACGATTGGAAAAAAATGGTGACTTCGTCTGGTGGTCTGATCCGATTTCCTGGTATTATCCATTGTTTCGTAAGTGCTTTAATCTCAGAAACCCCTACGCTTTTTATGTTGAATGCTTGCATCTAGCATTCCATGATTCAGAACTTCTAAGGGCAATTGACATTCTTACGGAAATTAAGGATGTATACCCTCATGTAAGTTGTTATTTCTTATGTTAAAATGGTGTGGTGGATTGGATTGTGATGAAGATTATGTCGATTTCCGGAAATGTCATCGGTTTAGATAAGTACAGTTGATGGGGTCAGAAATTGTTGATCATATCATGGCAATTGGACCGAAACAATGTGATACGTACTCGAAAATTTGGGAGATGGAAGACTACGGTGAATGTTGGTGGTATCATGCGATGCTGAAAGAATTTAACAATGAGCCTTATGATAGTTGCATTTATTTTTACCTTTCACGTGAGATTTGTAGGCTTTCTTAAGAACTCGCTTTGTTCATTGTATGAATCGTGCAGCTTTGCCGATGGATTTCAGTGTATAATCAGCTTTCTTAAGAACTCGACTTTATATGTAGTAATCTCTTTAGCAGTAACATTTTCGGTTGATGTATAACAATTTACATATTATGTTTGTATATTTTCAAAGTATGTAGTTCGTGGATATCAAATAGTGGATGTGAGTTGGTGGATATCGGTTGTTTGAAGTCTTTGAATCGAGTTGTATATATAAGTTTTGTTATTTTGTTAAGGAATACCAATATTTAATAATTAATAGTAAACTACGTCGTTTTGGTGAATGAGTATATGATCATACCGATGTGTGCAGACTATGTGTTTTGAGGATGCAAATCAGTGGATGTCATTTGGTGGATATCGCTGGTTCGAAGTGTTTGAATCAGTTTGTATTAATATTAAACTTTTTAAAAACAACAAATTTGAATCTGTTTGAATCGGTTTGTAAACAACTGAATTTTCTAAAGAGTACCAATATTTTACTGTAAAGTACGTCGTTTAGGTGAAATATTACTCCCTTCGTACTTTCCCCTCAATGATACCTTAATTCGTGAACCTGCGATTAACTGATCCATACCTTCGTCCTCCGCATCACCTGAGATTAAGTGTCGTCTGGTTTTGGGTTTTTTCGAGACGACAGTCTCATATAATGTCTTCCTCGACGCAACTTCATCGTCCTCCTCAGGTATCTGAATTTGCCAATTTTTTATTTTCCTTAGACCAGGAAGATTGCAGATAACTTAAAGAAAGGGTTTATTGATGGGTATATGTATTTTGTAGCAAATTTGGGATGCCGAGATCACGGGTTGCCTAACCTGTGTCGTTGTGGAGAAACTTCAGTGATGAGAACCTCAGGGACTGCCCGAAATCCAGGACTCCTTTTCCATTGTTGTCCCAAACGAACCGAAGGGGTAAGAACACATTAATCTTACCTGAATCTGTATTTTGAAAACAATGTGATTTTAGCTGTTTTTATTGTTCAGGACAAATTCCATTTGTTTAAATGGACTGATGAATGTGTGGTAGAAGAAGTGAAAGATTTGAAGGCAGTCATAATTGAGCTTAGAGGAGAAATTTCGGATCTTAGGACAGTGGTTATTGGTTTAGAGAAAGCTAATGAAGATACGAAAATGTCTCTTGTGAAAGCTGAGGAAGAAGAAAAGAAATGCGTGACTGAGGTTGTGAGGATGAAGAAATTTATGGTATTGGGGATTGGCCTTGTCGTGTTTTACTATTACCTGTTTGTCTGATTGTTAAGGGGATTTATGCTTTTGTGTGTATTTGTGTACCTTTAAAGTTTATCCTTAGTTGTTTGTTTGAATGGATTTGGTATGGATTTAGCATGATATTTGTTTATCCTTAGTTGTTCTTTGTTAATTGTTTTTCTGCCTAATTTTTTGCAGTTTATCAAGCTATTATGAGTAATAAAGAAATTAAGAAGTGTCTTAAAGTGGAACTTCATAAATTGTTGAAGAAAGTGTGTAATGAACTCGTTGAATGTGTAGAGTATCCACACTTGATAATTTAACTGAAGCGGTTTAGTAATTATTGTGTATTTACGTGGACAAATTGAGGTGGACAGGAACGATGTTATTTCGTGTATCACAAAGTGTATTGAACTCGTTGAATGTGTAGAGTATCCACACTTGATAATTGAAGTGAAGCAGTTTAGTAATTATTGTGCGTTTACGTGGACGAACTGAAGTAGACAGGAACGATGTTATTTCGTGTAACCGTGAAACCAAAGTTTACTGAAGAAGTATTTGAGAAAACCAAAAAACTAAGGACAGTAGTTTAAAGACAAGTAATTGAACTGAAGCTGTTTAGTTGTTATTGTGCGTTTACGTGGACGAACTGAAGTGGACAGAAACGATGTGATTTCATGTAACTGTGAAAGCAGTTTACTGAAGAAGTAGTTTAGAAAACCAAAAAACAAAGGATTCTAGTTTAAAGACAAGGAGATCATACAATCTTTAATGTTTCCTGACCTAACTCTGAATCCTAACTTTGAAATTCTACCAAAATAAACCTTGTTGAACTCTTATTGACATCTTGCGACAAAACGGCGCCCAAATCTTTTCATATTGGGTTAGTGCAGCAGGTACAGTTATGACTAACCTCCTTGCAACGAGAGCATCTGTTTGTGGAAACTTTGGCTGTCTTCTCCTTCAACAGAGAGATAGCATAAATGGTGGTAATTCTGAAACTAGAAGGTTAATTTCAGAAGATAGAAGCATTTTAACTTACTTGTATATCACCGGTTGACGGGATCCTTGCTTCGCGACATCTCCCGGGAGGTCTTTTTGTCAGCGGTGGTAGCACTATCCTTTTGGCTATGTCTTTAGGGATTTCAAGATCAGATGCTTCCGCGTGTGGTTGAATCGACTCTCCGTATGTATTGATCCATGTTGGTCTCTTGTAACAATCTGTTACAGTCTTTCCATATGGCAACTCTATAAAGTCAGCAGCCAGTAATGCATATCCGCACTGGATTTTCAGCCTATCAAACACTTTGTATGAACAAATCTTTTTATCCAGATCCACCAGGTTCATATTACCAAACATGTCTATAACTTGGCAGGTCCAAGTACCAGTCTTGTTAATCTTATTGACTTCCACCTAAGACTTGATTAATGTCATCTGCTTGTCTACTTCAATAGAGAAATTCCCTCTATGGTTGCTTGCCTTCTTCTGCCTTGCAGCAAACCAACGAGTCATCATTGCTTGTATGAACAATAGCATTTCAACAATTGGCGATTGCCTCCCTTTACTTAGCACTTTGTTTAGGGTCTCTGCAATGTTACTTGTCATCAGGTTGTATCTATTACCTTTAAAATAATACATGGACCAATGTGCAATTCCAATCTTTTGTAAGTATATTGCACAGTCGATACTAGCAGTTTTTATCTTGTTGAAAGCTAACTGAAATCCTCCAAGACGGTAAGCATACGCAGCCTGTCATACTAGCTTTGCAAGGCCTGGTCGGTGAAATGTTGCATTCACATTCCTTTGTAAATACACAATACAGCAACCACGCTTTGCTTGGGGGAAGATACGGGACTTTGCGATGTAAATTGATTGGTGCCTATCGGATATGATTGTCAAGTGTGGATTGTCAGCGACGATCTGTTCCAACTTCATCAAAAACCATGTCTATGCCTCGTTGTTCTCATTGTCCACAACAGCAAAGGCTAGTGAAAAAACCTGGAAGTTTGCATCCTGCCCCTTGCGGTAAGTAACACACTTTTATACCTTCCTCCTAGATGTGTACCATCCAAAACTAGAACAAGCCTAAGTTTCCTAAAGCCTTTGATTGACGCTCCAAATGCAAGAAAAGCATACAAGAACCTGTCATTGCCATGCTCATCTGGTTCCGTTACCAAATCAGTTATAGTTCATGGGTTGTTTTCTTTCAAACAATGGAGATACTGAGCCAACTTAAGATAAAAATCATCGTCACCGCCTCTAATACTTTCAACAGCTTTTTCTTTGGCCTTGTCGCATTTCATATATGATGGTGATACACGTAGCTCCTCAAGAACCATTTGTTGCAAATCCATTGCTCGTGATCCTGTTAATGGATCACCAAACTTTGCCTTGCAAAGAGCAGCAATGACCCTAGATGTGACATTGTTTTTGTAATGATTCTTAGTTTTGATGTCACATATGTGCTCGAGCTTCGCCTGTTTTATCACGTAATTTCCTATGTTTGAATCCTCTTGTGCCTTGATATGCCAATCGCACATTTCATCAGGACAACTGAGAATAAAGTAATGACGCTTAGTACGAGTCTGTTTAAAGCTAATCTGTTTCTTAATAACATATACTGCAAGTGATATTTCGCAATCCTCCTTGCTGCCAAAAACCTTCCCCACATAGACATGTTCATCGGATTCATCTATGTCTAAATCCGGGATTTCTTCACCATCATATTCAGTATCATCAAACAATGGTGGTATGTCGAATTCTTCATCATCAATGTCAGCTAAACTCGGGCCACTTCGATGTGCCTTGTATCCTGAGTTTGTTTTAACAGAGCCACTGAAAGCAGGATTTGATTCTTCTTTCTTAGGCATGCCACCTACGCTATTGCTCGAACCATTCAAGACAACCATATGATCAAAAGTATCGTTAGAGCTACATAATACCTCTTTCCTTTTCATCTACTTCTTTTTATCCACTCCCTCCTGTGAACACATGATTTCAACAACATTTGAAGCACCATAGTCATTGTCGATAAATTTTCTCCAAAAATCAGTATCATAACCCCGAGGCCTGGTATCATTCTCATCATAATCAGAGGTATCAATGCCTAAGTCAAATGCAGGAAAGCCTTCGTCTCCAACTTTTGCTTCTTCTTCATCAGATTCAGATTCAATATCAGGTTTCTTTCCCTTGGCCACAGAATAGAGAGCTTCGGCAAGTTCCGCTTCTGCTATTAGGTCTTCATCAGTGAGAATGGGGTTTGCCTTAGATCAGACTGACCCTAAACCAACATGTTCACCCGACAAATCGTTTGAGGGGACTTTGGTGTTGGATTTGTTGCTCAAACAAGGGGTAGTAAAGACGCGTTGCCGTTTTGTCTCTGTACCAGGAGTTGAAAATCCACTACTTGATTGAGATGCCCCATCAGAACTTCGTTTAGGAGATGAGTGAAACTTCACAAACAAAGTAAGAGATTTGTTCACCCTCAACTGACTAACAAAGAAATCAAGGGCACCATTGCTTGTGAGCAACACCGGCGGCGTTTTAACACCGGTTACGAATGACCCACTGTTCACAGGCCAATAACTAAGACTCGTGATATGCTCGTCCTCAGACAAACCAAACTCAGTCACAACATTGTCTAAAAACTCAGACAGCTTAATACCAAGTTTCAGAACAACAATCCTTGACATACGGTACTTGTCGATCACAAAATCCCAAGTCTCGTCTTCTCTGAAACGCCATTTGCCGCAAATCACTAGGCAGTCCTCCGGCGTTGAGATATCGGAAATCATCGATGTGTCCACCGTAATACCAACCACGAAAAAAGCTCCAACTTGGTTGTACACGAAAACCTTATCCTCAACTATAGTTGGTCACAGCTCACATTAGAGACATTTTTGTCTTTCCAAATGCCAAAAACAAGGGAAAATGTGTCTAAGAAAAAAAGTGCCCCAACAGAAAAAAAAAAAAAAAAAGCCAAAGAAAGTGTCTCTGAATGTAATTATTTCTCCATCAAAACTACGATTTGAAATTCAAATCTTACTGTGTATTCTCAAAAGAAATTTTGGAAGGCACTCCAAAACTCAAGGTTAAATCCGATATATCTACTTGGCCGACTCACCAAGATGCACAAAATGAGTTCGAGAAAGATCATCAATTGTGTCTTGTAGCAAAAGGCCTCAATCCACAATATCATAATCCAGCTAAAATCAATACTAATCTTCCAAAGTATTAGATTTTATCAATAAAGTGGAAGCGAAAATGAATTTCTTCAGATGATCTCGTTAAATTGGTAAATATTGATCTGCGGTTTCTTTCTGGCCTTTATCTTTACCATTCTGATATGTTATATAGTGGATGGTCATCCAATCCCTTATATATTATTTGGGAAGTGACTTTTTGGAGTTTGTGTACATGTCAACTCCACAATCATGACATGGCATAACATTTATTGTGACTTGAAAAAACACTTATATTGTAATTAACTTTTGATTTAAAAATTCAATCTCATAAATATCTCTTCGAATCTTCTTAAAACATTTTTTAAAGTTTCACTTACAAATCACATAACAAAATACATACCTACGTACAACTATTAAAAGTATATGTTATCTTATAACTAAGCTAATTTAAAAAACCCTTAAATCTCTTAACAAAGTACATGTACCTATATATGTACAAATATTAAAAATATATGCTAATTTAAAAATATATGATAATTTATACAAATATTAAAAGTATAAAATTCATAATCTTTTTTAAATTAGCATATACTTTTAATATTTGTATATACTTTAATGAGAGAAATTCATCTCTAAATCTTATATTTTCGTAATTATTTCATATAAATAAAAGAATCATTTTTCTTTAACAAAATATTAAAAAGTGTAAACATATTTTTTTATATCTTTATATTAATAGGACACAACAAACGTTTGAAAGACAACAAAAAAAGGAAAAGGTAGAGTATATGGTTTATGTTGTATGAAAAATTATTAAATTTTATTTGCTTACGAAGAATTGCTCATACAACGTCGATTTCAGTTTTTATTCAAAATTCAATCTAAAGAAAAAGATTTTCTTAAAAAAATTATCAAATAGGGGGTTTAATCTTTTAGAGAGGAATCTCAACTTTGTATAATAGATTATGTACTCTAATATATTAAATTATTATACATTTGATTTGACACGTTGTATTATTAACAAAAAAAATTATTGACAAAAAAAATTAACAACTATATATCAACAAAAATGTATATAATATAAATCAAAATACATATTTTCACATTTTTAAAATGTAAAACTGAAAAAAAAATTATAAATAAATTAACCGCGTATACGCGGGCTAGTCACCTAGTCAGGAAGCAAATGATTTAACAATGGTATAGTATGTTGGCTAAAGGTAACTATGGATTCTATCGAGGTCAAGTAGGGTTAGTTATTGGGGATTTTAATGACAACAAATTTGGACATGAGAAAGAGGGAGGCTCTTAGAGCATGTTTATCAATGAGACTTTTAAGAGTATCAAGTAATAAAAAAAGGAAAAAATGGTAACAAAGGAGAGAGAAGAAGAGATGGGAAGAGAGAGTCTCAGTATACAGAAACGTTTCACAGGATTTTTAGAGACTTTTGTACAAGTGTCACAATTTGATTGGTTATATCTATTTTTATTGTTTTAAAACTTAAATAAATAATTAAATTAATTTTAAATTATTAAATTAGAGATTTTTGAGAAGCTCATTGATAAACATGCTATTATCGATCTGGAGCCTCTTTTGAGATGTTTAGAAGAATGCTATCAATTTTTGCTTTGCATGATTTGAGAATCTTGGGTGATCATTGCACTTGGATAGGCCAAAGACACTCTTATACTGTTAGAGCTTACATAGATAGAGTGGTAACAACAATTGACTAACTGGATCTTTATCTTATAACCTATGCTTGTAATATGAAACAGAGACACAAACGAGTTGGCTGCAAACTTGATTCTTCTTATTCCTTCATTAGAGACATAGCTCTATATATATAATCAGCTTACAACCTATTTGCCTTAAACATAGGAACTACTAAAAGATTGAATCAAACTCCTAAAAAACCGAAAACATGTCCTTATCAATCAGACTTTATTAAACCCAAAACAAGACTAAATAACTATGACCTAATTCAAAACCCACGACCCAATCTTCCTTACACATCCTCCCTTAAACTACAACCTTTCGGTTTAGTTTACACCAGAACCTCGCAGACCCCAAGCAAGTCACGCAGCTTCTCGAAAGTGTCCATCTTCAATGGCTTAGTTAGTATGTCTGCAATTTGCTCGTTGGTTCTACAGTGAATCAATTCCACAACTCCATCATTAGTTAGATTTCTAAGAAAATGAAATCTTACATCAATATGCTTGCTTCTCTTGTGCATAACCGGATTATTTGACAGCTTAATTGTGGAAATGTTATCGCAGTACACAATCGTGCTTTCTCCTTCCTTTTGAGCCAACCCGATGCACTCCAAAATTCTTCTTAACCATATGACTTGACACGCACAAGTAGCGGCTGAGACGAATTCCGCTTCAGTCGTGGATAGAGTGACCACTGGTTGTCTTTTTGATGACCATGATATTGCGACATTACTCAAGAAAAATACATACCCAGATGTGCTTTTCCTTGTGTCCAAATCCCCAGCATAATCACTATCAGAATAAGCTTCAAGAATACTTCCCCCATTCCTCATATAATGTATTCCAAGATTGATTGTACCTTTCACATATCGAAGTACTCTCTTCACCACTCCCATATGAGTTTGCCTCGGATTATCCATGAACTTGATAATCAAGCTTAGCACAAACATCAAGTCGGGCCGTCTAGCTGCCAAGTACATTAGACACCCCACCATTTGCTTGTACAGTGTCGAATTAGTTTTTCCACTCGAATCTTCTTTTACCAATTTTGTTCCAGGAACAATTGGATTTCTTACGGCATTGCATTCCTCCATCTTGAACCTTTCAAGGATTTCACGAGCATACTTCCTCTGACTCATATATATACCTGTGTCATCTTGTATTATTTCCACTCCAAGGAAATACTTCATCTCCCCCAAATCAGACATTTCAAACTCTGTTTTCATCGAAGCTTTAAACTCTTCCACCATGATTGAATCACTTCCTATCACAATCATATCATCAACGTATAATGATACAATCAGCAAGTTACCTTTATTGTCAGATTGGACAAAGAGTGTGGGTTCATGAGGACATTTCTCCAGCCCCCTTTGTGTGAAATATCGCTCAATGCGGCTGTACCAAGCTCTAGGCGCCTGTTTGAGCCCATACAATGCCTTTTTGAGCTTGTATACTTCTGATTCATGGCCTTTCTTCTCATATCCTTGTGGCTGATCAACATATATTGTTTCTGTGAGTTCTCCATACAGGAACGCACTCTTCACATCAAGCTGATAGACTTTCAATCCTTTTTGTGCTGCTACTGCCAATATCGCTCTAATGGTGTCCCACCGAGCAACTGGTGCAAAGACTTCAGTGTAATCTATTCCATACTTCTGCGCATATCCCTTTGCCACCAATCTAGCTTTGCACTTATCCACTTTTCCGGTTTCGTTAAGCTTAGTTTTGAAGATCCACTTTACCCCAATTGTGTTGTCACCAGGTGGCAACCGACAGAGTTCCCAAGTTTCGTTCCGTTCAATGGATTCAATTTCTTGATCCATTGCTTCTCTCCACTTCTCTTCTTGTACTGCTTCTTCAAAACTTGTCGGATCTGTAATGGTGGAGAACAATCCAAATACTTCCATAAACAGAACAAAATTTACTCCATCTTCATCATCTTCCGACATATCCTCTTCGGTGACATAATCTCGCATCCACGTCGGAGTAGCTCTCGTTCTTTGTTGACCGTGAGCAGCTACAACCGGTGGTGGACTAATATCACTCCCTTCTTCTGGTTCGATATTAAGTTCCTCATCATCATCTCCAGAATCGACAAAATCATAAACATTAGGTTCCTCCCTTGATTCACTGCACCATTCCCATTCTGTATCTTCATCAACCACCACGTCTCTGCTAATTATGATTTTATCCTCCACCGGGTCGTATAGCCTGTATGCTTTGGACTCTTCACTTACTCCAAACATAACACACTTAATGCTTTTGTCATCCAGCTTCTTTCGCTTTTCTTTTGGGATATGTACGTGAGCAATACAGCCAAATAGCTTGAAGTGACTTACAGATGGTGTACGACCACTCCAGGCTTCTTCTGGAGTCACCCCCTCTAAGGCTGTTGTAGGACTTCGATTTAGCACATACACACTCCAGTTTACTACTTCAGGCCAGAACCTTTTTGGCACTTTCTTCCCTTTCATAACACTACGAACCATGTTTAGCATTGTTCTGTTTTTCCTTTCCGCAACACCGTTTTGTTGCGGAGTGTATGCTGCTGTCAGTTGTCTCTGGATGCCATGATTCGCACACATCTCCTTAAACTCGGTTGAATTGTATTCCCCCCCTCTATCTGTTCGCAGACACTTGATCAACAACCTTGTCTCTCTTTCTACACGAGCTTTGAATTGCACAAATGCTTCCATGGCCTCAGATTTCTCTGACAAAAACTGCACCCAACATTTTCGTGAGAAATCATCTATAAAGGTGATTATGTACCTTTTCTTGCTGTTGGATTCAGGTGTGAGAGGACCGCATAAATCAGAGTGAATTAACTGCAGCTTTTCCGCTGCTCTCTAGTTGCTCCTTTTTGGTATATCATCTCGTTGTTGCTTTCCGTTTAAGCACTCTTCACAGAGCTTGTTTGGAACTTTGATTTCTGGTAACCCTGTCACCATATCTCCATTCTTTAGTTCCTTTAGACCTTTGTAACTCAGATGTCCGTATCGACAATGCCACAGAAACGTGTTATCTTCGGTCGATGTCTTGAAGCAGGTGGCTTCACGCGGCATTGTTTTTGCGATGATCACGAACATCCGGTTAGCTGTCATAACTGTCTCCATGATAAATCCTCTGGTTGGATGATAAAGCCGACATACTTTGTTCTGCATCAGAAAAGAGAATCCCTTTTCAAGCAATTGTCCGATGCTTAAAAGGTTATTTTTTAGCTCGGGAATGTAATACACATTCGTGATAAGATGTGCAGTTCCGTTAACTTCCATCTTCACATCCCCTCGTCCCATCACTGACATCTTCGAATTGTCTCCAAGCTTGACATGATGATTGTAAGTTTCATCAATGTCACTGAACCACTCTTTCTCTCCACACATGTGATTGCTACAACCTGAGTCCAGAAACCACAGTTTCTCCTTCTTTTCCACCTCCGCATACGCCATTAGAACCATCTCTTCCTTTTCATCAAACTCAGCAAAATTTGCAGCATTGTTCTCCCAGCTCGGACATTCGTTTTGATAATGGCCAAGCTTATGGCACTTGTAACACTCAACCAAAGCCTTATTGATGAATCCCCTTTCGGATCCTCTTTATCCTCTTCCTCTCGCACCTCCTCGGAATCCGCCTCTTCCTCGATTCCATTGTTGTCCTCTTCCTGGTTCTCTGGTCACCTGCAACACATGTTCCTCATTCTCCTTCTTTTTAAACTTATGCTCGTGAACCAGCAGGGAACTTTGAAGCTCATCGATCGATAGCTTCTTGATATCCTTTGACTCTTCGATAGCACATACGATGTATGTGAATCGCTCCGACAAGGTTCTTAGCACTTTCTCTACCACCTTAGCATCAGGCATGTCTTCTCCGAGATTTCTCATATCGTTGGCCACGATCATCACCCTTGAGAAATAATCTGTTACGCTTTCACCGTTCTTCATCTCAAGAACCTCGAAATCTCTTCTCATCCTTTGGAGTTGTGCACTCTGCACACGCTCATTCCCTTGAAACTTTGCCTTCATCGAATCCCATAACTCCTTGGAACTGTTCTTCTGCAAGATCTGTTTTAATATCACCTTATCAATGGCAGCAAATAGGTAATTTTTTACCTTGAGATCTTTGAGTTTCAGCTCCGCCAACTCCGTTCGTTGCTGGCCATTGAGCACCGTTCCGCGCAGTGGCTCTGTGATTCCTTCTTCAATTAGGTTCCACCATTCTTTGGATCGTAGCAAGTTCTCCATCAACATGGTCCAATGTTCGTAATCCCCATCGAACTTTGGTATGCTTAGCAATCCATCTTTCTCTGAACCCATGGCTCTTATACCAATTGTAATATGAAACAGAGACACAAACGAGTTGGCTGCAAACTTGATTCTTCTTATTCCTTTATTAGAGACATAGCTCTATATATATAATCAACTTACAACCTATTTGCCTTAAACATAGGAACTACTAAAAGATTGAATCAAACTCCTAAAAAACCGAAAACATGTCCTTATCAATCGGACTTTATTAAACCCAAAACAAGACTAAATAACTATGACCCAATTCAAAACCCACGACCCAATCTTCCTTACAATGCTCAAGTTTTACCTTGGGAAGGTTCTGATCATACGCCTCTCTTAATGCATTTGGATCATAGCGAGTGGAACAAATGTAAATTGTTCTGATTTTATATTTTATAGTAGATGGCATTTAAATGAAGGAGTAAATAGTGAACATTAGGAAAGTTTGAATGAATCAATGTTATTTGATTCCTTCTTATCATTTTAGCAAAGCATTGGAGCTTTTGCAGGCGTAGTTTATCAAAGTAGAAATCTCAGAATCTTACAAACTCGTTAAACGAGATAAAAGAGTTCAAAATTTCACTTCACCAGACCTCAAAAGTTTCTCCTCTTGATTTTAATTTGTAGTATCAAATCCCAGCGTCGTTATGCGTATAGAATGGAAGAGAAGTTTTCGCAAACAAATAGTAGGATTCTCTGGTAAAAAGCAGGGGATAAAAACACAAATATTTCATGCTAAAACAAAGCAAAGACGATCTTTTAATCGTATAACATCTCTTCTAAATGCAGCTGGCTAAATTTGCTCTAAACATACAGATATTGAGAGAATAATTCATTCTTATTTTAGTAATCTCTTGCAGAAGATGCAACCTAGAGTAACATAGGATATGAATGCTCTAATCATGCCGGTAACAAAGGATGAGGTTTATCAAAGCATCTGGTCTTAATGGATAAACAGTTAGATTTGAAAAAATTGTATATTTTTTTTAATATAGACATGCCTTTTAAAAAATTCTTAATAGATTTTTAGTTAAAATTTAAGAAAGTGACACTTGAAAGGAAAAAAGACAAACAATTGTCTTAAAACATGCATTAGGTATTTTGTGATAGATTATGAGAAGAGAAAAGACATGAAAATGGAAAGGGTAAAAAAGTGGGGGCGGTGGAATAAAAAGGGCAGAAAGTTACCGTTTTGGAGTGAATCTCCTTTACAAGCAAGCAAATGCTTTATTGCATGTACTCACAACACACAACCCCTTTTCTCCTCCGCATAAGATTCCTCCTCTCTCGTTCTCTTCCTCACCTCTCTCTCTCTCTCGGAACTGTAGAAGAAGACGTTTTGTTTTGTTTTGTTTTGAACCTCTCGTCGCGTAACTCCAAGCTCAAGCACCTCTCTACGATTCCGACTCTTAGGTACCATCTTCTTCTCTCTGCTGGGTTTTTCCTGGGTTTCTTTCTTCTACTTGTGTGAGAAACCCACTAGATTCGCTAATCTTTTTCTCTAGGTTTTCTTTTCTAGTATCATGGTCCAATTTTGGGTTTCTTTTTCCTTTTATAAAAATGACTCCTTTTTTGGTCTTCGGTCATTTCCTTCACTTTCTGATTTTCGATTACGCTTACAGAACTCCTTGATTTGTTCAATCGGTTTGGTATTTTCTTGTCTACGGTATGTGCCTTGCATATATATTCTCTCGCCCTAGTTTCGGATTTGTCCTGGAATTCCAATTACAACAAAAAGTTGCCTTTTTGGTGTGATTCTGATTGTTTCGCATCTATTTGTTTATGCAACTGGAACTTGGTTCAAAAAAGTTTACTCTTTTCATCAAGGGTTTACTTGACAAGTTTTAAGCAGGTTACTAGGTTAAGGTAATAGCTCAGATTGGCCAGTGCTGTTTATCTTTCAGGGAATTTGCTCTCTAATTGTAGATTGACTTTTTGGTTGTTTCGTGCTTTGGTATGTATGATGGGGCTGGAAACTTTGATTGTCTTCTTTTATTGCTCTTATTTCTTGTTTTACTTGTGTTTGTCTTGGGAGTATCATAAGCTTGTTCCTTTTGTTTGTTAGAGACTCCTCTGTGTTCATTGCCTTGGATTTATGTATTCTCTTGGTCTTTGCTTGGGATTTACTTTCTTTTTTTTGAAGTAGACGGAGGATAGAGTTTTGAGATTTGAGAGAATGATCATGTCTAGCTAATAGAAACTATCCTGCAATGCACAATTTCATTCTTTCTCTTTCTCTTTCTTGATGTAATTTGACAATAAAAAGGACTGTTTTCTCTCATATTCAGCATGAATACAATGATACTCTGACACCTTTGCATTACATATAGTTTATCGAAACAAATGAGTCGCTATTTCTTAAATATCTCGTCTAGTTATTTCCGATTGGATCTTGCCAGGGGTTGGTGCATTGATGCCGAGAATATAGTCTCACTGGAACTCTTTGTATCCTGAAAAGAAATATTAGATTTTCCTATCGGTTTTTTTTTTTAGTGCTTGTTCACTAGTTCTAGTTCACTTGATAATCTTTAAAGAATTTTATGTTTTATTGAAGTGTGTTTGTGTTTGTTAGTAGTTTTTGTTAGAGTTAAGGATCATACATAGGAATTAAACCCAGGGCCTTCTTTATTGAAATCAAAATGCAGAACACTGTTCCCTCGATATAACTAAACCCTCACCAAGCCTATTAGGGAGGATGGATCTCGCCAATGGGTCCTCCATCCTAATTATAAGAATCTCAGAAAGCACTTAGTAGAAGAATTCCTAGTTAGAATAGTAATTATAGCCTTGATTACATATTATCACCCTTATGATCATACCTCACGGCTTTGAATTTCTGTCACTTTTATGTTATTTCTTGGTCTAATTTTTGTAAGATAGTATATCTGCAGGTTGTAAATCTAACTCTGTAATTTGTTTTTGGCATGTAAGCTTGGAAAATGGGTGCATCAACATCTAGAATAGATGAAGATAAAGCCTTACAGTTATGTCGAGAAAGAAAAAAATTCGTTCAACAAGCACTTGATGGAAGGTGTTTGTTAGCCGCTGCTCACGTTTCATACGTCCAGTCTCTTAAGAGTACTGGAACTGCCCTCAGGAAATTTGCTGAGACTGAAGTTCCAGTTGAATCTTCTTTGTACACATCCACTAGTGCAACACCAGAACAACCACTTGCTCTAATCGAGAAATCAGTTTCTCATTTGTCGTACTCTCCTCCACCTGCTTCACATTCCCACCATGAAACGTATTCTCCTCCTTTGTCGCCTCCTAGTTCCAGTCCATTCCAGGTCAATCATATGAAATTCAGAGGGTTTTCTTCAAAAAAAGTTGAAGAGAAACCGCCAGTTTCAATTGTTGCCACTGTCACCTCATCTAATATCCTACAGAGCAGACCTATGGAAAAGATGGAATTAACCCCATTTGAAGAATCTTCTTCCATGCCACCTGAGACACCTCCTTGGGATTATTTTGGTCTTTCTCATCCAATTGACAACCAATTTTCTTCTTCTCATGTTGGAAATGGTCATGTGTCGAGATCTGTTAAGGGGGAAAATGAAAGTCCAGAGGTGGAGGAAGATGGCGAGAATTTTTCTTTTCAAGAAAGGGAAGAGTCCAGAGATTCGGATGATGATGAGTTTGATGAGCCCACAAGTGATACACTTGTGAGAAGCTTTGAAAACTTCAATAGAGTGCGTCGTGATCACAGTGCTTTGCCTCAAAGAGAGGGAGTGGAAAGCGAGTCCTCAGATGCTGAGAAAAGTAAAACTCCTGAGTTATCACCACCGGTGACGCCTTTACCAGCTACTCCAGTGAACAAAACACCGAACAAGGGAGATCACCTTGAGAACAAGCTTCCTCCCAGGGACTTCTTGTCAAGCATGAAAGAGATAGAGTTGCTTTTTGTTAAAGCTTCAGAGACTGGAAAAGAGGTTCCTAGGATGCTTGAAGCCAATAAATTGCATTTCCGTCCTATAGTTACATCAAAAGACAGTAATAATTTTCATCTCTTGAAGCCTTGCATGTATATGCATGCACAAAGTCCACCTTAGCTAATATATAGTTTCCGTGCTTCTAAATTGCTTACTGGTTGGAACTCATATTTGACCAAAAAAAAACTCTTTAATCGTATATCTCTGCTTTTTGCAGGTGGCTCCGGTGCTTCATCACTGTTCAAAACCTGTCTTTCTTGTGGGGAAGACCCCAGAGATGTTCCAGAAGGTAAATTTACTTATTTACATTTTGGGGTTAAAAGCTGTTTTAGATCTATGGAGTGGTTACAGTTTGAGTTGCTTGTGCAGAGCCTGCTCAGGACTCGATGAAATACTTGACCTGGCATAGGACTGAATCTTCACGATCCTCATCTTCCCGGAATCCTCTCGGAGGATTGAATTGTGATGATGTGGAAGAGCTCAATAGCAATCTCTTTGAAAACATTTGCATGATTGCTGGAAGCCATGCTTCAACCCTAGACAGACTGTTTGCGTGGGAGCGGAAGCTGTATGATGAAGTTAAGGTACTTATAGTTCATTTTCCAGATTTGACAAATCAAGAAAATGCACTTAAAATATGTAATGTGATTCTGTTATTTTTTTGGTTTCAGGGGAGTCAAACTGTGCGAAGAGAGTATGACGAAAAGTGCAGAGTTTTGAGAGAACTTGAATCAGAAGGTAAAGGTTCACAAAGAATAGACAAGACACGTTCGGTTGTCAAAGACCTTCACTCCAGAATCAGAGTGGCGATTCATAGGATTGACTCGATATCAAGACGGATTGAAGAACTACGTGACAAAGAGCTCCAGCCTCAACTTGAGGAACTTATCGAAGGGTGTGTGTTAAGTCACTCTCCAGTAAACTCAATTCTTTTGATTTCAAATTTGACCTGAACCTTCATATATATCATTTCTTGGATGGGAATAGGTTGAGCCGAATGTGGGAAGTGATGTTGGAATGCCACAAGGTTCAGTTTCAGCTAATATCAGCTTGTTACAGAGGCGGAAACATGAAACTCAACGTGCATTCAGAGTTGCACGGACAAGTAACGTCTCACCTGGAAGATGAGCTCAGCGCATTGGCCTCACGCTTCACAAAGTGGATCACAGGCCAGAAATCTTATATTCAAGCGATAAACGATTGGCTGGTGAAATGTGTCGCCTTACCAAAACAATCCTCCAAGAGAAAAAGGCGTCAACCACAACCGTCTTTGAGAAACTTTGGTCCTCCCATTTATGCAACCTGTGGAATCTGGCTCGAAAAGCTTGAAGGTTTACCTACCAAAGAGGTTTCAAGCTCCATTAAAGCACTTGCTTCTGATGTCGCCAGGTTCTTGCCACGACAGGAGAAGAATCGCACCAAGAAACATCGATCTGGTGAGAACAAAGGCGATCTGACGGCTCACATGTTGCAAGATGAGACGTTGGAGGATTGTGGTCCGGGATTTGATCGATTTAGGACAAGCTTGGAAGGATTTGTTGGCCAGCTCAACCAGTTTGCAGAATCATCAGTGAAAATGTATGAGGAACTTAAACAGGGAATCCACGAAGCCAAGAACAAGTACGAGCAGTTGAGGGCTTATTCCCAGGGTAACTGATTTTTTTTTTTTTTTTTTACTGGGAAAAGTGACAGGTTAAAATTTTGGAGGGAAAATTGGGTTTGGCATTTGTAAATGCAAAAGATATGTAATAAGAAGATTGGTTCGAGCATGATGAATGTGGAAGATAGTTGTTATAGAATTTTGTGCCACTATACGAAAATCAATGTGGTTTTCGCTTGTCTAAATAGTTGAAGATGATCTTGTCAATTAAAATACTATAATTTTTCTGGTTGAAATAAAAATAAATAAATAAAGTGGCCTATACAGGTTTCAAAAATAAAAAAAAATTAGCACGACGCTCTGACCAACTGAGCTAATAGGCCTTTTCCACCATGACTTTATAGTGCAATATTCGAAAAGAAAGGAGGAACCTACACAACGAATCATGATGATGGACGCAAACGACTTTCCTCTTTCAGAGAATTTCGTCAAAAACAACATCGTTCATAGCCCAAAGATTCTCTCTAAAGCATCAACTCGACTGGTCCGGATCTATTAAGCCAAGCAGAAAAGGTCCTCAAACAGAAATTTCTCTTGCTCATAATCAATTTCTATCAACGATAAATCACAAAGTTGAGCAAATGGCGGACGGCTACAGTAAGCGGCTACACAGCCTTCAGAGTGCCATAGCGGAGATACACAGTCGACTCCATAATCTCCATCAAGAAATGATGTCCATGGCGAAACACATGATGGTAGGAACAACCCAATTCCGCAACAAAGAGGAAGAGACAGCTAGTCTAAAAAACCAATTCAAGGATCTTCAAAGGTGCCTTGAAAGTATGATCCAAAATTAGCGCCAAGAGGATACATACTTTAATCCTTATGGAAGCATGTCATCAGGGATGTCGATGTATCAAGGATCTTATTCTCCTGGATTCCTCTATGGCTATCAAACTCAAACGCCAAGATCCCCAGCACCAGGTTTCCTATCCTCCGATGAGGCTTTCACTTCTCGTTATGGCTCGACTTCATTTGGCAATCCACGTCCTAAAACAACACGAGCAAAACCACGGAGGCAGAAGGAATCAGAATTCTAGGTCAACCCATCTAAACGACCAACTCTCACGTCATCCTCAAGTCACGCGTCTGTTAAAGATAAAAAAGAAAAGGGGAAGGACATCGAATAATCAAATTTTCGATGATCAGCTTGCTCGATACACTCGTCAAAAACTCAGACGAATCTGTTCAGAAACCTACAACTCAAATGGATCAGAGACCCTCGTCCTCAAGACCGATGGCAAAAATCAATCATTTCTCTGACTCAAGCTCAAATTCAGAGGACGAATCTTTACCAAAACAATTTGCTATAGGAGATGGCCCTACTACTCCAAAGGAAGAGCCTAGCATCAACGAGGTCTATTCAACCGATGAAGACATGAATTACACACTCCCAACTCAAGAAGAAATACCGACGAGGCCATTCGCCTCAAAGAACATGGTATTCACTTTTGACGATATTCCTTTTAATAAATGGAATGATCGTTTTGATGAATTTCATGCGTGGAGGAATTCAGAGGCCATTACATCTCCGTTACCTATGGTAATGCAACAATTTACTGTCCAACTATCAGGTGCACTTAAATAATGGTGGAATTCGCTCGGAGAATACAGACAACAACAAGTTTATCAGACAACGATACCATTGCTCCTAGAGAAATCCACAGATAATTCATTGGCACGCCGACACATCTCAAAGAACAGCTACAAGAAGAATTCTTTACAACAAAGTGTTGTTCGATGAAAAAGCGAGATCTAGCAAAACACTTCGAACGACAGACTCGGAGGTACTATATTCTTAATAGTCTCAACAACCCAAGCCTGAAGCAGGGGTTATCTCTCCTCCATAGATGATTATCTTAGCCAACAAACTAAGCTCTACATCAGAGATCAACACCAAACAATCGAAGAAATCTAGATTGGCCAGATTCAACAATATGTCTTCAGAACTCTCGACAAACTGTGCAAGCAAAAGGAGTTCTGGATGGAATACATGGATAAATCAAAACAGCTATCCAAAGTATGTGCCCGGCCATATCTATCCATCAAATGTTCGAAGTCCAAAAAATCGTGCTCATGCGCTACAAGCAAAAAAGGTCGAAGATTCAAGAAACCATTTAAAGTTCGACAACAAAGATTCTTCAGAAAGAAATGAAGCCTCCGCAAAACGACGAAATGCTTTCTATGCCGCAAAGAAGAGAATTTCGCGAAGAATTGTCCAAATAAATCTGCCAAGAGAAGGCAGTATCTGATCAATTCGATATCCAACATCGTACCAGATATCAATCTCGATGACCATGATTTGGAGTCTGTTCTATCCTATGATAGCAACGACAACGACGCCATTTGCGGTTACTTGGAATATGACGACTCTTCCGAAACATCATCTGAAGAAGAAAATGATTGATGTTTCAAGATCACCAAGATGCCGCGACAAGAAGAAATACAGGCACCACATTTACAGGTGACAATCTTCGACCCAGCATGCAAAGAAGATCCAGTTCATGTCATCGCATTTATTGACACTGGAGCTCATACAATGATAATGAATCCCAAGATTCTCTCATCCTCTATGTGGCTACCATATCAACAAGAGTTTCGAGTTACAAACTCCGGCTCATTGACCATCAAGCTCAAGTCAAAACCGATAACCATCGAACTTTTCCCAGGTTACCAGATTACTACTGACGTACTTGGATCCCCAGCGCCCAGGAAGGATCTGATTCTAGGATGGGATTCACACTCGCTGTTGAAAACAAACTTCGATATTTCGATCGAACCACGAGGAATAAGATGGAAAGCTTTATACAAAGCCTTCACAACGATACCACGGCTATTCGCAATTGAAGGATTTGTGTCTGACGAGTTCAACAAAATCAAAGAGGGAATGACGACAACGTCATGTGCTGATTCGCATACGGATTTCCTTAAAAAATGCAACAATCCACTTTGGCTCAACACGGAGTTCTTTGTTTCATTGCCATTCAAAGAAGATGTTCACACCACTCCAACAAAGGCGAGTCATGCAGGAATGCCACCTACTCTGTTACTCCAGGCGAATGAGGAGTGTGATCAACTAGTAAATCAAGGAATTGTTTAAACAACTAATTCTCCATGGGCATGCAAAGCGTTGTAACGCCCGTGATCCAAAAATAGGATTTTTGGTAGGGTGTCGATCGACGCAACAGGGTGTGTCGATCGACACGGGTGTTTTGACTCGCGAGGAGTCAGGCAGTGAGGGTTGTGTCGATCGACACAGTCTGTGTGTGTCGATCGACGGGGGGTTAAATCGAACCGAGTGTTTGATTTGTTAATCGCGCGGTTTGGCGTCGGTTTAAGGAAACCCTAGGGGGATTCGTATATAAGCGTTTTGGTCGAGCTGGGGCCGCAGGGAAGAGATCAGAACGTGAGTTAAGAGAGAATTAGGGTCTTGAGAGGATTTGAGAGCAGCAAGGGGATTAGGGTGGATTTTTCCTTGGTTTCTCAATCCTAAAGTGTTGTTGTTGTGTTTGGGAGGTGCTAGAACGTGGAGAACTGTTGGATCGAATCAGAGGCATTTGTGTTAGGTTTCTGGTGTTCTTCGTGTTCTTCATCCTCATTCTTCCAGAATCAGGTGAGTGCGTGACCATAGGTTCTCGGATGTAGGAATGGATGGAATACATTGATTTCTGTGTGTTTTGGTGTGGAATTGCTGTGGATTTGTGCTGGAAAGCGATGTGTAGGCTTGAGATTCGTTCCATGAGAGGATAGGTTCGATCTTAGGGTTCTGCAGGTCCGTGTCGATCGACAGGACTGTTGTCTGTCGATCGACAGAGGAACAGAATTGTCTGTCGATCGACACCTAGAGGTTGTGTCGATCGACAGAGATGCTGCTGTCCTGTTTTGTGCTGTTGATTGTCTATGCATTGTTGAGTGATAACCCTGGTATTTCATGTGTTTCTCTATCTAAGTAATTGGCCTGTAGATGGGAGGACCGTCTCACTGGGTATTTATGATAATACTCACGCATCTCGTTTTGCCATGTGATGCAGGTAAAGAGAAAATGTGATCGTGGAATCGGGCAAGGAAGAGGAGATGATCCAGCGTCTCGGTTGATTGCGTTTATGTTGAATTGCTAGGATGTTAGCGAATGTTAGTGATTCTGGAATTTAGACTTGGTTTAGATTTTGAATTGATTTATGCTGGTTATGTGCGATTTGCTAGTTTAACACGTTTGCTGATAATTGTTGAGAATTAGTATTTATGGGAATACTAATTCGATGTTTTAAAAAAAAAAAAAATATGGGTCGGGTTGTTTCAATTTGGTATCAAAGCCCTTACGGTTCTAGGGCGGGAGAACTTAGTAACTGCATGTATGGCTGATTGTGTAGAATAGTGTTAATTGATTATATGAGTTAGTCAGTTGATTGTTGCTTGGGTTTGGAGTCCTGGATCATCTTCTCCGAGCCTTCAATATGATTCCACGGTAAGTGTGTTCGTTTATGATTTCTGTTTCTAATGCTTAGTCTTCTGTGATAAGTCAGTGAGAGATGGCTAGAGGCAGAGGTCGTGGTGCCCGTGGGGCTAGAGGGCGTGGTCGCGGCCGTGGTCGGGGACCGGCGGTTGATCCTGTTGAGTCGAGTGGGACTCAGGAGGCCACGCAGGAGGAGGTTGCAGAGTCGCAGATACCTCCAGAGCCAGTGAGTGGTACAGAGTTAGCCAGTGTGGCGCAGGGCCCAGGTGGGGGTCCTGGCGGGGGCGATGCTCAGGGTCGGTTAGACCGTTTGGAAGCGATGATGCTTCAGGTTCTTGAGCGGTTGCCAGGTGGGGCACCGGCTCAGGGGTATGCTCCGGGGGTACAGCCAGGGATGGCTGGTGTTGAGCCGTTAGCGACGGGTGTTCAGCCAGCAGTGGTCCGGGGACAGCCCGGTGTGGCAGCTGCAGAGGAGGCTCCTTCCTACCTGAGGATTTTGGAGCAGATGCACAGGATTACTACTGGGTATTTCTCGGGCGGTGCTAAGCCTGAGGAGGCTGCGGCGTGGAGGAGTCGTCTGAAGCGTAATTTCCAGGCGCTGAGGTGTCCCGAGGGATACAGAGTGGACCTTGCGGTTCACTATTTAGAGGGTGATGTACATCTGTGGTGGAGAGGTGTGACGAGCAGGAGGCCGCAGGCGGGGATGACCTGGGCGGATTTCTTGGCTGAGTTTGACGCCATGTATTTTCCGCAGGAGGCGGTGGACCGGATGCAGGCGCAGTTTTTAGCGCTGACTCAGGGAGTGAGTTCGGTTCGGGGTTATGATGAGCAGTTCGGTCGACTGTTGGTGTATGCTGGTAGAGAGTTTGGGAGCGAGGAGTCCCAGATCAGGAGGTTCATGCAGGGACTTCGACCGGTGCTGAGGACGCTGTGCAGGGCTCGTAAGTACGCCACGAGGGCGGAGTTGGTTGAGACTGCGGCAGCCATTGAGGTTGATATGGGGACAGAGCTGGCTGCAGCGCTTAGTCCACCGGTGCAGCAGCAGCAGCAGAGGAGGCCGCAGCAGCAGCAGCAGGCAGGTGCGAGCCGGGGCGGTAAGCCGGCTCAGGGACAGAAGAGGAAGTGGGAGGTCTCTTCATGTTCCGGTCAGAGGGCCCAGAGTGGTCAGAGTGGTACGGGGTGCTATGGTTGTGGGAGCACGGAGCACCGGGTGGCAGCTTGTCCGAAGAGGAGAGAGGTTCGGACTACACAGGCGTGTTTCCATTGCGGAGAGACGGGGCACATTAGGGTGAGGTGTCCCAAGTGGCAGATGGCAGTAGCAGTGGTGCAGCCGGTGCAGGGGGCGGCAGTTGATGTGCAGCCGTTGAGGCAGCTTGCTGCGCCGCGTGTGTTCACTTCGGCGGAGACGGGGGGTCCTAGCGCCAGGCCGATCACAGGTACTTAAACCTTAACTTGGTGAATTCCCAATTTTTAACGTTGTGAATTGCTTGTTTTGGGAGTCTTGTATCTGTGATAATACTTTAGGCTCTGTGACACATGGATGGTGTAGGGACCTTAGTAGTAGGCGGGCGTGATTCCCATGTCTTGTTCGATTCTGGAGCTTCGAATAGCTTCATTACACCGAAATGTGCGGAGTGCAGTGGGATCCGGAGCGATTCCGGGGAGCAGCCGGGAGTGGTTAGAGTGGCTGGAGGGAAGACTTTGGCTACTTTCGGGCGGGCTTGTGGAGTAGATGTTCTGGTGGCAGGAGAGGTCATGCCGGCAGATTTGGTTATCAGTCCAGTGGAATTGTACGATGTCATTTTGGGGATGGATTGGCTGGATCGTTACAAGGTTCATTTGGATTGTCATCGAGGTCGAGTGGTGTTTGAGCGTGAGTCGGGGAGGTTGGTTTATCAGGGCATCAGGCCGACTTCCGGGAGTTTGATGATTTCGGCGATTCAGGCCGCGCAGTTGATTGATAAGGGCTGTGAGGCATACTTGCTGACGATTGTGATGCCAGAGTCTGTTGGGGAGGTCGCTTTGGGTGATTTTTGGGTTGTCCGGGATTTTCAGGATGTGTTTCAGTCGTTGCAGGGATTGCCGCCGTCTAGGTCTATCCTTTCACGATTGAGTTAGAGCCTGGGACTACTCCGATATCTAAGGCACCTTACCGCATGGCTCCAGCAGAGATGGCAGAGCTGAAGAAGCAGTTGGATGATTTGCTGGGTAAGGGTTTCATCCGACCGAGTAGTTCACCGTGGGGAGCGCCGGTGTTGTTTGTGAAGAAGAAGGATGGTAGTTTTCGGTTATGCATCGACTACCGGGGCCTTAACCGGGTTACAGTGAAGAACAAGTATCCTCTGCCGCGGATTGATGAGTTGTTGGATCAGTTGCGGGGGGCTACTTGTTTTTCCAAGATCGATTTGGCTTCGGGATACCATCAGATTCCGATAGATGAGGCCGATGTGAGGAAGACGACTTTCAGGACGAGGTATGGACACTACGAGTTCATGGTGATGCCGTTTGGGTTGACGAATGCGCCAGCGGCATTCATGAGGCTGATGAACGGAGTGTTTCAGGAGTACTTGGATGAGTTCGTTATTATCTTTATCGACGATATCTTGGTGTACTCGAGGACTCCGGAGGAAAATGAGGTTCATCTGAGGTTGGTTCTGGAGAAGCTGCGAGAACAGAAGTTGTATGCGAAGCTCGGTAAGTGCAGTTTCTAGCAGCGGGAGATGGGTTTTCTGGGGCATGTCGTGTCTGCCGAGGGAGTTTCAGTGGATCCGGCTAAGATCGAGGCTATTAGGGATTGGCCGAGGCCGAGGAATGCGACGGAGATCAGGAGTTTCCTCGGATTAGCTGGGTATTACCGGAGGTTCGTTAAGGGTTTTGCAAATATGGCGCAGGCGTTGACGAAGTTGACGGGTAAGGATGTTCAGTTTGTGTGGTCTGCGGAGTGTGAGGAGAGCTTCGGGAAGCTGAAGGAGATGCTGACTAGTACTCCAGTATTGGCGTTGCCTGATGCGGGCGAGCCATATGTGGTGTATACGGATGCATCTGGTGTGGGATTGGGGTGTGTTCTGATGCAGCAAGGGAAGGTTATTGCTTATGCTTCGAGGCAGTTGAGGAAGCATGAGTGCAATTACCCTACGCATGACTTGGAGTTGGCTGCAGTGATCTTCGCCCTGAAGATTTGGCGATCTTACCTTTATGGTGGGAAGGTCCAGGTGTTCACGGATCACAAGAGTTTGAAGTACTTCTTCACTCAGCCAGAGCTGAACCTGAGACAGAGGCGATGGATGGAGTTGGTAGCGGATTACGATCTAGAGATTGAGTACCATCCGGGGAAGGCTAATCTGGTTGCAGATGCGTTGAGTCAGAAGAGGGTTGCTTCGGCTCAGGAGCGGGATTTAGAGGAGCTGGCGAGCGAGATTGGCGCGTTGAGCCTGTGTGTTATCTCGCAGGAGCCGTTGGGGTTAGAGGCAGCTAACCGAGCGGACTTGCTGAGCAGAGTTCGGGTAGCTCAGGAGAAGGATCAGGGTTTGATTGATGCTTCTCAGCAGGCGGGTTCGGAGTATCAGGTCTCCGGGAGTGGGATGATACTGGTGAACGGTCGGGTCTGTGTACCCAAGGATGAGAGTCTCAGGTAGCCATGTTGAGGGGTCCTAACAGATCCATCGCAGAGAACAAGTTGAGTCCGAGGTTTATGGGTCCGTTCAGAGTGGTTGAGCGGGTTGGGCCGGTAGCTTACAGGTTGGAGTTGCCACAGAGTATGAAGGCTTTTCACGATGTCTTTCATGTTTCGATGCTGCGGAAGTGTCTACATGAGTCTGAGGAGGTGTTGGCTAGGATCCCGGAGGATCTTCAGCCCAACATGACGTTAGCGGCGAGGCCTGTGAGGATTCTCGAGAGGAGAGTCAAGGTTTTGCGTCGTAAGAGGATACCATTGGTGAGAGTCGTGTGGGACTGCGATGGTGTCGAGGAGGAGACTTGGGAGCCGGAGGTGAAGATGAAGGCCAAGTTTCCGAAGTGGTTCGAGAAGCAAGCGGAGGCTTGAGTTCTTTCTTTTGCTGGTTTTGGTTTTGTAGTAGCATGCGGCTACAGTTGTTGTATTTTTCGTGTTGTTGTAACGAATGTACGTTTTGAGTATTAATAAGATATGTTTCTTATTATTGTTGGATCGTATGATGCGAGTTCATGTGTAGTGACCTAGTGGGGGTTACGGTAACCTAGTGGGGGGTTACAGCGAGAGTTAACATTTTCAGTGGGGAAATGTCATGGTGAGCCATGGGGGTGTGTCGGTCGATAGATGTCTATGACGGCACGCTGCAGAGTATTGCTCTCTAGAGACGGTGGGTTCCTGTAGATATGAGGGATAGTGGATCTCTCCAGGGGATAGTGGTTTCCCTGCCTGCATTCGAGGGGATAGTGGGCCTCTCTAGGGACGGTGGGTTCCTGTATACTTGAGGGATAGTGGATCTCTCCAGGGAATAGTGGATTCTCTGCATGCACTCGAGGGGTAGTGGGCCTCTGGGGACGGTGGGTCTCCTACATGTACTTTGAGGGATAGTGGGTCTCTCCAGAGAATAGTGGGTTCTCTGCACACCGTAGCTCAAAGGACGACCCTGCGAGTAGGTGTGGTGTATATGTGTACGAGTCATGAGTATGAGTATGAGCAATAGCGTCTGAGCAGGTTGCAAGTGGGCGACCGAATGGCCATCGGGGATCGAGAGGGATCTCAGGTGGGGTGACCGGTGGGGTCATGTATGTGGGTTGGATGGTAGGGTCTGGTCTAAGGTTAGTATTTGTGCTGGAACCTCGATTCGGGCAATTTCGGAGAGTAATGTAGCGTCTTGGTCGTGCATGTTCTTGTCTGATTGTTGCACGATCAGTTAGTCCTTTATGCCGGGTCTACGATGGGTCGGACATGTTCTTGTCTGATTGTTGTTCGATCGATCGGGCAGACTGGGCCGGGTCTACAGCGATACATTGTGGTGTATCTCCGGGAAAGTTGGTTCGGGTTTCTGAGCTTAAGTGGTGACCTTAGCACGGATCTGAGTGGTTATTGGCTTGTGATTCGAGGACGAATCCTTGTCAGTGGAGGAGAATTGTAACGCCCGTGATCCAAAAATAGGATTTTTGGTAGGGTGTCGATCGACGCAACAGGGTGTGTCGATCGACACGGGTGTTTTGACTCGCGAGGAGTCAGGCAGTGAGGGTTGTGTCGATCGACACAGTCTGTGTGTGTCGATCGACAGGGGGCTAAATCGAACCGAGTGTTTGATTTGTTAATCCCGCGGTTTGGCGTCGGTTTAAGGAAACCCTAGGGGGATTCGTATATAAGCGTTTTGGTCGAGCTGGGGCCGCAGGGAAGAGATCAGAACGTGAGTTAAGAGAGAATTAGGGTCTTGAGAGGATTTGAGAGCAGCAAGGGGATTAGGGTGGATTTTTCCTTGGTTTCTCAATCCTAAAGTGTTGTTGTTGTGTTTGGGAGGTGCTAGAACGTGGAGAACTGTTGGATCGAATCAGAGGCATTTGTGTTAGGTTTCTGGTGTTCTTCGTGTTCTTCATCCTCATTCTTCCAGAATCAGGTGAGTGCGTGACCATAGGTTCTCGGATGTAGGAATGGATGGAATACATTGATTTCTGTGTGTTTTGGTGTGGAATTGCTGTGGATTTATGCTGGAAAGCGATCTGTAGGCCTGAGATTCGTTCCATGAGAGGATAGGTTCGATCTTAGGGTTCTGCAGGTCCGTGTCGATCGACAGGACTGTTGTCTGTCGATCGACAGAGGAACAGAATTGTCTGTCGATCGACACCTAGAGGTTGTGTCGATCGACAGAGATGCTGCTGTCCTGTTTTGTGCTGTTGATTGTCTATGCATTGTTGAGTGATAACCCTGGTATTTCATGTGTTTCTCTATCTAAGTAATTGGCCTGTAGATGGGAGGACCGTCTCACTGGGTATTTATGATAATACTCACGCATCTCGTTTTGCCATGTGATGCAGGTAAAGAGAAAATGTGATCGTGGAATCGGGCAAGGAAGAGGAGATGATCCAGCGTCTCGGTTGATTGCGTTTATGTTGAATTGCTAGGATGTTAGCGAATGTTAGTGATTCTGGAATTTAGACTTGGTTTAGATTTTGAATTGATTTATGCTGGTTATGTGCGATTTGCTAGTTTAACACGTTTGCTGATAATTGTTGAGAATTAGTATTTATGGGAATACTAATTCGATGTTTTAAAAAAAAAAAAAATATGGGTCGGGTTGTTTCAATTTGGTATCAAAGCCCTTACGGTTCTAGGGCGGGAGAACTTAGTAACTGCATGTATGGCTGATTGTGTAGAATAGTGTTAATTGATTATATGAGTTAGTCAGTTGATTGTTGCTTGGGTTTGGAGTCCTGGATCATCTTCTCCGAGCCTTCAATATGATTCCACGGTAAGTGTGTTCGTTTATGATTTCTGTTTCTAATGCTTAGTCTTCTGTGATAAGTCAGTGAGAGATGGCTAGAGGCAGAGGTCGTGGTGCCCGTGGGGCTAGAAGGCGTGGTCGCGGCCGTGGTCGGGGACCGGCGGTTGATCCTGTTGAGTCGAGTGGGACTCAGGAGGCCACGCAGGAGGAGGTTGCAGAGTCGCAGATACCTCCAGAGCCAGTGAGTGGTACAGAGTTAGCCAGTGTGGCGCAGGGCCCAGGTGGGGGTCCTGGCGGGGGCGATGCTCAGGGTCGGTTAGACCGTTTGGAAGCGATGATGCTTCAGGTTCTTGAGCGGTTGCCAGGTGGGGCACCGGCTCAGGGGTATGCTCCGGGGGTACACCCAGGGATGGCTGGTGTTGAGCCGTTAGCGACGGGTGTTCAGCCAGCAGTGGTCCGGGGACAGCCCGGTGTGGCAGCTGCAGAGGAGGCTCCTTCCTACCTGAGGATTTTGGAGCAGATGCACAGGATTACTACTGGGTATTTCTCGGGCGGTGCTAAGCCTGAGGAGGCTGCGGCGTGGAGGAGTCGTCTGGAGCGTAATTTCCAGGCGCTGAGGTGTCCCGAGGGATACAGAGTGGACCTTGCGGTTCACTATTTGGAGGGTGATGTACATCTGTGGTGGAGAGGTGTGACAAGCAGGAGGCCGCAGGCGGGGATGACCTGGGCGGATTTCTTGGCTGAGTTTGACGCCATGTATTTTCCGCAGGAGGCGGTGGACCGGATGCAGGCGCAGTTTTTAGCGCTGACTCAGGGAGTGAGTTCGGTTCGGGGTATACTAAAAGCAAGTATATATAGGGGTTTAAGGAGGCTTAAGTCGGCTAGGGTTTCCTCGGGCAAAAACGTCTTTTTAGTCGAAACTGAGGCAATACTGGTCACAATAACGGTCGGGTTTCGTGACCGGTATTAGAGGCTTCCTTGGTGCTTCTAGAAGGTCAGAAAAGGTCTGGATCATCGGCCCATGGGCGGCCCGGTGCTTGGCTTCTTTGTGCACTCACTTCACCTCGTAGGCAGTTTGACATGTCCTCAGTTTTTCCAGTATATCTTCTAAAGTACAGCTCCAATTGATTAAATTCTAACTCTATTGGAAATCTAACTAAAAGGGCTATCTTTATACCAAGTTTCATTAAATTCCCAATTGATTTGATCTTCCGTTTATCAGCGAACTTCTGGCGTATGCGTTCGGTCTAGTTTGAGAATATGCATTATCTTCAAGATAAAACGACTTGGCTTGGTTCCTTTGATTTGAATGAGTAACTGTATCATAGATAACACTCTTTTTGCTCCATTTTACATCCTTTTGATGATAAAACCTGTTAAGACTTTAAAATCTACAAATACGAGAAAACTACCTCTTTTGGTCAAAAAGTTTTATTAATATATATGTAAAAATTATAGTAAAATAGATAGTAAAAGTGGCAAAATATAGGGTATATCAGATGCTCATCAGCTTGTCGACAGGAGAGCTCTACACGAGCATCTTAACGATAAGATTTTCTACTACCAATCCATCATCCTGTCAAGATACGGAATCAACAGTCATCAAATCTCACTGTTAGGCATTCACCCAGACTATCCATTCGCGCATCTCTACGGGGTCGAAAACACCAACATGCCTGAAGAAGTCCTCTGTTTTCTTTGATACCTCTGCTCGGTTTACACCATAGGTATCGCTTTTGATATAAAATGGCTATATCAATACATCAACGCTCAACAGGGTCACCAGGAATATTTTTTAAACATTCTTAACATGGTTTGCAACCCTATCCGTCTGGAGTGGAAAGTTGCGAAGATCAGCAAAAGCAATAAGCCTACCATTCAAGAAGTTAAAAGGACAAGGAGGTCTTAGTCCCTTCTTTAACCCTCACACGATCTACTTTTTCCATCGTCCCGTCCAAGTCAACACTAAGTCAGAAAAAATCCACGCGCTCCCGACCCTCATTCATCACAACGACTATCACCGAGGTGTTTGTCCTGATTTCAATATCAATGACAACAAGGCATACGAGGATTTTCAGACTCACGCGTTTCGCCTCAACAATGCTAGGCAAACTTTTCCGGTATCCTTCATCCCAAATTGGACTTACTATCCGGTTGATTATCAGATGAGCCTGGACGAAGACCTACAGTTCTTCATGGAAAATATGGAAAAAAACGCAAAACGTCCCCGAGTTACCGAAGATAACTAAGCAAGGATCGCCGTCTCACGAATACCAGCCAGAATACTTCCAAGATGCTCAACTTCCCGATGATTCGATGAGTATTGACGAAATTGGCCAGATGTTTGGCATCAATGTCAACGAAGATTCGCAGAAACCTTACGAAGAACCAGAAATAGAATATGAATGCCCAAACGATCAGTATGGCTGCTACGATAAACACATCATCAAGTTCGGAATGAACCACTAAGTAAACTATTTTTTAGTGTGTTATAAGTGTGTTTACAATGTAAAATAAATAATTATGTAAGAGATGTTTAATTAGTTAACCAAAGGATCCCGGTTAACTATTTTCGAACTATGGTAGTTAACTATTTTGGAACCATAACGATTATAGTGATGTTGCTCCATAGTTCACTATTTTTGAACCATAGCCAGCAAATTCAATAGTTAACTATTTCCGAACCATAGGCAACTAAGTAGTTAACTATTTTCGAACCATCAATACCTATTATGATTTTTGATTATAGTCAACTATGTCGATCTCCATCAAATACCATCTTAATTCATGATTGGTGATTATGATCTCCACCGCTTGTTGATGACGTCGTCAATTAAAGAAGAAGAAGAAGAAGAAGAACTGGTCGTGGTCGGCTGGCTGAGAGGAGAAAAGAAAAGAAGAAGAAGAAGAAGAAGATGTGGAAACGATGGAAAAATAAGAAGAATGAAAGATTTATAATTGATGGAAGAAGAAGAAGAAGAATGAAAGAAGAAGAAGCGTTAAAAAAAAAGGAAACGTTGAAAAAAAGAGGCTATGAATTAGGGTTTTCTCTTTTGTGTTTTTATTTTTAAAGATAAAAACTGAACAATAGATTAAGGATAAAATGGTCATTTAGTTATGGTCAATGGTAGTTATCTAATTATAATTTAGGGTATGTTAGATTTTTAATTATTGGTCTAAAGAATAATATATATGCTAATTATAAATAACTCACAAGAAAATACCATTTACATAAATAAATTAGATTTGGTGTTTGTTTATTTTTCATCTGAAATTAGTTTTGATTAAAAAAGGTTCATATCCCTTGCGTTTTAATTTACAAAACTCAAAGATTATCTTTTTTTTTTCTTTTTTTTTTTGGCAACATTCAAAGATTATCTATCATCCAAAAAATGAAACTTCTTCTTCCCTCCAAAAATCATGAACGATAGTTTACCCAAAAGACAACAAATTTCATAGTTTCTCTTGTTCCTGAGCCATCGAAGAGCTCTAATCTCCACATATGACTGCATTCCCTCTTCTCTTGGTACACTCTGAGCTATGAGAATCACTCCTCTAGAAGCTTCACCTCTTTCTACCTCTAAATTTCACTCTCTGAAACCTTCAAAAGCTTTCCTAAATAGAGACCCTTGAAACTTATATGCCGGCCATCATCTCAACGGCATATTAACTGCTCCAACCAAGGCCAAATTTTCACAAGCAAACACCACTCTCTCAAACCTTTAGTGTCTCATACTTTGAATTCCCCACATGAAACAAGAAATTTCCATCTTCTTTACTACTAGAAATCTCACAGGCTATCCTACTGTGCATGAGGACTTTACCCTCTGAATCTGCTACCATCCAAACTCCCCCACCAATTTGATTCCCCTTAAACCAAGCACTTCCTACATTACACTAGCAAATTCGGTTTTGGTGGTTTCAACTTTCAAGGATAAAAACCCTTTCTTGATCTGGTCCGGAAGTGAATGATATGTTAAAAGAAGAATAGAAATAGGAACCTCTACTCTTCCTTTAACAGCTAGTATATAGCAAAAATTAGAGTAGATAGAATTATATTTAAAACCTATTTCTGGCCAAGGCACTTGGGACAGCGCCCACACTTGTCTAGCTGCAGGAAAATTGAAGAGTACGTGATCATTGATTCACCTTCATGACCACACATCTAACACCTACTATCACATTTCATGCCTTTTGCCCTAATTTGATTCGCCACCGGTATTGTCCAGAAATAGTGCTCCACATAAAAAAGACTATATGTGAGAGTGCTTTTAGAGACCAGATTTGCTCTTTTTAGGCATTGATATAACGAAAAACTAACATTTTATGTATGGGAAAATGGTTTTCCTCCCTATTGACCAACTAGTGGTCTGACTTAACTATGTACTCTCCACATTTCTTCCAAACCTAATAGTCCACTTGATCCACCACACGCTTCCTCTTTAGGATTATTGCCACTTCCCTAGGAAAAAAACAGATCATCTAGCTTCTCCCTATCCCAAGATCCTTCATCAACATCTAATAGATCACTAACCTTAAGATTCAGATTAATAAAAATGTTTTTCATTAAAGGGATCATCCATAATCCTTCCTTAAGCCAGGGATCAGACCATACCGTGTTCCCATTTCGAACTCATCTTTGTGAGTCCTTTTACCAGCAAGTCTCTACCATGAATGATGCTTCTCAAATACCATGAACAACCTTTTTACAACTTATGCCCTTTAAACTCTTGATTCTCAAATACCTACTTTTCAACACTCTGGCACATAATCCTTCAGGGCTTTGTAAAATCCTCCACGCCTGCTTGAAGCATTCTATATCTCTGAAACCTCCACATTCTTTGGATTGACATAGCTTGTCTCATCTGATCCAGTGAACTTTTCGCTTATCTTCAATAGAGTTCCACCAGAAATTTGGCATAACCGATGACAGGGATGCACAAGTTGTCTTTGGCAACTTAAAACATGACTTAACACAGACTGGCATTGCCATGGCCACAACTTTAAGAAACACTTCTTTCCCACCAAGTGATAGGGTCTTAGCAAACCACCTTGTCATTTTGGGCTTCAATCTATCCTTGATATAACCAAAGTTTTGATACCCAACCCGGACGACGAACTGAAGTATTGTCCAGGTCTCCGGGTCGAGCATGGTTCAACCGAGTCTTCTTATATATGTTGACAAACTAGTAGTAAAAGTTTCAATTAAAAGTTCTCATGGTCATTTAAACCAATATATTGTCAACCACAAGTAGTTTTGACGTCCACAGTTAGTTTGACGAAAACATGAAACCTGAGACAATATTTTTACTGTTAATGTGATTCTCGAAAGACATAAGTGTTTGAAAACAATAAACCACAAACAAAACCAAATCAATTCTGGCTAAAGATGACATGCATCAGAGAGTAACATAAAAAGATTTCAAGACTCCAAAAGTGGTAACATAGCTAATCAAATCATAAGTTTCTCTTATTGTTCCATCAAAGATTCCAATCTTGGTTATACTCTTCAGGCGGCAGAGTAAAATTATCATCAAAAATCTAAAGAAGCAAAACCATATTGTTTAGCAATATAGAACTAAGCTAGGAATCATAAAAAACAAATCAAAAATGTAAAAGATGCCATTAGTATTTTCCAGATTCGTGGTCTTCATCATCTTTGAGATATTCCTCAGCAAGAGCCTTCTCTAATTCATCATAATCAAGTTCACCAGATTCTTCTTCTTCTACGATCCAAAACTTTGTTTTATCAAACTCATAGTCAACATGATCATATCATCTTTTCTTTTTCGACCTATACATTGGAAACATGTAAATATTACAAATTTTTAGCAAAAACAATAAAAAAAAAAAACCTTATCAATAAAAAAGAACCTTGGAAGATCCGGCATATCCGTCGTTACATCCACCTCTTCAATAGTCATCAAGCACATCGCCTTATCAAGTGTTGAAGACATTGGAACCGAAATCCCCAAATATTTCTGAGAATAAAAACCTCTTCGTAATCCTTATCAACTTGGATGAACCGTAGATCAATACCAAACTTCACCGACACTGACTCTCTTCTCAAGATCTACCCAAATCTAATGAACAAACCCTACCTTTGTGGCAGATCTAAAAAAGGTCTTGTCTAAAAGAACGAAAAAAAATTCGAGAAAAGACAAAAGAAAAAGTGTATTCCAGTTCAAAAGCTCCTTTTAACACCTAAAAGCACAGCCTCTAAATGAAAATGAGAATCTTAAGCTCTAAAGAAACACCAAAAATTATTCATCAAGAATTGGTCTTTGTTAAGATTATGATATTTTTGTTTATTTATTGGTAGAGGAAGATTTTGATTTGATGTTTTTATGTAGAAGAAAAATGTGACATGTCACACAAACCCCACTTGTGAGATTCATGCCAAGGAAACAATGGACAAAGATTTTACAAAATATAGTAAATACTTTATAATTAATTATTTTGATGGTAAAAGTAGCAGTATAAAGATGATAGTACTATTAAAAGCAGTACAAATAGTGATTAGAGATGATAACACAATAAACAATATTTTTGTAATGTTGTTTTTTTATTGGTTACACAAGGGATGGTAAAAGTTGTACTACCCTAAATATTGTAACCAACCAAAGCCTAAAATCTTATTAATATACGGTCTTACGTACTGCTTCCTTGCAAAGTGTTATACAGCAAAAACCTCTCAAATATCCACCAAAATTCAACAAAGTCCCCCTAAAACTCTCTCACAATCTTAAGAAATCTTATTACTTACAAAATCAATTATACATCCTAATTAAAGAAAATTAAGAATCTGTTGGGGTTCTTCAGTAGATAGGAGCCGTCCACGTTATCATCAAACAAAACCACTCATCAATCAAGAAACAAAGAAAAATCCATAAAACTTTTTTTTTTTAAACTCATTTTCGGAAAAACTCATTAACATCGCTTGAGCATGAGCTGAAATCACTGATCACACCTAACGAAAACTATTTGATAAATTTGAATATTGATTAGAGACTAGGTTTTTGGCCCACGGATACACGTGTATTTTCATAATATAATAATTTATTTAATTTATGATCTTGTTCATATTTCTTTATAAGATTTTTTTGTCTTAATTAAATATATAGTCAAATTTCATGTATAGTTAAATGAAATATAATTAGATACTACAAAATGAACTTGAATTCATACTTGTTCACACTGTCTCGTTAAAAGTTGAATTCATGTGGATTATATTTTGGATCTTAAAAGTTGGAAATATGCATGCAATGCATCATCTCATGTCTCTTCCACATGCACTCGCTTTCTATGAAAAAAGTCTTTACGTACCTGACAAATATTCTTTGGAGTATATTCTAGCTTCATTTTTGTAAGATTTCCATTATCATTGTAAAATCTTAATATTTTTATATATTTTTTCTTAAAACATTATGTATGGCTGAAATTACTGTATATCCATCCATAACCAGTGACACCTCGTTTCCTTTTCTTATCATAAGACATAATCGATCTATTCTTTGCATGCCAAATCTGTGTTTCCATCATTGATTTGTGAGAAATTTTACGATCTGGTTTACAAATATTCTAGAATAGAAATTTCTATCGAGAAATAGAGGATGGTATATTGATTTTTTTTACCTATTTAATTTTTCCCCCAAAACTTCTTGATTGACGTGTGGCATAGACTCTTATATATCCTTAGAATAATTCTCTGAAAATTGAATAGATGCAAATTTATGAAAAGGTGTGAAGCTTTGAATTTGGATAACTATATACAATGAACCAAGACACCAAGTGGAAGTGGTTCAATTAAAATGTCTTGAGTTTGTATAAATGTATATATTGAACCAAGCTAAACTAAATACAGTGGTTATTGGTCATTGTTGTAGCTAGATTCGTCAATGAATCCAACCTACTAAAAACTAAAAAGCCCAGTTTAAACAGAGAATAAGTTATAGAGAGATTAGACTCGCGGCCCAAACCCCATAAAATATCTAAATCGCCAGGTCCGAGTCAGCTCAACATGTGTTTAGTCAACGGAGGTTGAGTTGACTAGCTAAGAACGAGTCAACAGGGGAGTGAGCACAATCGAAGTTGCGAGATTTGCGGAAAATATGTTCAGAACATGTCCGAGATATGCAGAATCACCCCTGGATACGTGGACTTGGATCGAGGAGCTGAGAAGAGCTATAAATACAAGGAGCCTGTGCAGATTTCGTCAACTATTCGACCCACAAGAACTTTACATTACATTTCTAACTTGTAACACATCTCACTCGAGATCTGTTTGTATATTCGATTCATATCAATATAAATCCAGTTCCGTTTTATATTTCTTACTCTTTATTAGATTTATAGATATTTCTTATAACTAAAGTTTATCCTCCAAATTCACATACAAAATTTTTAATGCGGAATTCAACTTCAACAATCATTAAAAGTTTTGGTTTAATTTTGGATGAGATGAAAGAAATTTCAAATACGAAACGAATCTTATTTGTACCTTTACAATAAGTACATGTGTCATTGAAAGAAGGAACTAACCCCATCTTTTATAATATATATAATTCAAGTTAAAACTTTCAAACGATTACAATAGAAAGAAAACTAATTATAGATTATAATTTATCAGAGTTATAATCAGAACATGTAATTTAGTGGTTTGTGATAGTGTCTCCGTCAAACCGTACCGTAACTCGCATATTCTTTTTGTAAATGTTTAAAAAAATATGTTTGATCCATGAAAATTATAGACAAAAATGAATTAAAGAAGCATAAGACATCCTTTTGTGTATTTATATAATTTAAGCTAATGATATAAATCAAAATAATAGTTTCAGATAATATAGATATATATATATATACATGCCAACAAGTTGAATGCGCTAGTACTAATTTAAAATCTGGCATTTGAAAAATGACATTTTAAAAAATTAGTCTAGTAATAATGAAATGTTTAGATGGTTTTCTGTTAACATGTAGTTATAAAATAAAATGGTGGTTTTGTGAACCAAATACTTTTATGAGTAATTTTGTATAAAAGTCTCACTCAAATCCGGTACGTCCCACACCGATCCCTCTTGCTATCTATCTATTCACCTCATGTTGATCTTGACAGCTTAAAACATTTCATTTTATGGTGACAAAACTCTCTTTGACTCTTTCCATAAAATTGTTAAGAAGCTTTCAACGTACATAAAAGGAATAATTTCAAATTGGAAAGTTTCTCATTTGAAAAATATTTGCCGTCCAAACACAAATTCACATTGTCATATTTTTATCTAAAAATAAAACGCAAGTCAAAGACCCGAAAACATAACAAAAAAAAAAAAAAAATCAATAATCCTAAAATACAAACAGCCTCTGTACTCTTTTTTTTAAATAATTTTCTTTTAACCCAAAAAAAAAAAAAAAAAGATCAACTTCATCACCAAAGGTCCACGTCGTGGCTGCATTTTCTCGACACAATCCTCGACGGCACCGTCAGTTTATCGACCGTTACATCGCAGTCAACTTTAACGGTCATCGTCCATGTCTTAACGGAACCAACTTTGATCTTCACAGGAGCTCTGATCTTGAGTTTAAACGGCACCGTTTTCTTCGTAAGCTCGTTACGCATCTCCTTTCGCGTAGCGCTGGTAAGCTGAATTGTGGTCCCCGTTAACGCCGTCTTAACCACCGTTACATTCTTCGGCGGCTGATAAAACGCCGTGAGAGCACCGTTACAGAGATCCACGTCATTATAGAACACGTCCACGGAGCTTCCTTTCTCGTAGTAGATCCCGATCTTCCCGTTACCGTTCCGTGACCTAACGGTGACGTTGAATTTGGGGGAAATCGGAGACGACGATGTCAGATTAATCCCCGTGACTGAGAATCCTTCGATGGAGTATCGCGGGGCTTCGGGACGGAAGACGAGATAGAGAATGGCGAGGGAGATCCCTGCGAGGACGAGGACGATGAAAAGCGCGGCGAGGACGGAGCAGAAACAACACCTGCAGCGACTGCGATTGACTTTTTTACGAGAGAGGTATTGGAGACGATGTGCGTTTTCCGGCGGTGGAATACGGTAGATCTGATCTTTGGGGACTTGGATCACGTAAGTCGATGGCGGTGGAGTAGGTTTTCTTGGAAACTCGCCGGAACTGAAGTTGCCGGAGAATTGACCGCTCTCCGGAGGTGAATCAGTAGGATACACTCGCTCAGCCATTAGAGAGAGAGAGAGAGAGTAACTGCGAAGAAGAAGAAGAATGAAGAAAACGCCACTTCTGAATACAGAGAAGAAGCGTTTATTAATATAAACGCCTGATAGAGTTTTTTAATAAGCTGGCGATACCGCGTAATTAAACGCACGCGTTGCTCATGCAGGGCCCCACATGAAGTCAAATCCACTTGTTTTTTTTATTTTTATTTTTTAAGTATATATATATTTATTTTTTTATTTTTTTCTTCTTCTTATAAATTAGCAATATATCAAGACGTGATTAGCGATGAATGATGAATCTGTCCAAAGGCAAAGAAAATGGTAATTTGCTTTTTTATGGACGAATAAAGAGGATTTTTTTTTACCTTATTATATTAATTAATATGGAATTCAATTCTTAAACAGTTGTCTGCTGACAAAGTCTATATGGTGCAGTTTTGCAGGCTATTTCAATGTATGTATTAATTATACATTTTATATTACAGAAAATAAATTAATTAAAATGACGTGCGCACGAGTAAGATAAGAAACGCAAGTTCAAGAAAACGTTTATATAATAGTCAAGACTGGTGAGTTACAGCTAAGAGGCAGTAAAGCAAACCACGGTTTCTTACCGCGGTCTTCAAATTATTACAAAAGTTGAAAATACCGTTTGTATTTTGTACTAGAACTACAAAAACAAAGTATTCTAATTTTCCCTTGTTATATTAACCCATGGATTATATATAATGAAAATTACTAAATGGTCACCGATTGTTGTAATGTTTTAATGGAGTAATTACAAATTGAAGTCAAAAGTTTTTCCAATCCATTTTTCCATTTTCACTTTAAAACATGTATTTCAAGTATCTTCTATATTGACTTAACTACAAAGTTTTAACAATACAATCCATTAAATCTTGTTTAGCCAAAATAAACAATCCATTAAATCTTATCAATAAATTGTAGTATAAATATAAAATATATTATTTTAAAGTATAAAATAGAAATACATAACATTTGAAAAAAAAAATTGCAAAAAAAAAAAAATTGCAAAAAAATTAAAAAGTAAGTAAAAATGAGGTATATGGAAAAATCATGACCATTGGATGTGTGGATTTTGGTTAGTTTTTAGATTATAATTTTTTTGTGTTATTTTTACCAATTTTCCTAAATATTAAAGTAGGAGAGATTTTTGAGATTTTCATTCTAAGTTCAAAATCACTTCTATGCAAACAAAGAGTTTATATATTCTTAGTAAATTTCATTATTTTTTATTGGTACTCTAACAATTATTTAAAATTAAATTATAACTATCGTTAAAATTTATATGTAAAAAATATCTTTTAAAATTTTTTTGCCACAGACCTCCGAAAGATAACTTAATTCATACAAGATAACTTAATTCATAAATAATTTTTTCCTTTTTTTATTTAGTTGAATACTTTACACATTTGGTCTTAGAAGCATTTTATAGAAAAAAATAGTACGCTTCCAAGACCTATTACATTGATTTAATTTCGAGATATACATAATTCAAATACATTAGCAAAAGTTGAGCATTTAATTTCATTTCTATGACTATCATAAATCAAAGGTCAATAGAGGAATTGCAAGACAATATAGAAATGGTCAATACCGCTTTGCTTTGGATTTTAAAAAAAAAAACATGACAAGTGGTTCAACCTAATTGTAAGAAACTAATGGCACCTAAAAGACTAAAAGAAATATTAAATATAGAATGTTACTTTTTTTTTTATCAGAAATGAAAAACACACACAAAGAGAAATTACTGAGTGAGATGACATTATACTACAAACATAGTCATGAATCATGTTGAGATGATAGTGCATACAATTTTACCCTGACCATACGAATTACCATGGAATTTTTCACTCCTGATTAAATATATAATTACAAAAATAAAAGATACCACACGCTGTTTTAGATCATAGTCTATGAAATAAGCAGCAATCGTTCATTATAAAGTGTACCATGTGTGTTACTCTAATGTTCATTTCTTATGATCATCCATATAACAACGAAGAACGCAAAATGTGAATAAAAAGAAAAAGAAAATTTCAGTATATTACCATGATGACATTTAAAATAAAGAATCTGAGTACAAGAAAATAGCACATACCTTGAAAAGGGAAGAAATAAAGGGGCTCTAAAGATCGTCTTCCTTACTTTTTTTTTTCTTTCTTTTTTTCTCACAATGATTCTTAGGTCTTGCAGAAAGAAAAAATGGAACGAGACAAGAAATACAACCCTTGACACGTCGTTCCTAATATTTAATAGAGAGTTCATGCTTTACCATTTAAGCAAATTGGGAAGTGCATTGACCAATTCGTAACATAATTAATTAATAAAATTAAAGTTCTCACATTGCATAAAATTAAAGAGGAACGTGGGATACATGTACCAAATGTTGGCCTATTCAATGGCATGTGGAATGAGACATGCATTAGGGTAAAGTGTTAGGTAATACGTATTTAGGATATTGAAAATCAGTATCTAAAATGTATCTTTAAACAAAGGGTCGGATAATGAAGATATGTGTAGGATAAAAATACTTTGGCTACTTAAAATACTACACAAACAGATGGTTTTAGCAACTAAAATCTCTACTCGAATGGATATATTCAGAAATTTTAGATAATTTTGGATGATATTTAGAAATTATGGATAATTGAGAATTTAGAATTATTTTGGGAAATATTCGATAATTTAAGAATGAAGTAGAGTTTACTTACATATGGAGAAGGAATATATGCATTTGGGTTCAGGGTTTAGTTTTTTTTTAAAGGCTAATTAAGTTAAGGCATTTGAATTTTTCTGTGTTGGAGTTTGTTTGGGAAGATACAACTACTACTCATATACTCAAGTTATATAACTACAAGAATTAGATCATATAGCGACAATTTTTTTTGTAGCTATGATTATATATTTGTAGCAAATTTATGGTTGGCTACATTTGCTATAAAATTCCGGTTCTGAGCATTGGCTCGTAGCCAATTGTAGCTAATTTAATTTGCCACAAATTTCTACACAGCTATATTGTAGCAATAATTTGTTACAAATCGTAGTTACAAATAATTTGTGATAGTTTGATACAAAATATGACAAAAATTTGAAGAAAAAAAATACCCACCAATTACGACAAACATTTAGTTGCCAATTGCCACAATTGGCTTCAAAAATTTTGAATCTGATATGCTACAAATTGTTACAAACCCAGTATAATTAATAAAAATTATTTTATTAGTATGAATATAATGTAATTCATAATTTAATTAATACAATTGTTTTAAAAACTAGAATGCAATCTAATTTGCAATTTCAAAATCCAATTACAAACCCATGAATCGTCAACAGAGGTCTCATTTTCCACAAAAAATTCACCAAGTTCAGGAAATAGCTACTGGATTTGTTTGTCATGTTGATGCAGCTTGGAATATTGTATCCCTAAACTGCGGTATGGGCTGGTCTCTCACTAATGGAGAGGATTCCCCTAGTTTTACTGCTTCAGACCATTGCTCTGCAGTTTCTTCGGCCTTATGCGCAGAAACACGAGCCCTTAGGTTTGTCTTGATCTATACACTAGAGCTGGGATGTTACTCGGTGACTTTAAAATCAAATTCTCAAACTCTGATCAACCTGCTCAACTCTACCGATACTCACAATGAGGTGGATGCTCTGCTAGAAGATCTCAGAGAGTTGATTAAACAATTTAAGGCTGTAGTTTTTCAATTTATTCCACGATCAGCTAATATGTGTGCTGACTCACTTGCTAAAAATGCCCTCCAAGCCTTTGAACAAGTTGTACTAAACCTTTGAGTTGAATGAGATTAATATCGTGACAAAAAAAAACCCATGAATCATCAAATAGAAAGAGAGAAGTCAGTTGAAGGTTCTTTCGCAATAGCACCAATGTTTAGAGCTTTTGAGATTACTTCATGAGCCTTCTGATCGTGTTTGAAGAGACCAAGTGAAGTGTAAGTTTTGATAGCAATAACTTACACAATAACTCATCAAGTACGTAATCAGAAATTACAAAAGGAAAAGAGTTTGAATTTTATAACATAACAAGAGAAGGAAAAGAGTTTGAATTTTATAAGATAACAAGAGAAGAAGACATCAAGACACGAAGTAAACTAACCTTGTGTTGCGACATGCTATGATATTAGGTGTCAAACCCAAGCCTCGTAAATCTTGAATGTTGTGCTGCGTTGGTTTTGTTTTCTGAAAATAAGAGACCAAAACAAATGAAATTTCTCAAGAGAAACTTTCATTTCTAGAAGTATATATACATACTTGTTTCCGCTATCACTACCTTTCGTGATGCTAAACTCATTAGTGATCACATCACTATGCTTGCCTATAAACCATTGTTTCTTTAGAACAATGATGAACAAAAAAAAGCCAAAGAAGTAAAATACTCTACATATCAATCTATTGGAGCCAATGCTAGTTTTTTTTCCTCTTGTTACACAAGGATTATAGAAATTCTACACAAGCTACCTTATGAACAGCACTTGACTCTAACCAATCTGCAACAGAGAATAGAAACACAAGTGTAGCAGCTTCTGTGTAATCCTGCATACATATTGTTGCGAGCACTGTCAAGAACATAAATTAACCGGAGGCTGTGCAGAACAATTATTGATCAAAATGTCCAATTATTGATTTAACATATTAATCTTATCATATGTGAGAAACAGATATGGTAATCCAAGAAACGCCAAAAAATGACAGTTTTTCTTACCAAAATTAAGCTCAAATTCTTAAGAACCACAAGTCTCGAGACAGTCAGAGAGGGACATTTTACTGGCGACAAAGGGGAACAAAATAATTGGAGGCAAAGAGAGTGAACGGAGCTCCAATGGCTGATGAAGAAAACTCATGTCTGAGTGAAGAAGGCGGTGAAGAACTAGGTATAATTGTTTCTTTTTCTTTCTACTTTCCTACAAAAAGAAAAATTAGATGGGCTTTTGGGTTTCTGATAATAAATTAAAAAAAAAAATCAAATCTCTCTTCTCAAACTAAAAGATAAGTCGTCTCTTGAATCGCCAAATATATATCGTTTACAATTAGCATCACTTTATTTAGGGTTTCTAAACCTATCTAACTTCTCCGCCTTCTTCACCTCAAGATCACCTCACGATCATCTCATGATCACACTTATGCGCTAATGTTTTAGGGTTCAGTAGCGTATAAGTGTGATCATGAGGTGATCGTGAGGTGATCTTGAGGTGAAGAAGGCGGAGAAGTTAGATAGGTTAAAAAACCCTAAATAAAGTGGAGAAGTTAGTTCCATAAACCCTAAAACATTTCTACGACGTGAAGCCAAAAGAAATGACTATTTCTTTCTATTTCGAAACAAACCAACTAAAGCTGAGTTTAATTGAAATCGAAACATTCAACATTTCAATACCGAGACAAAACCTGAGGCAGTGGCTCGTACCTGAGGGGTTCCATGATGCCACACGTACCACTCGGCTTTCTGGCTTCTCGTTAGATGATAATCTCTCTTCCACAATCCACTCCTTTATATATCACTCTATGAATCTCACAAGAAGATATGAAAAAATTCAAAAGGTTTATATTGATAATAATAAAAACAAACTTTATGGGTTTCATTTCATGAAACTAACTTATACTATAACCTATGATCATTTATTTTGTTTAACGTAATAGAGAAATATATAGACAATTGTTTTTGCAGATAGATTTACGAACATGAACTATGAATGTTCATAAGACAATTGATTACTTTTAATATTGATTGCAATCTACATACAACAAACAAACAAAAACTCATTAGAAATGAATAAGAAGACCAAATGTGGACATTGTCTACTAACATAAACCAAGTTATATGAACGATTAAATAGATACAATGTGCCCCGGCTAGAACATGATTCTATATATCAAGCAAGTTTAGAAATCATTACTTGAAAATCATCTCATAGTTACCCCAATACACACTCCCAACTTGAAATTGTAGCCACAATACAGTAATACATAAAATTACTAAATGTAAATAGAAGTTAAAGAAGTTTTAGGCAAAGTAACAAAACAGAACTTGAATCTAGCATGCGAAATCTTATAAAACACAAAAAAAAAGTTCAAACTTTAAAAGGTTTCCAGGTGATGATGATGCAGGGACTCTCCCAATGTGATGATGCAGGGACTCTTCCAATGCTCCAAATGTCTCTACATGTTGATGTTGATGCATGGATTGAAATGATTCCCAGAAAAGCTCAACCACAAAACTTGCAAAGGTTGGCCATCATCTGGGGTAAATGTTTGCAAATGCGCATTTCTATTTCTGTAGGCACATTGATATCCACTTGTACTGTACAAACAAGCCAATTCCAATTACAACAACATAAACATACAAATACGAATTCACAACCCAATTCAGTTATACAATTCAATATACAAACTATAATTCACAAGCCAGCAAGCCAATTCAACAACCATAATTCACAAACTAGATAATTAACTACCTACAAACAAAGATACCTTTCCATTTCACATTGATATACTGTACAAAAAACCAAAAAACCAATTCCAACATAATACAACATACAAACTACAATTACGAATTCACAACCCAATTCAGTTATAGAATCAATATACAAACTACAATTCACAAGCAATCAACCAATTCAACAACCATAATTCAAGCAAATTCACAAACTAGATAATTAACTACATACAAACAAAAACACACTTCCATGAAACCAAATCCAATTACAGCAAGATACAACATACAAACTTCAATTACCAATTCAGAACCTAATTCAATTATAGAATTCAACATACAAACTACAATTCACAAGCAAGCAACCAATTTAACAACATCCATAATTCAACCAAATTCACAGACTAGATAACTAACTACCTATAAACAAAAGCACATTTCCATGAGGTCAATTCCAATTACAACAAGATACAACATACAAACTACAATTACCAATTCACAACTCTATTCACTTATAAAATTCAACATACAAACTACAATTCACAAACAAACAATCAATTCAACGACCATAATTCAAGCGAATTCACAAACTAGATAAGTAATTACCTACAAACAAAAGCACATTTCTATTTCGGCACATTGATCTGGAACTGTACAAAAAACAAAAAAGCTAATTCCAATTACAACATGATACAACATACAAATTACAATGTTGACAAAAAAAACTACAATTACGAATTCACAACCTAATTTAGTTATACAATTCAACATACAAACTATAATTCACAAGCAAGCAAACCAATTCACAAACTAAATAACTAATTACCTACAAACAATTAAGTCAATTCCAATTATATAACTAACTACCTACAAACAATTAAGCTAATTCCAATCACAAATTAAGATACAGAACATACAAACTACAATTAAGCCAATTCCAATTACAATCACAAATTAAGATACAGAACATACAAACTAAAATTAACGTGTTTGCAGCAGCTTGAAGAGTATGGTTATCTTTCCATTTTCTCTCCCTAGTCATGGTGTTGCAATATTCACCATAACTGCCGAGAATAGAGTCACTGAATCTCTGAGGATTTCTTCTGAGCTGAAAAACATTCAATTGTAACAATTCAAAAATACAGATACACAAAGATTCATAATATACTATAACCTAACTTCTTACTTCTTACCGTGTTAACCACTACTTGCCTAACTTGGTTGTGATATTGGCTACGAAGAAAGTAACTAATCGCATGGAATTGGCAGTTTCCATCTCCTTCAACTTCAACTTCAACTTTTCCATATTTCTCGAGAAAAAGTTTCTTTTTTTTTCTCTGCTCCTTTTCTATCTTCTTTTCAAAAAGAGTTTCTTTCCTTGTTTAACATTTCTAGCCTCACGAAAGTCCTTAACCATCCGTTTGTTAATAACATTAATTTCGGCATTTCTTTCAACAGAAGTTGGAGCATGTCCAAGAAGTAGCATTCATTTCCAATCATTCCATACTATGTTTGCATATTCAATAATGTTGATTGAATGATTCTCAACGAGGTTCTTCTTATTTTGAAAAAATTAATAATGTCGTATGACCTGATTTGGTGAACTGCTTCAACACCTTATAAAAAATATTATCACAAGTGATTAACATGGTGTTTTGAGGTGGATAGCGCTTCTGAATCCACGTTTTTACCAGGTTTTTAATAAAGTTATCTGCAGCTTGATTTTCTTTGGGTTCCCCTATTGGTCATGCAAAAATTATTTGTATAAATGAAGTCAATTCAATCAAAAAGATACAAACCAAGGCCAATATATAAATTAAGTACAAATTAAGATCCAATTCAACCCATAAAAACTATACAAACTAAGTATGATACAATTCACAAAAAAGTACAAATTAAAGTACAGAGATAGCGAATTGAGATACAAAATAAATCCAATTCACATACAATGCAAGATACAAAAATACACAAGCCATATACAATTCACTCAGATACAAACTAAAGCCAATTACAATTCATACAAGCCATATATTCACATACAAAAGATACAATTAGCAATCCAGTTATATATCTTCTATTCTTCTTCTGATACAAAATAAGTACAAACTAAGAGACAATTAAGCCATATGACACCATTCACAAAAAAAAAATACAAATTCTACAGACATAGCCAATTCAGATCACATAGATCACCAAACTAAAGCCAATTACAATTCATACAAACCATATACAAAATACAATTCACAAATACAAAAAATACAATTAACAATCCAATTCTATATATTCAATTCTTCAACTAAACACGATAGAGATAAGTTCTTTATATCCTCTTATCAATAAGTTCTACTTGTGGTATAGAGTTCGTACATCCTTCAACAATTGTCATCTATATATCACCAGAGAAGCTTTATTTTCTTAGGGCTTTCACAAAAAATTCATAATTTCTTTTTCTTATCCATATCAAAAGAATGCCACAATTTTCATAATCATGCAATATCTTCACCTAAATTTTTTCTAAAATAGTCATAGTAAGTACATTTTCTTTGAGAAGAATAGTTTTGTTATCATAACTATCACAATATTATTATAAGTACAATACCTTTCGAGTTTTCCAATCACAATCACCAGTAGTTTTAGTTGTTTTAGCTTTCTTGGCATCTTTGTTAGATACATCACAACTTCAATTTCGTTTCATTACAACATGAAACAAATAAACCAATAAGCACAAATAGAAATCCATAAGCAAATAAAAATTCGAAAAGAAAGATCAACATATGATTTGAAACCGTAAGCACAAATCAAAATCCATCTTACACTTAGTTAGTCATTGAAAACAATTTATACATTTGGAGCTTGCTTTCCAGTAAGTAGTTTTAGCTTTGCCAGCTTTGTCATCATTGTTGTTCATTGCTACATAAAATAAATAAAACAATAAGCACAAATTGAAATCCATCTTCGCGAAACCGTAAACAAAAATAAAAATCCATCTTACACTTAGTTTTAGTCATTGAAAACAATTTATACCTTTGGAGCTTGCTTTCTAGTCAGTAGTTTTAGCTTTGACAACTTTGTCATCATTGTTGCTCATTGCTACATTAAACAAATAAAACAATAAGCACAAATTGAAACCCATCTTCGCGAAACCGTAAACACAAATCAAAATCCATCTTACACTTAGTTTTAGTCATTGAAAACAATTTATACCTTTGAAACTTGTTTTCCAGTTTGTAGTTTTAGCTTTGGCAACTTTGTCATCATTGTTGTTCATTGCTACATAAAAAAAATTAAACAATAAGCACAAATTGAAATCCATCTTCACAAATAAAAATTTCAAAACAAAAATCAACATATCATTCGAAATCGTAAGCACAAATCAAAAATCCATCTTACACTTCATTGAAAACAATTTATACCTTTCGAGCTTGCTTTCTAGTAAGTAATTTTAGCTTTCACAACTTTGTCATCATTGTTGTTCATTACTATATAAAACAAATAAAACAATAAGCACAAATCTAAATCCAGCAAATAAAAATTCCAAACAAAAATCACAAATGATTCAAAACCGTAAGCACAAATCAAAATTCATCTTACACTTAGTTTTAGTCATTGAAAACAATTTATACCTTTGGAGTTTGTTTTCTAGTCAGTAGTTTCAGTTTTTGCAACTTTGTCATCATCAGCTTTGTCGCCATAACTTCTTTTACGTTTCTTGTCATCATTGTTGTTCATTGCTACATAAAACAATAAGCACAAATCGAAATCGCAAATAAAAAATCCAAAACAAAGATCAACATATGATTTGAAACAACGAAAAGAAGAATTGGACTAAGAATCGAATTTTCAACTAAAAACGGAGCAAATTATCAAATAATCAAAGAATAATTCCAAAAAGAACCTAATCACTCAAAACCCTAATCGAAACCCTAACATGAAAGATGAATGATTCAAAACCATAAAATGAAACATGGACGAAGACAAAAATAGGAGAAGTAACAATAATTCCAAAACAAAGATCAACCTAATCATCATCTCCATGATTTCGAAACCTTAGATAAATGATTCGAAACCTAAGATGAAGGAAGGAAGACAAGAATCAGAGCAAGAGAAAACATACATTCTAAACTTAGAATAGAGAGAAACCTAAGCGCTACTGCTAATCTTTACTATAGTCTCTTGTCAATTTCCTCTCTCACATTATTCACTTCTTTCTTTGTAGAGAGAGAGAGATGAAGGTTTATATCTCCATCAAAGTAAATGATGAACCTTATCTTAAAAGCCCATATTACATGATCTTAAGCTCTAAAAATCCAAACTAAAGACTTGTTAACAAAAACGATACTATTAACAATTTTTTAAGGGAAATAACTATTAAAAAAAAACTATAACTAAAATTCTAACAAAATAACTTAGATTTAATGATTGATGTTTTGTCACATATGATAATTTTGGCTAGTTAGAAAATTGACCCATTTTTTGTCACATATGGTAACATTGCATAAAGTGAATTACGTTTGGAATCAAAGCAAATAAGTATAAGTATAAGGCATTTGAGTAGCATTTGATGATATAAGGGATTTGAGAACATCCAATTGATGTTAAGCTACTTGGAAGCTTTCATTATAAAGGATTGGCATTTGAATCCTAGATTGTTGTTTAGTTTTATGTATTTTCTATATGTAGTAAAAACATTTATACAAGGGATTTGAGAGTAGCATTTGATTGATGATAAGCTTTGTAACGCTCGTGATCCAAAAATAGGATTTTTGGTAGGGTGTCGATCGACACGACAGGGTGTGTCGATCGACACGGGTGTTTTGACTCGCGAGGAGTCAGGCAGTGAAGGTTGTGTCGATCGACACAGTCTGTGTGTGTCGATCGACAGGGGGTTAAATCGAACCGAGTGTTTGATTTGTTAATCGCACGGTTTGCGGGTTGGTTAAGGGAGAACCCTAGGTTTGATATAAAAGGCTGGAACAGGGTCCTGGCCGTTTTGTTGGACCAGAAATCAGAAGAGAAAAGGTTTGGGAGAAAGTTGAGAGTTTGTGTGAGTGAGACAGTTTCTGGTCGGATTTTTGTGAGGGCAAATGGCGGGGCTTTGCTGGGCGGATTGGGCTGATTTTTGGAGGGTAAGTTCTCCAATCTCTGGTTCATCGTGTACGGGGGTTTTAGTAAACGTCGTTCATCCGTTCTTTTCGATCCTTCGAGGTGAGTGCGTGACCATAGGTTCTCGGATGTAGGAATGGATGGAATACGTTGATTTCTGTGTGTTTTGGTGTGGAATGGCTGTGGATTTGTGCTGGGCAGCGATCTGTAGGCCTGAGATTCGTTCCATGAGAGGATAGGTTCGATCTTAGGGTTCTGCAGGTCCGTGTCGATCGACAGAACTGTTGTCTGTCGATCAACAGAGGGACAGAATTGTCTGTCGATCGACACCTAGAGGTTGTGTCGATCGACAGAGATGCTGCTGTCCTGTTTTGTGCTGTTGATTGTCTATGCATTGTTGAGTGATAATCCTGGTATTTGGTGCATTCTTTCATTTGAGTAATTGACCTGTAGATGGGAGGACCGTCTCACTGGGTATTTATGATAATACTCACGCATCTCGTTTTGCCATGTGATGCAGGTAAAGAGAAAATGTGATCGTGGAATCAAGGCCGGGAAGAGAGGATGATCCTAGGGTCTCGATTGTTTGGAATTGCTAGGGTGTTAGTGATTCTGGATTGTGGAACTTGTTAGACTCGATTAAGTTATTAGCCTGTTGGGTGTTGTGGAATTGAATATTGATAATTGGTTGATTGGTTTATTGGAATTGACTGGTTGAGATTGTCTGGTTTAGTCGATTTGTTTCTGCTAGTTTAGTACGTTGCTGATAATTATTGAGAGTTAGCATTTATGGGAATGTTAATTCGAATCCAATGCAAAAAAAAAAAAAAAAAAATCGGGTCGGGTTGTTTCAATTTGGTATCAGAGCCCTTACGGTTCTAGGGCGGGAGAACTTAGTAACTGCATGTATTGCTGATTGTGTGGAATAGCGTTAATTGATTATGTGAGTTAGTCAATTGATTGTTTCTTGGGTTTGGAGTCCTGGATCATCTTCTCCGAGCCTTCAATATGATTCCACGGTAAGTGTTTTGTTTGGGATTTCTGTTTCTAATGCTTAGTCTTCTGTGATTAGTCAGTGAGAAATGGCTAGAGGCAGAGGTCGTGGTGCCCGTGGGGCTAGAGGGCGTGGTCGCGGCCGTGGTCGGGGACCGGCGGTTGATCCTGTTGAGTCGAGTGGGACTCAGGAGGCCACGCATGAGGAGGTTGCAGAGTCGCAGATACCTCCAGAGCCAGTGGGTGGTACTGAGTTGGCCAGTGTGGCGCAGGGCCCAGGTGGGGGTCCTGCCGGGGGCGATGCTCAGGGTCGGTTGGACCGATTGGAAGCGATGATGCTTCAGGTTCTTGAGCGGTTGCCAGGTGGGGCACCGGCTCAGGGGTATGCTCCGGGTGTACAGCCAGGGGTGGCTGGTGTTGAGCCGTTAGCGGCGGGTGTTCAGCCAGCAGTGGTATGGGGGCAGCCAGGCGTGGCGGCTGCCGAGGAGGCTCCTTCCTACTTGAGGATTTTGGAGCAGATGCACAGGATTACTACTGGGTATTTCTCGGGCGGTGCTAAGCCTGAGGAGGCTGCTGCTTGGAGGAGTCGTCTGGAGCGTAATTTCCAGGCGCTGAGGTGTCCCGAGGGATCCGGAGCGATTCCGGGGAGCAGCCGGGAGTGGTTAGAGTGGCTGGAGGGAACACTTTGGCTACTTTCGGGCGGGCTTGTGGAGTAGAGGTTCTGGTGGCAGGAGAGGTCATGCCGGCAGATTTGGTTATCAGTCCAGTGGAATTGTACGATGTCATTGAAACAACCCGACCCGTTATTTTTTTTTTTATACATTGGGATTCGAATCAGTGTTCCCATAAACATTGATCCTCAATTCCCAATCAATTCACACAATAACCAGCGGAAAATCAGAATAACTCAACACCAGACAATTAACCAATAATCAACCTCAATTTAATAAACCCGAAACTTAATCATTCAACAAGATCTACAAGTTCCACAATTCCAGAATTACTATCACCCTAGCAATTCTATAGCAACATCACTCAACCGAGACTCTAGATCATCTCCTCTTCCTTGCCCGATTCCACGATCACATTTTCTCTTTACCTGCAACACATGGCAAAAAGAGTTGCGTGAGTATTATCACAAATACTCAGCGAGACGGTCATCCCATCTACAGGTCAAGTACTCAAATGAAAGAATGCACCAAATACCAGGATTATCACTCAACAATGCATAGACAATCAACAGCACAAAACGGGACAGCAGCATCTCTGTCGATCGACACAATCTCTAGGTATCGATCGACAGACAATTCTGTCCCTCTGTCGATCGACAGACAACAGTCCTGTCGATCGACACGGACCTGTAGAACCCTAAGATCGAACCTATCATCTCACGGAACGAATCTCAGGCCTACAGATCGCTTTCCAGCACGAATCCACAGCCATTCCACACCAAAACACACAGAAATCAACGTATTCCATCCATTCCTACATCCGAGAACCTATGGTCACGCACTCACCTCAAAGGATTGAAATGAACGAAGGAACGACGTTTACTAAAACCCCCGTGCACGACGAACCACCGATCCAATTCCGAAACAGGCGACTGTTACGGAAACTAGACACCCACAGCTACGCGTCAGTATGTGGATCGCCTCCAGAATCCCTCTGGTTCAATCGGAAATCCCCTCAAACCCGACTGATCGCAGAAAACAATCTACACGAACCCACCGAGTTCAAACAGCCATAACTCGGTGAATAATTAACCAAAAGACAAACCGTTTTCTCCTAAAACACAAGAAGAGATTGGAGAACTTACCCTCCAAAAATCAGCCCAATCCGCCCAGCAAAGCTCCGCCGTTTGCCCTCACAAAATCCGATCAGAAACTGTCTCACTCACACAAACTCTCAACTTTCTCCCAAACCTTTTCTCTTCTGATTTCTGATCCACAAAACGGCCAGGACCCTGTTCCAGCCTTTTATATCAAACCTAGGGTTCTCCCTTAACCAACCCGCAAACCGTGCGATTAACAAATCAAACACTCGGTTCGATTTAACCCCCTGTCGATCGACACACACAGATTGTGTCGATCGACACAACCTTCACTGCCTGACTCCTCGCGAGTCAAAACACCCGTGTCGATCGACATACTTCCTTGTGTCGATCGACACCCTACCAAAAATCCTATTTTTGGATCACGGGCGTTACAATTCTCCCCCACTGACAAGGATTCGTCCTCGAATCACAAGCCAATAACCACTCAGATCCGTGCTAAGGTCACCACTTAAGCTCAGAAACCCGACCCAACCTTCCCGGAGATACACCACAATGTATCGCTGTAGTCCCGGCCCAGTCTGCCCGATCGATCGAACAACAATCAGACAAGAACATGTCCGACCCACCGTAGACCCGGCATAAAGGACTAACTGATCGTGCAACAATCAGACAAGAACATGCACGACCAGGACGCTACATTTCTCTCCGAAATTGCCCGAATCGAGGTTCCAGCACAAATACTAACCCTAGACCAGACCCTACCATCCAACCCACACACTTGACCCCACCGGTCAACCCACCTGAGATCCCTCTCGATCCCCGATGGCCATTCGGTCGCCCACTTACAACCTGCTCAGACGCTATTGCTCATACTCATACTCATGACTCGTACACATATACACCACACCTACTCGCAGGATCGTCACCCCTTGAGCTACAGTGTGCAGAGAATCCACTATTCCCTGGAGAGACCCACTATCCCTCAAAGTACATGTAGGAGACCCACCGTCCCCAGAGGCCCACTACCCCTCGAGTGCATGCAGGGAATCCACTATCCCCTGGAGAGATCCACTATCCCTCAAGTATACAGGAACCCACCGTCCCTAGAGAGGCCCACTACCCCTCGAGTGCATGCAGGGAATCCACTATCCCCTGGAGAGATCCACTATCTCTCAAGTATACAGGAACCCACCGTCCCTAGAGAGCAATACTCTGCAACTTGTCGTCATAGACATCTATCGACCAACACGCCTCCATGGCTCACCATGACATTCCCTCAGCGGAATATCGTATATGACCCCTCAGCGAGTCATCTGGAGTCCCTGGAAAAGATAAGTCCCGCAGAACCTACTTCCCAGACTCCCCTAGGAAATAGACAGATCCCGATCCCACCTAGGATCTCTATTCCCCAGCACAGAGTCCCGAGACAGACAAACCTCGATCCCACCTAAGGCTTGCTTCCCGACTCCTCTAGAAAATAGACCAGTCTCTATTCCACCTAAGACTTCTATTTGCCAGCCATTACATGACCTACCACTCATCACAACCCATGACTCCACCAGTCATAACATATAAGAACTCACATATTAAGATCCCACAATAATAAGAAAACACATCTTATTAAATCCCAAAAATGAAACAATCGTTAACCCTCAACGAAAACATAAATTCCACAACCACGTAGCGAACATGCTAATCTGAACTGGAACAATACGAAACAAATGCAAACTTTGGTCCGCTCCCAGACCATTCCCCGAATCCTGCTTCCCTTCTTAACCTCTGCTCCCCAAATCTCTTACTCCACCCGTTGTCTGCTGCCACTGGGGACAGTTCGGCCTGGAACTAGCGCCCCCCGCCTCAACCGAAGTGAAGACCCGCGGCGCAGTCATCTGTCGCAATGGCTGCACATCCACTGCCCTTTCCTGCACTGGCTGCACAACCGCCACCGCCATCTGAAGCTGAGGACACATGGGCCTAATATGCCCCAACTCTCCACACTGATAGCACACCCTAGGCGCACTAGGTGTACTAGGTGCACTGACTGCCGCCTTCTTGGGGCAGTTAGCCGCCCGATGATCCATGCCTCCGCACACAAAGCAACCTGAACCACCCTGCCCACTACGGCTCCTCTGTCCTCCCCCACTTCCTCTTCTGTCCTTGAGCAGGCTTATCGCCCCCGCTCGAAGTTGTCTGCTGCCGCTGCGGTCTCCTCTGCTGCTGCACTGATGGACTAACCACCACCGCCTGCTCAGCTCTCAAGTCCTCCTCGATCTGAACCGCAGTTTCCACCAAATCCGCCCTCGTGACGTACTTACTCAGCCTACACCGAGTCCTCAACTCTGGTCGAAGTCCATGCATGAACCTCCTGATCTGAGCCTCCTCGCTCCCAAACCCCCGACCAGCATGCACAAGCAGCCTACCAAACAACTCATCATACTCTCGCACCGAGCGCTCTCCTTGTGTCAACTGCAAGAACTGCGCCTCCATGCGATCCACCGCCTCCTGCGGAAAGTACTTGGCGTCAAACTCAGCCAAGAAATCCGCCCAGGTCATCCCCGCCTGAGCCCTCCTGCTCGTCACACCTCTCCACCACAGATGTGCATCCCCCTTTAAGTAGTGAACCGCAAGGTCCACTCTGTATCCCTCGGGACACCTCAGCGCCTGGAAATTACGCTCCAGACGACTCCTCCACGCAGCAGCCTCCTCAGGCTTAGCACCGCCCGAGAAATACCCAGTAGTAATCCTATGCATCTGCTCCAAAATCCTCAGGTAGGAAGGAGCCTCCTCTGCAGCCGCCACACCTGGCTGCCCCCGGACCACTGCTGGCTGAACACCTGCCGCTAACGGCTCAACACCAGCCACCCCTGGCTGTACACCCGGAGCACGCCCCTGAGCCGGTGCCCCACCTGGCAACCGCTCAAGAACCTGAAGCATCATTGCTTCCAACCAGTCCAACCGACCCTGAGCATCGCCCCCGGCAGGACCCTCACCTGGGCCCTGCGCCACACTGGCTAACTCTGTACCACCCACCGACCTTGGAGGTATCTGCGACTCTGCAACCTCCTCCTGCGTGGCCTCCTGAGTCCCACTCGACTCAACAGGATCAACCGCCGGTCCCCGACCACGGCCACGACCACGTCCTCTAGCCCCACGGGCACCACGACCTCTGCCTCTCACTCCACTAGCCATCTCCCACTGACTGCTCACAGCAGACTAAGCATTAGAAACAGAAATCATAAACGAACACTTACCGTGGAATCATATTGAAGGCTCGGAGAAGATGATCCAGGACTCCAAACCCAAGCAACAATCAACTGACTAACTCACATAATCAATTAACACTATTCTACACAATCAGCAATACATGCAGTTACTAAGTTCTCCCGCCCTAGAACCGTAAGGGCTCTGATACCAAATTGAAACAACCCGACCCGTTTTTTTTTTTATACATTGGGATTCGAATCAGTGTTCCCATAAACATTGATCCTCAATTCCCAATCAATTCACACAATAACCAGCGGAAAATCAGAATAACTCAACACCAGACAATTAACCAATAATCAACCTCAATTTAATAAACTCGAAACTTAATCATTCAACAAGATCTACAAGTTCCACAATTCCAGAATTACTATCACCCTAGCAATTCTATAGCAACATCACTCAACCGAGACTCTAGATCATCTCCTCTTCCTTGCCCGATTCCACGATCACATTTTCTCTTTACCTGCAACACATGGCAAAAAGAGTTGCGTGAGTATTATCACAAATACTCAGCGAGACGGTCATCCCATCTACAGGTCAAGTACTCAAATGAAAGAATGCACCAAATACCAGGATTATCACTCAACAATGCATAGACAATCAACAGCACAAAACGGGACAGCAGCATCTCTGTCGATCGACACAACCTCTAGGTGTCGATCGACAGACAATTCTGTCCCTCTGTCGATCGACAGACAACAGTCCTGTCGATCGACACGGACCTGTAGAACCCTAAGATCGAACCTATCCTCTCACGGAACGAATCTCAGGCCTACAGATCGCTTTCCAGCACGAATCCACAGCCATTCCACACCAAAACACCCAGAAATCAACGTATTCCATCCATTCCTACATCCGAGAACCTATGGTCACGCACTCACCTCAAAGGATCGAAAAGAACGGATGAATGACGTTTACTAAAACCCCCGTGCACGACGAACCACCGATCCAATTCCGAAACAGGCGACTGTTACGGAAACTAGACACCCACAGCTACGCGTCGGTCTGTGGATCACCTCCAGAATCCCTCTGGTTCAATCGGAAATCCCCCTCAAACCCGACTGATCGCAGACAACAATCTGCACGAACCCACCGAGTTCAAACAGCCATAACTCGGTGAATAATCAACCAAAAGACAAACCGTTTTCTCCTAAAACACAAGAAGAGATTGGAGAACTTACCCTCCTAAAATCAGCCCAATCCGCCCAGCAAAGCCCCGCCGTTTGCCCTCACAAAAATCCGTTCAGAAACTGTCTCACTCACACAAACTCTCAACTTTCTCCCAAACCTTTTCTCTTCTGATTTCTGATCCACAAAACGGCCAGGACCCTGTTCCAGCCTTTTATATCAAACCTAGGGTTCTCCCTTAACCAACCCGCAAACCGTGCGATTAACAAATCAAACACTCGGTTCGATTTAACCCCCTGTCGATCGACACACACAGATTGTGTCGATCGACACAACCTTCACTGCCTGACTCCTCGCGAGTCAAAACACCCGTGTCGATCGACATACTTCCTTGTGTCGATCGACACCCTACCAAAAATCCTATTTTTGGATCACGGGCGTTACAGTCATTTTGGGGATGGATTGGCTGAATCGTTACAGGGTTCATCTGGATTGTCATCGAGGTAGAGTGGTGTTTGAGCGTGAGGCGGGAAGGTTGGTCTATCAGGGCATCAGGCCGACTTCCGGGAGTTTGATGATTTCGGCGATTCAGGCCGCGCAGTTGATTGATAAGGGCTGTGAGGCGTACTTGCTGACGATTGTGATGCCAGAGTCTGTTGGGGAGGTCACTTTGGTTGATATTCGGGTTGTCCGGGATTTCCAGGATGTGTTTCAGTCGTTGCAGGGATTGCCGCCGTCTAGGTCTGATCCTTTCACGATTGAGTTGGAGCCTGGGACTACTCCGATATCTAAGGCACCTTACCGCATGGCTCCAGCGGAGATGGCAGAGCTGAAGAAGCAGTTGGATGATTTGCTGGGTAAGGGGTTCATCCGACCGAGTAGTTCACCGTGGGGAGCGCCGGTGTTGTTTGTGAAGAAGAAGGATGGTAGTTTTCGGTTATGTATCGACTACCGGGGCCTTAACCGGGTTACAGTGAAGAACAGGTATCCTCTGCCGCGGATTGATGAGTTGTTGGATCAGTTGCGGGGGGCTACTTGTTTTTCCAAGATCGATTTGGCTTCGGGATACCATCAGATTCCGATAGATGAGGCCGATGTGAGGAAGACGGCTTTCAGGACGAGGTATGGACACTACGAGTTCGTGGTGATGCCGTTTGGGTTGACGAATGCGCCAGCGGCATTCATGAGGCTGATGAACGGGGTGTTTCAGGAGTACTTGGATGAGTTCGTTATTATCTTTATCGACGATATCTTGGTGTACTCGAGGACTCTGGAGGAACATGAGGTTCATCTGAGGTTGGTTCTGGAGAAGCTGCGGGAACAGAAGTTGTATGCGAAGCTCAGTAAGTGCAGTTTCTGGCAGCGGGAGATGGGTTTTCTGGGGCATGTCGTGTCTGCCGAGGGAGTTTCAGTGGATCCGGCTAAAATCGAGGCTATTAGGGATTGGCCGAGACCGAGGAATGCGACGGAGATCAGGAGTTTCCTTGGATTAGCTGGGTATTACCGGAGGTTCGTTAAGAGTTTTGCGAGTATGGCGTAGGCGTTGACGAAATTGACGGGTAAGGATGTTCAGTTTGTGTGGTCTGCGGAGTGTGAGGAGAGCTTCGGGAAGCTGAAGGAGATGCTGACTAGTACACCAGTTTTGGCGTTGCCTGATGCGGGCGAGCCATATGTGGTGTATACGGATGCATCGGGTGTGGGGTTGGGGTGTATTCTGATGCAGCAGGGGAAGGTGATTGCTTATGCTTCGAGGCAGTTGAGGAAGCATGAGTGCAATTACCCTACACATGACTTGGAGTTGGCTGCAGTGATCTTCGCCCTGAAGATCTGGCGATCTTACCTTTATGGCGGGAAGGTCCAGGTGTTCACGGACCATAAGAGCCTGAAGTATTTCTTCACTCAGCCAGAGCTGAACCTGAGACAGAGGCGATGGATGGAGTTGGTAGCGGATTACGACCTGGAGATTGAGTACCATCCAGGGAAGGCTAATCTGGTTGCAGATGCGTTGAGTCGGAAGAGGGTTGCTTCGGCTCAGGAGCGGGATTTAGAGGAGCTGGCGAGCGAGATTGGCGCGTTGAGCCTGTGTGTTATCTCACAGGAGCCGTTGGGGTTAGAGGCAGCTAACCGAGCGGACTTGCTGAGCAGAGTTCGGGTAGCTCAGGAGAGGGATCAGGGTTTGATTGATGCTTCTCAGCAGGCGGGTTCGGAGTATCAGGTCTCCGAGAGTGGGATGATACTGGTGAATGGTCGGGTCTGTGTACCCAAGGATGAGAGTCTCAGGCAGGAGATTCTGAGTGAGGCTCATTCGAGCATGCTGTCGATTCATCCTGGAGCGACCAAGATGTACCGGGACTTGAAGAGGTACTATCACTGGGTCGGGATGAAGAGGGATGTTGCGAGTTGGGTTTCGAGGTGCAACGTGTGTCAGCTGGTGAAGGCTGAGCATCAGGTTCCGAGCGGGTTATTGTAGAGTCTGCCTATGCCGGAGTGGAAGTGGGATATGGTGACTATGGATTTTGTGACAGGATTGCCGGTCTCGCGGACCTATGATGCGATCTGGGTGATTGTGGATCGTCTGACCAAGACAGCACATTTTCTGGCCATTAAGAACACTGATGGGGCTGCAGTGTTGGCTAGGAAGTATGTGCGGGAGATTGTGAGGTTGCATGGGGTGCCTGCGAGCATTGTGTCAGACCGAGACCCGAGATTTGCTTCGGAGTTCTGGGAAGCATTTCAGGCTGAGATGGGCACGAAGGTGCATATGAGTACGGCATATCATCCTCAGACGGATGGGCTGTCCGAGAGGACGATTCAGACATTGGAGGACTTGCTGAGGATGTGTGTGTTAGACTACGGTGGTCATTGGGCAGATCATCTGAGCTTGGTAGAGTTTGCGTACAACAACAGTTATCAGGCGAGTATCGGGATGGCTCCGTATGAGGCTCTGTATGGGAGGCCATGTAGGACACCATTGTGCTGGACTCAGGTGGGGGAGAGGAGCATGTTTGGTGCAGATTTCGTTCAGGAGACGACGGAGAAGATCCGTGTCTTGAAGCTGAACATGAAGGAGGCTCAGGATCGGCAGAAGAGTTATGCCGATAAGCGGAGGAGGGAGTTGGAGTTCGGGCTGGGAGATATGGTGTATCTCAAGGCAACCATGTTGAGGGGTCCTAACAGATCCATTGCAGAGAATAAGTTGAGTCCGAGGTTTATGGGTCCGTTCAGAGTGGTTTAGTGGGTTGGGACGGTAGCTTACAGGTTGGAGTTGCCACAGAGTATGAGGGCTTTTCACGATGTCCTTCATGTTTCGATGCAGCGGAAGTGTCTACATGAGTCTGAGGAGGTGTTGGCTAGGATCCCGGAGGATCTTCAGCCCAACATGACATTAGCGGCGAGGCCTATGAGGATTCTCGAGAGGAGAGTCAAGGTTTTGCGTCGTAAGAGGATACCATTGGTGAGAGTCGTGTGGGACTGCGATGGTGTCGAGGAGGAGACTTGGGAGCCGGAGGTGAAGATGAAGGCCAAGTTTCCGAAGTGGTTCGAGAAGCAAGCGGAGGCTTGAGTTCTTTCTTTCGCTGGTGTTGGTTTTGTAGTAGCATGTGGCTACAGTTGTTGTATTTTCGTTTTGTTGTAACGATTGTACGTTTTGGAGATTAATAAGATATGTTTCTTATTATTGTTGGATCGTATGATGCGAGTTCATGTGTAGTGACCTAGTGGGGGTTACAGCGAGAGTTAACATTTTCAGTGGGGAAGCTTCATGGTGAGCCATGGGGATGTGTCGGTCGATAGATGTCTACGACGGCACGCTGCAGAGTATTGCTCTTTAGGGACGGTGGGTTCCTGTAGATATGAGGGATAGTGGATCTCTCCAAGGGATAGTGGTTTCCCTGCAGGCATTCGAGGGGATAGTGGGCCTCTCTAGGGACGGTGGGTTCCTGTATACTTGAGGGATAGTGGATCTCTCCAGGGGATAGTGGTTTCCCTGCATGCACTCGAGGGGTAGTGGGCCTCTGGGACGGTGGGTCTCCTATATGTACCTTGAGGGATAGTGGGTCTCTCCAGGGAATAGTAGATTCTCTGCACACTGTAGCTCAAAGGGTGACGATCCTGCGAGTAGGTGTGGTGTATATGTGTACGAGTCATGGGTATGAGTATGAGCAATAGCGTCTGAGCAGGTTGCAAGTGGGCGACCGAATGGCCGTCGAGGATCGAGAAGGATCTCAGGTGGGTTGACCGGTGGGGTCAGGTTTGTGGGTTGGATGGTAGGGTCTGGTCTAGGGTTAGTATTTGTGCTGGAACCTCGATTCGGGAAATTTCGGAGAGAAATGTAGCGTCCTGGTCGTGCATGTTCTTGTCTGATTGTTGCACGATCAGTTAGTCCTTTATGCCGGGTCTACGGTGGGTCGGACATGTTCTTGTCTGATTGTTGTTCGATCGATCGGGCAGACTGAGCCGGGACTACAGCGATACATTGTGGTGTATCTCCGGGAAGGTTGGGTCGGGTTTCTGAGCTTAAGTGGTGACCTTAGCACGGATCTGAGTGGTTATTGGCTTGTGATTCGAGGACGAATCCTTGTCAGTGGGGGAGAATTGTAACGCCCGTGATCCAAAAATAGGATTTTTGGTAGGGTGTCGATCGACACAACAGGGTGTGTCGATCGACACGGGTGTTTTGACTCGCGAGGAGTCAGGCAGTGAAGGTTGTGTCGATCGACACAGTCTGTGTGTGTCGATCGACAGGGGGTTAAATCGAACCGAGTGTTTGATTTGTTAATCGCACGGTTTGCGGGTTGGTTAAGGGAGAACCCTAGGTTTGATATAAAAGGCTGGAACAGGGTCCTGGCCGTTTTGTTAGACCAGAAATCAGAAGAGAAAAGGTTTGGGAGAAAGTTGAGAGTTTGTGTGAGTGAGACAGTTTCTGATCTGATTTTTGTGAGGGCAAACGGCGGGGCTTTGCTGGGCCGATTGGGCTGATTTTTGGAGGGTAAGTTCTCCAATCTCTGCTCGTGTTTTAGGAGAAAACGGTGTGTCTTTTGGTCGATTGTTCACCGAGTTATGGTTGTTTGAACTCGGTGGGTTCGTGCAGATTGTTGTATGCGATCAGTCGGGTTTGAGGGGGGATTCCAATTGAACCAGAGGGATTCGGGAGGTGATCCACAGACCGACGCGTAGCTGTGGGTGTCTAGTTTCCGTAACAGTCGCCTGTTTCGGAATTGGATCGGTGGTTCGTCGTGTACGGGGGTTTTAGTAAACGTCGTTCATCCGTTCTTTTCGATCCTTTGAGGTGAGTGCGTGACCATAGGTTCTCGGATGTAGGAATGGATGGAATACGTTGATTTCTGTGTGTTTTGGTGTGGAATGGCTGTGGATTTGTGCTGGGAAGCGATCTGTAGGCCTGAGATTCGTTCCATGAGAGGATAGGTTCGATCTTAGGGTTCTGCAGGTCCGTGTCGATCGACAGGACTGTTGTCTGTCGATCGACAGAGGGACAGAATTGTCTGTCGATCGACACCTAGAGGTTGTGTCGATCGACAGAGATGCTGCTGTCCTGTTTTGTGCTGTTGATTGTCTATGCATTGTTGAGTGATAATCCTGGTATTTGGTGCATTCTTTCATTTGAGTAATTGACCTGTAGATGGGAGGACCGTCTCACTGGGTATTTATGATAATACTCACGCATCTCGTTTTGCCATGTGATGCAGGTAAAGAGAAAATGTGATCGTGGAATCAAGGCCGGGAAGAGAGGATGAGCCTAGGGTCTCGATTGTTTGGAATTGCTAGGGTGTTAGTGATTCTGGATTGTGGAACTTGTTAGACTCGATTAAGTTGTTAGCCTGTTGGGTGTTGTGGAATTGAATATTGATAATTGGTTGATTGGTTTATTGGAATTGACTGGTTGAGATTGTCTGGTTTAGTCGATTTGTTTCTGCTAGTTTAGTACGTTGCTGATAATTATTGAGAGTTAGCATTTATGGGAATGTTAATTCGAATCCAATGCAAAAAAAAAAAAAAAATCGGGTCGGGTTGTTTCAAGCTTCCTTAAGAAGATTATAAGAATAAGGCAATTTAGGTTACTTGGAATCTTTGATAATAAAGGATTGGCATTGTTGTTTAATGTATTTTTGTTGTATATTTCTTTTTGTTTAATATATTTATTTTGTGGCCATTTGTTGTTTTAAATAACAAAATCTTGTATTAATCTTCTTAAGAATTATTTACATGGCAAAACCCAAAATTAACAAAAAAGTCTTAAAAGAAATCAAAACCCACAATGTTCATTTTTTATCGAGATAAGATACTCCATTTTTTATAACAATTTTTTTTCCTTCAATTTAGTAGATTTTGAGACGGCTAACTAAAAATACATTTTACTACTAATTTGATAAGTTAATTTTTACTGGGTAAATTGTTATGTTTAAGGGTATGGTTTGGTTTGGTGGATGTTATGGAGATTTACCTTAGTTAGAGGTGAAAATCCTACATGACTAGACAATATGACATAAGCACATATCTGTTTTTTTTAAAGAAAGAAAAAACGAAATATTGAAAATCATAACATAAATAAACATTTTTGATTGCATGTTTAGCAAAAAATACTGTAAAACCTACTTTCTTGCTATAGTGTATCTATTTTTCTATATCCTTTATAAAAAAAATTTGTACAAAACAAAAGACATTGAGTAGAAAAAACATTTTTCTACTATGGGGCAAAAAGTGATAAAAAAAAAAAACATTGGAGTAGCATTTGACTAGAGTAACATTTGATTGATGAGAAGCTTATAAGTATAAGGCAATTTAGCTTCCAAGTTACTTGGAATCTTTGATGATAAGGGATTGGCATTGTTGTTTAATGTATTTTGTATACGTATTTTTGTTCTATATTTATTTTTGTTTAATATATTTATTTTGTGGCCATTTGTTGTTTTAAATAACAAAATATTCTATTATTTTTTTAAGAATTATTTAAATCGACAATTTTCAAACTTCTATAAAAAAATTAACAAAAAGTATTAAAAGAAATAAAAACCCAAATGTTCATTTTTTATCGAGATAAGATACCCCATTTTTTATAACAATTTTTATTTTCTTCAATTTACTAGATTTTGAGACCACTAACTAAAAATACAATTTACTACTAATTTGATAAGTTAATTTGTTATGTTTAAGGGTCTGGTTTGGTGGATGCTCGTGACCAATAGGTTATAAAATGGAGATTTACCTTAGTTAGAGGTGAGAATCGCAGATGATTAGACAATATGACATAAGCACATACCTGTGTTTTTTTAAGAAAAAAAAAACAAAATATAAAAAAAAAATAACAGAAATAAATATTTTTGATGGCATGTGCAAAACAGAATCATAACTTCTTGTTAGTCTGTCACAAATAAATCTTATGTAAGTTTGTAATTATTTGTAGCAAATTACTCACAAATTTATTCAAATTTGCCACACATTAATTGTTTATAAAAATAGTATCAAATTATACCTTTTTTTAGGTAAAATTTACTACAAAATAATGTTGTAGCAAAAAATGTAGCTATGTTTTCTGTTTCTTGTATGCTCGAAGGTCAATACCTGACTCTATACTGTATAGTGGTATGTTTCTAGTAACATGTAAAATTATCTATAAAAATTAGGATGGTAATCTTCATCTACAAAAAAGCAAAACAACCTAAGTAAATTGTGATATTTCAACATTAATTATATGAGAGTTAATTAATCAACATTATTCTGCATTAATCCCACTAATAAATTAATCTGTTTTGTTGGTTAATAACTTAGAAATTTGAACAATTTTTTTTTTTTTAATTTGGATATTTGCAATGTTCTTTCAGTGTAATCGAAGCAAAAAAAACTCACTTTTTTTTATTTTTTCAAATTCTTGTATCTTAACCTTTATAAGATGTGTAATTTTCTTCCTAACTGAAAACTATGTGACATTATCAAATGATGTATCTGTTTTATGTGAGCTTTTGATATATAATCTTTACTAGATTATCACCCGCACTATGTGCGAGAACATTGGTTGTATATATTGTATACTATACTTAGTTTTCATATTTTGTCATATATAATACGTTATAACATTAGATATCGTCTGTTTTTACCTTGTAGGCAGAATCGATTAGTTTGAAATAATATTATTGTTTTTGTTTTTAGCTTGTAGGTAGAAATCGAGTAAGTTAAAATATTGTATTTTATATTGAATAGTCATTAGAGGAAGTATAAATAGTTTACAATATTGAGACTCTTTGTCATTTTTGTATCAGAAGACACAGTTTTTATTGGGATTAAACGTTATTGTAGACAGAGGGTTGATTTCATTAACGAAGTATAGTTGAGGGGTTTTTTTAACTAAAAAAATAGTTGAGGGGATTTTTCACGATCCAAAAATAGTTGAGGAGATTTTTTATTAAAAACCCTAGTTTTAAATAAGTTTACAGTTTTGATACCTTTACAGTTTCTCATTATTTATTTGAATCAATATTAATCTTGATATTCGATGTAAGAGTTTTACACAATTGTTTTTGCAATTTTCAAATATTAATATCAATTTAAAAATGGGATTTCGGTCAATATTAAAAAAAGAGGGTCAAATAGATTTTGGTAATGAATTTTCTTATTATCATCAAGAGAAATTTTGAGAAATGCCATTTTTGAAATGCTACTTTTCAAAAATACAACTTTTAAAAATCTTTGTAAAAATATTTTTCCGCATTTTCTCACCAAAACTGCAAACCGCATTTTCTAGCCAAAACCGCGAAATCGCATTTTCCCATCAAAACCGCAAAATCCTGGTTTCCCGCCAAAACCGTAAAAATCTCGTCTTCCACCAAAACCGTAAAATCGCGTTTTCCCGTCAAAAATCGCAAAATTACGTTTTCCCACCAAATCTCGTATTCTGTCAAAACCGTAAAATCATGTTTTCTGCCAAAACCGAAAAATTATGTTTTCCTTCAATACAACAAAATCTCGTTTTCCCGGCAAAATCATGTTTTCCCGTTAAAACCATAAAATTACGTTTTTTTGCCAATATCGCAAAATTTGGTTTCTCGTCAAAATTCGTTTCTAGTTTTTTTATTTGTATATGCCTTTATTTCTTAAAATTATTTATTTGGTGAGATAATATTTATAAGAATTTTATTCAAAAACTAATTTGGTAATTATAATTATAATCTAAATCATTAATAATAGTATTAACCTCTTAACACAAAGTAAAGAGTTTTTGGTCATTTTACATTAAATGCATCGAGATATAGGTACAAAATCACCAAACGAACATATTTGTTTCTAGATACAATTTATGGACGCATAAAGCAAAAACACAAACAAACATCATCTGGATGCTGCGTCTAGATATTGCATCTAGATATTACGTCCAAACACGCAAACGAACAGCTCCTCATTTGTTTTCCTCTATTCTTAAAGTTAGTTCATTCACATATTCAACAAACATAATCATGCTTCATCAATGAAGAAAAATTTGATACTTGTTTTTCAAGTAACGAAATTAAGAAATTTGCATAAATATCATCAAGTTGTTTCTCATCTTCAATTTCAACTTTAGATATGTCATGGATCCTTTGTTTCAAAAAATTTCCAGTTTGAGCTTCAACTATTAAATGTGACTGCCAGAACTTCGTTTTTTTAACCTTTGTCTGCTAAAACTTTCTTCTTAGACTTATTTTAATGAATGGTTCGTCTAGTTTCACTAACTCTACTTGTCATGTTATCCCCACCGGTGAATTCGTGAGCTGAGCAAGAATCTTAGTTAAACTCTTTTTTTTTTTAAAGCAACACGAACAAAGATTACTTTCTCAGAAAGCAACAAAAGTTTAATATCTCTCTTTTTTTTTTTTTAAATATCTCATTGTTGATTTGGAAGAATATTCACAATTGAATTTGTTTTAAATTTTAACTTTGTAAAAAAAAATTTGGCAACTAAATTTTTTTTTTCAAATCTTATTTTCCCATATAAAACGAAAAAAAATTTTGTTTGAAATCTGGAACAATTGAAATCTCCATGGAAATGTGTCTTTTCGGTTGGTTCGGGTTCATCAGAAATTTCAAACAAACATACCAAGTGGGACGTAGGAATTACAGTAGAAACACTATAAATTAATACTCGATAAATTAATAAACTCTATAAGTTAATAAGTTTTACCGGCCCGAGTCGGACCAATATAAAATATAACACAATTCAATAAGATAATAAGATAATAAATATTATAAAACCCCTATGTAAATATATGATCCCAATAATACCATAAATTAATTTCGATATATAAAATTTTATACATACACATCTAAAGTATATTTATATATGATTTTAGTGTTGTTTGTTTTTATTAACACTTTAATCTCTTTATAACTCAAATCATTTTTAGATATAATAAACACAAATAGAAAGAATAATACTAATTTAAGAAATATAGTTTAATTTAAAATAAATATATTCAAGTAAACAAAAATTTAAAAGATTATGAAAATTTTTTTTTTCCAGTAAATTAATAACTCTCTAAATTAATAAAATATCATTGTCCCAACATTATTAATTTATAGTGTTTCTACTGTTTGGTGATTCTGGTAATTGTAAAATAATAATTGGATATTCTTATTGTAAAATAATAATTGTACACAAAAATTTATTCAGTTTAAATATATAAATTTTATTACAGTTTATTATTTAGATCTATGATAAAATTAGTATTTATTGCTGACGACTGTTTAGTTATCAAATATGAATTTAAATGTAAAATTTGTAACTAAACTATGTTGCTCTATGATACAAAAAAAAACATTAATGGGAATGTTGTTAATTATGAAAATTCAATAGAAAAATATTTGAGAATCCAGAATAGCTGGTCACTCTTTGCACTCAATTGTTTGATCGTTGCATATCCATCAAATATTTTGTCTCCGATAAGCATCTAAGATTTCTAGATTCCTGCAACGATAGCAACAAAAACCGCTCTATCTATTAAAAAAAACATAATAATACATGGATAGTCTACTAAACAAATGCAATGATAGGTGAAATCCAGAAAAAAACCATGCCAATTTTAATGCTTTTTTTTTTTTAAACATACTAGTCTTAATGTTTCTTCCAAAATATGATGGAACTGATGCACACAAAACCTAACCTTATGAAGTTCTTATTATATTAAACGAAAAAAAAATTACGGTTTGACTAATTTCTTTTCATGCTATAAATTGTTTTTGAAAATAGAAAAGACTTTGTCATGAATCATATAACAACTATAATCTCTTTGGCAACTATGATTTATTACGGTTTTTGTTAAAACCATTAAAATATTAAAAAGAAGGAAGAACAATTAAGATGGAGAAAAAAATTAAAAATTTACAGTATTGAAATGAAAGAGACATTTACATGATTTTGCATTTGATATTTTCAGAGGATTTGTTATCGTCTTTTGAAGAGGCAGATGATGAAGTTGATGATGGCGTGACAAACAAAAATGATTGATAGACAACAAAATAGAGGAAACATAGGAAAGGAAATACGTTGATTAGCAAATATACCTTGTTCAAGAACCAAATTGCACGCATCATGTAAACCAAAAGCCTGTTTTGAAAACACCTAAAAACAAAACCTAAAAGTCAGAATTGATCATTAATGGAGTGTTATGCATAAAAAAGAAATTTCTCCTACTATATGTAAAACATAATTATTTCCTCTAAAAAATGCAATAATGAATGTTTAAAATGTATAAACTTGAAGAATGTGAAAAAATCACGGATTTGTTGAGTGGAATGATATGATCTTATATAGTGGCAATGGAGGTGTCGATTTAGGGTTTGTAGAAACAATATTTTTGATAAAATTAATTATTTAAGAAGCTTGCTCCACAGTAATATGAAAAAATATTACTTGACATATCAAGATATTTAATGTGCAAAGATACTAATTAGATTAAAAAAATTGATTTAATCGGATTTGGTATGTATCATCGAATTTGGTCATTAAGATATCGAATTTTACACAAACTTTATGGAAATTAATGTATTGATCATATCTTTAAATATTATATTATAAGTAAATTGAGAATTAAATAATAGAAAAGGAAATGTTTGACATATTGTCCAATTGAGAAAATATTTTTGACTCATGTTTGTACTAATTTCGGAAAGAAAATGTTTGACATAACTCGCATTCGTGCCCTCTAATTTTGAACGTGAACATCTTTCATTCAAAGAAATATTTTTTAGGGAATATCTTCCCATCTTTTATGTTCACTTTTAATGCAATTTGTTGGATTTAGTTATGTATTGAATAATTAAGGAAATTACATTTAATTGTTAGATTTTTAGGTTATTTGTTCAAAAATTGGAAGATTTCCTAAGATTGAGTAAATCTTTAATATATTTATTGGAAGATTCTTCCGCGTAATTGTAGTTGGACTTTGATATATGTTTCCACTAATTATAGAGATGACAAAAAAACCAATTAATTACGAAAATGTCATTAATGAAAACTGGGTCGAAAACCGGGTCGCACAGGATCCGCGTCCTTTCCATCGGATACAGTTAAAAAAATATCCGAAATTGATCTCAAAATGACTGAAATTACCATTGCATCTGTCCAAAATTACTTTTTTCAATTAAATCAATTTAGTTATAAGGCAATGACAATTTGAGTATTATTTAAATCGATTTTGGACTTTCTCCTAAATGTACTTATATTTTAATATTAGAGAGATATTTTTAAAAATTCCATAGCTGACTTTATTTTTGTGTGTGTAATGAAAAGCCCAACACAAACCCATCTTGTCTAGTCCATGTAATTAGGTTTCTTAATGAACATCAATGAATGCAATTACGGTTGCCGATTTCTTCTTCATCAAAGAAAGCCCCATTTTTCCCCATTTCTTCTTCATCAAAGAAAATCCCAATTGTTTTTTTTTTCTTTTTCTTCTCTTTTTTTGTTTAGAAAGCCAATAGTTTATTGCTCGTGTAAATAGTTCATATACAAAATAAATGGAATATTTGCTAGAAATACAACAACAAAACTATAATATACAAACCAACCAAAATCCCCCTTTTTCTCTCACTATCTCTTCCTATCTCTCTCTAAAGTTTTTCTAAATTTCTAATTATAGTTTTTTTTTTGTTATTATTGCAAATAACCCAATAAAAAAAACAACAATTTTTTCTTTGCTACTAAATAAAGCTCTTTGAGCTAATCTATCTTTTCAAAGGATTCTCTTCAATTTTCATGACACATCCTAGTTGCAAAAGATGGATCGGTGGCAATCAAAAACAGACCAAGCTTATGGCCACATTTTTTGGGGAAGGTTTTTGTAACATTCCAATGATATCTGTTTAGATGAAAAAGAAAGAGGGTTTTCTTCAATTTTGTGTACAACATTTCATGAGAACAAATAATTGAAATAAAATTTATTTGTGACCATCGTACATCATTTTATTTTGACAGTATAATATACTAGAAACATCTAATACTCCCTCTGTTTTTAAATAATTGATTTTTTAGAGTTTTCACACACAATTAGAAAACAAGTTAATTTTTTTTTTGAATTGAATGTAAAATTATATTCAAAACCAAAAAAACGTTTTTACAACAAGTGTTACATGAGATTTTTATTAACGTAGAAATTGAGTACGGTCCGAGTTGATTTCTCTATCCCGAGTCTTGTGCCTCGAACCAGAGCACCAATGCCTCGAATCGAACAGAGCCGATTCCAAATCTGTTTATCAATGCTTTGAATAAGTCGTTGCGCAGAGGTTGGCTCTTCTCCATGGTTCCGAGCATTTCTTTCTCGCCATATACCGTACACCGCAGTTTGAAAAACATATCGAATGAGAAAACGATGAGTCATTGGTTGGCGTGAATCTGAGATTAACTCAATAACTCTGCTCCACTGAGATGAATAGTCTGATCAAAGTAACCCTTTTCTGAGTGAACTCCATATAGTCGATGCGTAAGGACAAGTAAAAAACAAGTGTTCACGTGATTCTAAGGGGTCATTGCAAAGTCTGCAAGAGGGAATTGCTCCAAAATTCCAAGCCATCATTCGCTCTCCGGTGGAGAGACGGTTATGCATTGCTAACCAAACACACATAGAGAATTTCGGTGTGGAGTGTGATAACCATACACCTTTATTCCAGACTGTCTCTTGGCTCGGTATCCGGATTTGTTTCCATGTTGCTTTGGCATTGAATTTAGACTTGAAATTATCACATAGAGGCACATCCTTTGATCCGGCAACTCGTCGTGAGCTTTGCGATTCGACTGTTTCCGCAATGGCTTGTAGCTAATCTGATCGGTGTCTTCGCCGTCCCCTCATCTGCATTGATGTGGCAACATTGGCATGTTCGGTGATGCCCATGTTAATAAAACCCCTAGGACTTATGATCTCTGTGACGACCCAACCCGTCAAATAAAAAAAATTTCAACCCGGATCACTATTATCATAAATAATGATCCTCAACGGTCCAATAAACAAACAGCGCGGAAACAATGATTCAAACAATCAAATACAATTATCGTTCAACAAGCCCATACTTATTAATTCTAGTTCAATTCGGTAATACACATAGTTCTGAAATTGCTAACACCCTAGCAATTCTAACTTATTACACGAAAACGAGCCACTAGATCATTCCCCTCGTCCCGGCCATGATTCCCCGATCACTGACTGTCTTTACCTGCATCACATGGTTATAAGAGATGCGTGAGTATTATCATAAATACCCAGTGAGACGGTCATCCCATCTACAGACTATACACACAGGCATAAGCAAAAGATACAATACCAGGGTGAACAAACAATAATGCATCACACACAACACGTTCAATATAACAAACTGACGATAATCAAAAACCCGTGTCGATCGACACACCTCCTTGTGTCGATCGACACACAACAAACCCGTGTCGATCGACACAACTTCCCCGTGTCGATCGACACAACCTGCCGACACTGTGTCGATCGACACACCCAACTGCGTCGATCGACACACCAACCCAGAAACTCATCAAACCGATTTTCTACACAAAAATCCACCAAAAATCCATACAAGAATCGATCCAAACAACACACAATCGCATCCTATCAATTCCTTTACCCAGATAAGCCTATGGTCACGCACTCACCTCGAATTCGGATAGAAGAGGATAAGAATCCGACGAAGAACACGAAGAACACGAAGAACAAGTCCGAGATCCTTCACCGTACGGTCTACCCACGCTTCCACAACCTCACAAACACTCACACAAGCCTAATAAGATTGAGAAACACGGAGGAAACAACAACAACAACCTCTCCTCTCAATCCTCTCACTTTCTCTCTAAAAAACTTGAAGTTTCTGCCCAGAAATCCGATTTTTGACTTAAATAGCCAGACCAGCCGACACTCTGTCGATCGACACACCCACTTGTGTCGATCGACGCATGACCAATCAATACGTCATACTGACGGCAATCGAAAATCCGTGTCGATCGACACACCCCAACTGTGTCGATCGACATAGCGCTCGCTGCTCGACTCCTCTTGAGTCAAAACAACCGTGTCGATCGACACACAAACCTTGTGTCGATCGACACCCATCCAAAAATTACTTTTTGGATCACGGGCGTTACAATTCTCCCCCACTAAAACGGATTCGACCTCGAATCACGCAACACCGTCTCACTACGGTCTCCACTACGTGACCCGAACGCGGCCATTAACCTTCGAGATAACACTCGAATCCCCTATCCCGTCCTGCTAAGGCTACACTCTCGCCCAAAAATTCGCCCAGACTTCCCCGGAGCACCCACGATGCACGCCCCATGATCCGGTTTAGAGCTACCCGATTGACCGTCCAACAATCAAACAAGAACATGTCCAATCAACCGTTGACCCCGCACTAGACCAAATGATCGTACAACAATCAAACAAGAACATGTACGGCCATCGGCGTAACATATGCTACCAAGGTTGTCCGACCCGAATTCCAGACTCCAATAATAACCCTAGACTCGACGTACACAACACAAAACTCCTAGCCCTCAGCCAGCACCACTCGCGATCACACCTGATTCCCGAGTTATACTAGGCTCACACTAGCCTCATTGCACCATATCTATGGATACAATTCTGACCAAAACCCGGTCAGTCCAAGATCAGAGATCACCACCCGATCTTAATCACCTAACCCCGTCTCACTAAGGTTGACACTCTCATCCAAAACCCGCCCAAATTCCCCCAGGAAACATCCACGATGCAGCACTCGCTGATCCGGATCAGGGTTGTCTGATAGATCGCGCAACAATCAAACAAGAACATGCCCGACCCACCGTAGACCCAAACCTTGGATCAATTGGTCGTACAACAATCAAACAAGAACATGTACGACCAAAGAGGCTACATATGTTTACCAGGGTCGTCTGAACTAAGGTTCCAAACTCGAGTAACAACCCTAGATTAGACATCCACAAACCACCTGAGATCATTCCCGATCCCTGAAGTTCATCGAATCTCATACTTATAATCACACTACAGGTACTCTTGCTCAAACTCATATCTCTATACACCACTCCCACTCGCAGGGTCGTCACCCATCGAGCTCTCGATGTATACCATACCGGCTCTCGGTATGCCCCAGCCCCTCCGCTTCAGGACACACAGTCCATCAGCTCTCGGCTGCAGAGGAATCACACATCCTCTGGAGAAATCGCAATCCCTCAAAGTATATGCAGGAGAATATCACCATCCCCTGGAGCAGTAACACTGTAACGTGCATCATAAGCACCTGTCGACCGATTTACTTCTGTGGTTCCTATCCTGATATTCCCTAACCCGGAATATCCCTCATGACCAATCCCCAGGTCATCGGAAACAACCCAATCACCAGGGTGTTTCCTACCCCGATATTCCCTAACCCAGAATATCACTCACGACCAATCCCAGGTCATATGAAACAACCCAATCACCAGGGTGTTTCCATCGGAGTCCCTGGAAAAGACAGTCCTAACTCACATAAGACTTCTGTTCCAGACTCCCCCTAGAAAATAGACAGGTTCTAACTCACATAAAACCTCTATTTTCCAGCGCCATCTAGGGATCTACCCGTCCTAATCCCTTAGGATCCCCCATCCCTAGATACCTAGACAAGCCCTAACTCCCATAGAGCTTCTATCCTAGCCCCTCAAATGACCTCCCCGTCATCACATACATGACCTAACCTAGTCATCACACCCATGACCTCCCAGTCATACCATAAGAACATCCGTCTTATAACCCAAGATAATAAGGAAACTCCATCTTATTAAATCTCAACAATGTATATCGTTACAACCCAAACGAAAATACATACAACTCATAGCCACAAGCTAATACAACCACTGAAAATCAGAAAACACTCAAGCCTCCGCTTGCTTCTCGAACCACTTCGAGAACTTCGTCTTCATACTTGCCTCTGGTTCCCAAGTCTCCTCCTCAATACCATCACAGTCCCACACGACTCTCACCAATGGTATCCTCTTCCGGCGCAGAACCTTGACTCTCCTCTCGAGAATCCTCACAGGTCTCGCCTCCAACGTCATGTTAGGCTGAAGATCCTCCGGAATCCTAGCTAACACCTCCTCGGACTCATGTAGACACTTCCGCAGCATCGATACATGAAATACCTTATGAAACGCTCTCATACTCTGAGGTAACTCCAACCGATAAGCCACTGGTCCAACCCGCTCCACCACCCGGAACGGACCCATAAACCTCGGACTTAACTTATTCTCCGAAATGGATCTGTTAGGACCCCTCAACATCGCTGCCTTGAGATACACCAGATCTCCCAGCTCAAACTCCAGCTCTTTCCGTCTCTTATCAGCATAACTCTTCTGCCGATCCTGAGCCTCTCTCATGTTCATCCTCAAGACACGGATCTTCTCCGTCGTCTCCTGAACAAAATACGCACCAAACATGCTCCTCTCCCCCACTTGAGTCCAGCACAATGGTGTCCTACATGGCCTCCCATACAGAGCCTCATATGGAGCCATCCCAATACTCGCCTGGTATGAGTTGTTGTACGCAAACTCAACCAGGTTCAGATGATCCGCCCAATGACCACCATAATCCAGCACGCACATCCTCAACAGGTCCTCTAAAGTCTGAATAGTCCTCTCCGACTACCCATCTGTCTGAGGATGATAAGCCGTGCTCATGTGCACCTTAGTGCCCATCTCTGCCTGAAACGCCCTCCAGAACTCAGACGTAAACCTCAGATCTCTGTCTGACACAATACTCGCTGGCACTCCGTACAGCCTCACTATCTCACGCACATACTTCTTAACCAACACCACTGTCCCATCGGTCTTCTTGATGGCAAGAAAATGTGCTGACTTGGTCAGACGATCCACAATCACCCATATCGCATCATACGTCCGTGACAACGGTAATCCCGTCACGAAGTCCATGGTAATCATATCCCACTTCCACTCCGGAATGGGCAAACTCTGCAACATACCACTCGGAACCTGATGCTCAGCCTTCACCAGCTGACATACGTTGCACGCTGCAACCCAATTAGCTACATCCCTCTTCATCCCGACCCAGTGATAATACCGTTTCAGATCACGATACATCTTGGTCGCCCCCGGATGAATCGATAACGTGCTCGCATGAGCCTCACGCAAGATCTCTTGCCTCAGATCCTCATCCTTGGGTACACAAACCCGTCCGTTCACCAGTATCGTCCCATTTGCCGAGACCATATACTCTGAACCTGCAACCCTATCAGCATCAATCAACATCGGATCCAACTCCTGAGCTGCTCGAATACGACTCAGCAAATCTGCCCGGTTAGCTACCTCTAACCCCAACGGCTCCTGTGAGATCACACACAACCTCAACGTACTAATCTCGCTCACCAGAGCTTCCATATCACGCTCCTGGGCCGAAGCAACCCTCATCCGACTCAATGCGTCTGTAACCAGATTAGCCTTACCCGGATGGTATCCGATCTCCAAATCGTAATCCGCTACCAACTCCATCCAGCGCCTCTGTCTCTGGTTCAACTCCGGCTGAGTGAAGAAATACTTCAAACTCTTATGGTCTGTGAACACCTGAACCTTTCCGCCATAAAGATAAGATCTCCAAATCTTTAGAGCGAAAATTACCGCAACCAACTCCAAATCATGGGTAGGGTAATTGCACTCATGCTTCCTCAACTGCCTCGAAGCATACGCAATAACCTTTCTCTGCTGCATCAGGACACAACCCAAACCAACACCCGAAGCATCGGTATACACCACGTAAGGCTCACCCGGCTCAGGTAACGCCAACACCGGTGTACTCGTCAACATCTCCTTCAGCTTCCCAAAACTCTCCTCGCAAGTAGAAGACCACACAAAAGGAACATCCTTCCCTGTCAACTTGGTCATCGACTTAGCCAAACTCGCAAATCCCGCAATGAATCTCCGATAATAACCTGCCAACCCAAGAAAACTCCTAATCTCAGTGGCATTCCTCGGTCTAGGCCACCTTCTGATAGCCTCGATCTTAGCCGGATCCACAGAAACTCCCTCTGCAGACACCACATGGCCAAGGAAACTCATCTCTTGCTGCCAAAAACTGCACTTTCTCAACTTCGCAAACAACTTCTGCTCCCGCAGCTTCCCCAAAACTACTCTCAGATGCAACTCATGCTCCTCAGGACTCTTCGAATACACCAAAATATCATCGATAAAGATGATCACAAACACGTCCAGATACTCTTGGAATACCCCGTTCATCAACCGCATGAACGCTGCTGGTGCATTCGTCAAACCAAAAGGCATCACCACGAACTCAAAATGCCCATACCTCGCCCTGAAAGCAGTCTTCCTCACATCTGCTTCCTCAATCGGAATCTGATGGTACCCCGAAGCCAAGTCGATCTTGGAGAACCAGGTAGCCCCTCGCAACTGATCCAACAACTCATCAATGCGCGGCAGAGGGTACCTGTTCTTCACGGTGACTCGGTTAAGTCCCCGATAATCGATGCACAACCGGAAACTACCATCTTTCTTCTTCACAAACAACACCGGCGCTCCCCACGGTGAAACACTAGGCCGAATAAAACCCTTATCCAACAAATCATCCAGCTGCTTCTTCAGCTCTGCCATCTCTGCTGGAGCCATACGGTAAGGTGCCTTAGATATCGGAGTAGTCCCGGGTTCCAACTCAATAACAAACGGATCCGACCGCGATGGCGGTAATCCCTCCAACGACTGGAACACATCCTGGAAATCCTGAACAACTCGAATATCCTCAACTGCAACCCCTCCAACAGACTCACACATCACTATCGTCACCAGATACGCCTCGCAGCCCTTGAGAAGCAACTGCTCGGCCTGTATCGTGGAAATCACGAGACTCCCGGAAGTCGGTCTCACACCCTGATAAACCAACCTCCCCGCCTCTCGCTCAAATACTACTCGCCCTCGGTGGCAATCCAGATGGACCCTGTAACGATCCAACCAATCCATACCCAGGATAACATCGTACAGCTCCACCGGACTGATGATCAGATCTGCTGGCATCAACTCTCCCGCCACCAGAACATCCACACCACGAGCCCGCCCGAAAGTAGCCAACGTCCTACCACCAGCAACCTTGACTACTCCCGCCTGTTCCCCGGAATCACTCTGGATTCCGCTGCTCTCCGCACACTCCGGCGTAATAAAGCTATTCGTAGCTCCCGAATCAAACAACACGTGGGACTCATAACCGCCCACAACTAAGGTCCCTGCACAATCCCATGTGCCTCAGAACCCTACCATTCTAGCACAGACTCACAATTTCCCAACAGACAAAAACTCAAACAACCATGAATTTAAAAAGTCAAGTCCGGAAATACCTGTGATCGGTCTGGTGCTAGATCCACCCGCCTCCGCAGACGTGAACACACGCGGTGCTGCTGCAATCTGAGACAACGGCTGCACTGCCAATGGCTGCACTACGGCCACCGCCAACTGCTGCAGCTTTGGACACTTGGGCTTAATATGCCCCGTCTCTCTGCAGTGATAACACACCCGCGTATCCTGAACCCCAACCCGCACATCTCGAGTCCCGGTCCCGGTCCTCCTCGGACAGCTCACCACACGATGGGACATGCTCCCACACCCGAAGCATCCCGAACCGCCCTGACTGGCCCCTGAAGTGCTCTCCCACTTCCTCTTCTGTCCCTGAGCAGGCTTGCCGCCCCTGCCTGAACTCATCTGCTGCTGAGATCTCCTCGGCTGCTGATGCTGCACCGGTGGACTAACCACTACAACCTGCTCCCCGAGATCCTCCTCGATTGCAGCAGCCATCTCAACCAGCTCCGCCCTCGTGGCGAACCTACTCGCCCTGCAGCGAGTCCTCAAATCTGGACGAAGTCCTCGCAAGAACCTCCTAACCTGGGCATCCTCGCCCTCCATACCTCTCCCTGCATGTACCAGAAGTCGACTGAACTCAGCATCGAACTCCCTCACTGACCGATCTCCCTGAGTTAGGTCCAGAAACCTAGACTCCAAACGGTCCACCGCCTCCTGCGGGAAATACTTGGCGTTAAACTCCGCCAAGAAATCCTCCCAGACCATCTCGGCCTGCACCCTCCTGGTCTCAACACCTCTCCACCAGAGATGCGCATCACCCTCTAGGTAATGTACCGCCAGATCCACTCTGTATCCCTCTGGACACCTAATGGAGCGAAAGTTACGCTCTAACCTCATCCGCCACCCATCAGCCTCCTCAGGCCTAGCACCGCCCGAGAAAAATGCAGTACCAATCCGCTGCATCTGCTCCATCATCCGCAGATAAGATGGAAGCTCCTCAATCCCAGCCATACCCGGCTGTACCCCAGCCAAACCCGGCTGCACCCCAGCCATACCCGGCTGTACCCCAGCCAAACCCGGCTGCACCCCAGCCATACCCGGCTGTACCCCAGCCAAACCCGGCTGCACCCCAGCCATACCCGGCTGCACCCCAGGAGCATAACCTGGAGCAGGCACCCCTCCCGGTAACCTTTCCAGGATCATCTGTAGTAGACCCGCCAGACGATCATCTCGATCCGGAGCAACGCCTACGGTAGCACCCCCACCGCACCGCCAGCTACATCAGGACCCGCACCAGTCCCTCCAGCCCTCTCACTGGAACCCGTAGCTGTCACACCCACGGACCCCTACTGAAACGCCTGCGAGTCAGCTACCCGCTCCTGTGTAGTCTCCTGGGACACCCACGTGGCAGCAGACTCACTCCCAAGTCCCCGCCCACGCCCACGCCCAGCACGACTACCACGACCTCTACGGCCCCCGCGACCTCTGCCTCTAGTCCCCCTAGTTATCACTCTGCACTCAACCGCAGACTGCTAAGTACTAGAAAAACAGAAATCACATAAACACATACCGTGGAATCTCATTGAAGGCTCGGAAGGGATGATCTAGGACTCCATACCCACACAACAATCAATTGACTAACTCGCATAATCAATTAATTAACTAGCCCTAGAACCGCTAGGGCTCTGATACCAAACTGTGACGACCCAACCCGTCAAATAAAAAAAATTTCAACCCGGATCACTATTATCATAAATAATGATCCTCAACGGTCCAATAAACAAACAGCGCGGAAACAATGATTCAAACAATCAAATACAATTATCGTTCAACAAGCCCATACTTATTAATTCTAGTTCAATTCGGTAATACACATAGTTCTGAAATTGCTAACACCCTAGCAATTCTAACTTATTACACGAAAACGAGCCACTAGATCATTCCCCTCGTCCCGGCCATGATTCCCCGATCACTGACTGTCTTTACCTGCATCACATGGTTATAAGAGATGCGTGAGTATTATCATAAATACCCAGTGAGACGGTCATCCCATCTACAGACTATACACACATGCATAAGCAAAAGATACAATACCAGGGTGAACAAACAATAATGCATCACACACAACTAAACGAGAACAACACGTTCAATATAACAAACTGACGGTAGTCAAAAACCCGTGTCGATCGACACACCTCCTTGTGTCGATCGACACACAACAAACCCGTGTCGATCGACACAACCTCCCCGTGTCGATCGACACAACCTGCCGACACTGTGTCGATCGACACACCCAATTGCGTCGATCGACACACCAACCCAGAAACTCATCAAACCGATTTTCTACACAAAAATCCACCAAAAATCCATACAAGAATCGATCCAAACAACACACAATCGCATCCTATCAATTCTTTTACCCAGATAAGCCTATGGTCACGCACTCACCTCGAATTCGGATAGAAGAGGATAAGAATCCGACGAAGAACACGAAGAACAAATCCGAGATCCTTCACCGTACGGTCTACCCACGCTTCCACAACCTCACAAACACTCACACAAGCCTAATAAGATTGAGAAACACGGAGGAAACAACAACAACAACCTCTCCTCTCAATCCTCTCACTTTCTCTCTAAAAAAACTTGAAGTTTCTGCCCAGAAATCCGATTTTTGACTTAAATAGCCAGACCAGCCGACACTCTGTCGATCGACACACCCACTTGTGTCGATCGACGCATGACCAATCAATACGTCATACTGACGGCAATCGAAAATCCGTGTCGATCGACACACCCCAACTGTGTCGATCGACACAGCGCTCGCTGCTCGACTCCTCTTGAGTCAAAACAACCGTGTCGATCGACACCCATCCAAAAATTACTTTTTGGATCACGGGCGTTACAATCTCAATCAAGCGGCCCATAGACGACCAATTATCATATCAGAAAGAGGTTGCTTCCCCACTTTGAACTTCGACCTTATGGAAATCTTTGGCTTTGTCACGATATTTGAGTAGCTTTCTCCACATCCACGACCCTGATATAGTGTTATCTTTTACTGACCAGAATGTGCCTCTCTTAATGAGATTTCCTCATACCCACTTCGCCCATAGTGATGCATTAGAAGACGTTAAGCGCCAAATTAGTTTGTAACAACACACATCATTTACCTCCTTCAGAGAGCGTAATCCCAATCCTCCTTCTTTCAGCGGTCGACATACATATTCCCAAGCGATATTTGCTTTTCTCGAATTTAGCTTCGGTCAAGACCAGAGGAAAGCCGAAAAAAGCTTTTCAATCTCTTGGATACAAGCATTTGGAAGTCTAAAAGCCGAGAGCCAAAAATTGTTGAGACTAGCCAAACTGATTTAATGAGTTGTAATCTTCCTGCAAAAGATAAGAATCGGGCTGTTCACATTCTGATTTTTGATCGACTCTTTTCCAAGAGAGGAAGATAATCAGCCGCCGTCATCCTCTTTGTTACAAGGGGAAGCCCCAGATATCTAACCGGCAACATACCAACATCAAAAGGAAAGCGGGTCTCCATATCCATAATCACTCTATCCTCAATTCCTGCGAAGTAGATTGTGGATTTCTCCATACTGATTTTGAGTCCCGAAATTTTTGCAAACTCCTCGAAAACCCGAATGATCCCTTTCATTGATCTAACTTTGCCATCCGTGAAACCAGAATGTCGTCCGCAAAACTTAAATGTGTAAGCTCCGTATTCTTACATTTGGGATGATAGCCAAATTGTCTTGTCGAGGCAGCTTTGTCAAGGAGTTTAGACAGCACATTCATGCTTATGACAAAGAGATACGGAGATAGAGCACAACCTTGTCGTAACCCTCTCTCAGTTATAAAAAACCCCGCTAATTTCCCGTTCACTTGGACTGAGAAAGAGGCTGTCGAGATACAAAGAGAGATCCAGTGAATGAATTTTGCCGGGAAATTCATTGCTTCTAAAGTATTCAACAAGAAAGACCATAGAACCGAATCAAATGCCTTTGATATGTCAATCTTGATGGCGCAGCGAGCTGAAATCGACTCTTTGTGATAATCTTTGACGAGTTTCGTTGCTAAGAGGACATTCTCAATCAGTAGTCTGTCCTTAACAAATGCGGATTGGTTCAGCGATATAATCTCTGGTAGAACTTCCTTTAACCGATTTGCAATAATCTTTGAAATCACCTTGTACATAACATTGCAGCAAGATATTGGTCTATAGTCCTTCATCTCCAAAGCTTCCGTCGTCTTCGGTATAAGGGCCAAGATTGTTGTATTAATCCCCTTAGGCAAGAAACCTTTCTCGAAAAAAGAATGAACAACCACCGTGAACTCTTTTCCAAATTACCGACCAGGCTGCTTTAAAAAATTCCATCGTGTAACCATCAGGCTCGGGAGATTTATCATTTGGCATTGAAAAGAGAACATTTTTTATCTCCTCATCACTTACATTTCTCACAAGCTTTATGTGATCTGTTGCAGAGCATCGATAAGGAAGTATTTCTTCCAAGTCGTCCACTGAAATACTAGCATAATCCTCTGGCTTTAGCTGCAAAAACTGCCTAAAAAACCCCTATGCCTCTGCTTTTATCTCTTCCACATTTGTAACAGTGACTCCGTCTCGATGCTTAATCTCATGGATAGAGTTTCGAGCCTCTTTTTTGCAGTCCTGTTAAAATACTTATTGTTTTGATCTCCCACAGCCAACCAATGAAGTTTGGAATTTTGCTTTAAGTAGCTCGCTTCTAGTCTCGATACATTTTCCCATCTTTGAAAAGCTCTGTTTTCATTTGCCATATTTGTAGCCGAAGGATGCAAACAATTCTCTTGTTGCATCATACAAAGCTCCTCATATGCCTCTCGTGACTTTTTCACCAAATCTCCCATCTTCTCCTTTACCAGTGCTCGGATCACAGGTTTAGAGCTTTCAGCTTTTTTGAAAATCGAAAAGTGAGGATGTAGACTCGAAGATTGGCTCCGTATCATTCCAGAACTCTTCCACTTTCGCTGCAAAATCGAACAGACTAGTCACAACATTCACAAATTTGAAAGGTTTTCTCTTGTTGGTAACAGTTGCATCCAAGTGAATGCGACATCGTAGATGATCTGATATTCCTCCAGATTCAAATACACTATAAGCTTGCGGAAATACTAGAGCCCAACTGTCATTCATTAAAACTCTATCCAACTTTTTTAATATCGTCCCTTCATCTCGTTTGTTACACCATGTGTATAATAGGCCGTGAAACGGCATATCAGAAAGTGAACTATAGTAGGTGATATCCTGAAAATCTCTTGTACCTTGTGAGACATGTGGAGAGTTTTCAAAACCAGAGTGTTCTTCACCTTCAAGAATCTCATTAAAATCTCCCATAATTATCCATGGCTTATTTCGGAATATGGGAGAGTCATGATAATCTCTAATATCCTTCCATAGACCCTTTCTTTCCTCCATAAGATTCGAAGCATGGAAAAAAGAGACAAAGAACTCATCCTCTCTGTTCTCCATTTTGATAGAGCAAGTGATCATTTGATCACTCTTAAACATCAGAGTTAGTCTAACATGCTGCCTCCATACCACCCAAATACGACCCAAGTGATGAGCCTCATAATTCGATAGAACATCCCAACCTTGAAAAATTGATGTGAAGATCTTCCGTGACCTTTTTTCCCTTACTCTTGTCTCTAGTAAACAACCAAACTGAAAAGAACCACTATTTATCCAACTCTTTACAACTGAATGCTTTGTGATTTTGTTGAGGCCACGCACATTCCAAAAGAAACCCGACATAATTATTGTTTTTTTGGGTTTACGTCTACTCGGAGCACTAGGGAGAGTATCCTTAGTGTTAAGAGCAAAATTTTTTGTTAGATATTGGTTTGTTCCTTTATTTGCTCGAGGCGGAGGAACATGTACTGATCTCTCTCCATGCTTTTCTAGCTCTACTTCTTTTCTATCTTCCACAATCTCCCCTTCTTCATTAACCTCTGATTCCTTTGCATCTTTGTCCACATCATCTTCTTTCTCTAAAGCAGAGAATCGAGAAGGTGAGATTAAGATTTGCACTTGTTGTTTCTCCCCTGTTCTTCCCATTCTCGTGGGCGAAACTGTTGACCAACTAGTTTCCTCGTTACTATTTTGATCTGATGCAGTGTCCTTTGCCTCATTTTTTCCTTTCGCAATTATCTTCTCCGAGTTCTCTAGCACATTAGGGACAATTTCCATCTCCTACATACCATCACTTGTGACCATACTGGATTCAATAACCACCTTGAGAAGACTCTGCTTCTCAATTGTTGGCTCAGTTATAATATTTGCTGGTTGAGATTTCTCCAAAATACCCAAATCAGCACTCCTTGTGGCCAAAGTTAATTGCTTTGATCCTCCATTAAGAGTACAATCAGAGTCTTGATGTCCCCATTTTGAACAAAGAGTACATCTTGTTGGAAGCCTTGGATAGAGAAATTTGACCTCTGCATCAATCCCTGTTTTCGATCGAAACCGATATGATTTTGGTAATTCCTTTGTTATATCTGCTTCCACAAAGACTTTCGCCTCTTCGAAATTTGTACATAGCTCTGTTTCAGGATGGAGACGTACTGGCTTACCAACTGCGCTTGCGATAAACCCTATCCCGCCCCAGGAAAACATTTTATGTGGGACATTTTTAAGAGTGATCTACATCGGAATGGTTTTGATTTCTGGCTCCTCTTCCTCGACTATCGGAGACCACTTCGAGATACGCATTGGAATTTCGGCAATATTCTACATTCCCCTTCCTAGAATTCTTTTCCTCGTCGCTTTATCCTTGATTTTGAATTTCACCGTGGTTTTACTTATTGGAAAGACATCAATCCGAATAGATTTGTCCCCAAGAGACCAAATCTTGTTAACAATTACATGTATTTTTGCTACATGTGGAGCATCCGAAAAAAATCTCCCCTCTAGGAAATCCTCCCACAAAGGCACTGATTGTTGAACTACTTCATCTGGTATCTCTACCACTCCTGATCCATTCACCAAATCCACTACATCAATCACATGGCTCGTTAAGCTCTGCTTATTCCTCACAACATTCGCCCAAGAAGATTTCTTATCGTTCACCGTCGTACCATGGCTCTCCTCACCCTTTGATGGCGGAGGCTTCTCCTTCTCCGGCGCCGACATCGGCCCTGAGAACTCTAGTGCGCATCAAGACCTTTGTAAACCCTAATCGCCGTTTCGATCGTCCTCTGCTGATGTGTCAATATTTGTGTTTTTTCTCCTATCTTGTAGACCGAAAACATATTAATTTTTAACTATAAATACATTATTTTTGTGCCAAATAATTTTCTATAAATTCAACAAAATCAATTAATTTGTTTTGAAATTCACAATTCATTATCATTATTTCATAAAAACTGCATAGAAAATAAAAAAAATAACCTTTTAGAAACAAATTTTTTTTTTTCAGAACATCAATTATTTATAAACTGGGGGAAAACATAAATTACCAATGAGTTCAAAGGAACAAGTATTACAAAACTACTTGATGTTTAGATTCTTTTAGAATTAAACGCACATAAATATTTAAGCTACTTATTTACCCTGCCTCAGCTCATGCAGAAGCCGTCCGTATTGGTGATTTTTTATGGGTATCATTAAATATAAAATTATTAAAATTTGAGTAAAAGGAAGAAAGAGAGTGTTTTTGGTTGAAATAGTATGGTGTATTGAAATATAAAATTAATAAATTTGAGTAAAAAGAAGAGATAGTGGGTATTTTTGGAGAGAGAGAGTATCAAAAGTATCAACTGGTTGATACTTTTGAAGAGAGAAAAAGTGTGTTTTTAATAATTTTATATCTAAAGAGAGTATAAAATTAATAAAAGTTGAGTAAAAAGATGAAAGAGAATGTATAAAATTAAGTAAAAGGAAGAGATAGTGTGTTTTTAATAATACCCTCAAAAGTTCATGGATAAAGATGGCCTGTAGAAGTAGTAATAGCTAGATAAAAACTGCTAGCTCAGATACCCAATCAGTAAACGGGTAGCACTACCCAATATAAAGTTACTGACCACTTTTAATTTTAACTTTTACTCCATGTTTCTTTTTATGCCACGATCTGGTCTTAACAAACATATTGTTTTCGATTTTTTAGTAAAAATATTTTTTATGGACTTAACATATTGCAATTTTCCTTCCAACCAAAGACATAAAAGGTATATCGTTTCAATATTTGTTGTGTTTTTTTTAAAAACAAAAATTTCAAAAGAGAATTTAAGGAGTGAAAAGTAGAAGGTAGAGAAGAAGAAGATTACGAAAAGACATTAATAAACTTACGGGGGTTTCTTATATTGGAAGCTCTTTTTTTCTTGATCTTTTGAACAATGGCGAATCAAGTTTTCCAGTCTCCAACAAATCCACATTTCTTTCAACCACTTCTTCCCGGCTTCCACTACCACCTCGTACGTAACCTTCTTCCTTCTCTCTCTCTCTCTCTCTCTCTCTCTCTCTCTCTCTCTCTCTCTCTCTCTCTCTCTCTCTCTCTCTCTCTCTCTCTCTATGTATATGTCTTCTTATTTACGGTGTGTGTTTGTTCCAGAGCATTCCATTGTAGTTTTTCTCGAAATACATACAAGGAAGAAGAAACAAAAAAATATGGTGAGGCTAACGTCGGACGCGTGTGAGAAAACTTGGAAAGTTAAGATAGAAGGTCGGAGACTCACCGTTGGATGGAAAGACTTCGCCGACGCTCATGATTTCCGAGTCGGAGATATCATCATTTTCAGACACGAGGGAGATTTGTTGTTCCACGTCACTGGTCTTGGACCCTGTTGTTGTGAGATTCAATATGTACTGTCTACTGACTATGAGGGGAAGAGAACATCAGTAAGATGTGTTTCGTTTTCTTCCCATTACCTTTAGGTTTTGAAGATTATAAAGTTTTATATGTACTCGTTGTGAATCAGGAAACTCGCAGAATCTTAAAACAGAACCAGAGTCTTCACGAGACGATGATGATAAAGACAACATGGATAAGCCAATGTATAGATGAGTCTTGATTTGTTGGTAGTTCATAAACATCTACAAGGTCGAATATGTCCTACTTTAACAAAAAAAAAAGGGTGTATTCACAAAACATAGCAGCGACGAGAAAAAGAGATAAACCGGTGAGAGTAGTCAAAGTAGTGTCATCTACAATAAGTGAAAACCGATTTGTGACACTAACTGTCACACCATCCAGTCTCAAATATTGTAGACTTGTAAGTTAAAGTAACTCTCTTTGGACGAGGTTTATTCCTTTGTTTTTCGGTTATTGATGCTTTGTGATGAAGTTCACATATATTATAAGCTTATTGTCTTTTTTCTTATGCAATATCTTCCAATGAGCTTCACGAGGATTCACACAAGTTGAAAAAGGAAGGAGGGAAGGAGATAACTATGTTGGACAAGCATGGAGTAGAGTGGCCAGTGTATCTATGTAAGGAAAATAAACTTTCAAGGTTGCGTTTTGGTTCAGGGTTAAAAGAATTCTTCAAGGCTATTGGTGTCAAGGCAAATGAATCATTTGTGTTAGAGTTGGTTTGGGAAGACAAAACAAGTACTCCTATGCTCAAGTTCTGTTCCAAGACCACGACATGATTCGAATTTGCACTCTCAAGTTGTTATAAAGTATGGCTTGTTTTAGTAAACTCATAACTTATGCAGTATGGGACCATTGTGCTCAATGCATCTATTTAGGTCAACAACATATCTTATCTAGTCTACTTGAAGGGTCTTGAAAACCAGTAAGAACAAAAACGTTATATATTCTCAACCAACTCTTTTTATGTACCCTTAATTAGGCTTGTACCAAAAGAAAGAATAGAAAAACCTTTCATCAAACTTGAAACTGCTTCTCAAAACATAAGCAAAGTTGGTCAATTTCAAAAACAGATAATAGTGTTTTCTTGTGAAAAATATGAAGCTATAAGTTTTTTCTGACCTAGCTCGATCAAATTGATCAGCCATAGCTTGGGAAGCTGAACCAATTTTCCATCATATTTGCAAGGAACACAGTAGAGTCGAAGTGTTTCGGTGTTTATAAGCATGTTATTGGTTCTAAATCGAAATGTAAGAAGAAAACATGCAACTAAGCAGAGTGTGTAGTGCACTCACATAGCAACAAATTTGTATACCGCAGTTTGTAAAACTAAGGATTTTTAGTCATTTTCATTTTGCCAAAACAGAGCAAAAAAATATATTAATAATTTATATTACTTCAATATTTGATGTGGTTTTTACCGATTTAATGTTAGAGAGTTATGTATAAAAAGAGTGTAATTAAGGAGTTACTAAAAAGTTAGGTGAAACTCTCATAAAGAAGAGAAGCCATGAAGAAATTAGCTTGACCATAAAAATATCAGAAAGAGGTAGAGAGGCAGAGGATTACAAAAACGAAAAGACATTTTCTCATAAACATAAATGCTCGAGAGTGATTTCTTAAGATTGGGAATCACTTCCACATCAAAGTATTTTGTGAAGCTTTGGGTTTGCCCTTAAACATTCATAGGATCTTTCATCTTGCAAGGCAAATATGAGCTTTGGGACTTTGTAGCTCAAGGAGCTTATACTAGTGGTCAAGAGGATGATAGAAGATGGACGTTAAGAGAAGACGAACATAATCAGGTGAAAATGATGAAGAGAAACTCAATGAAGAATCATGCTGTTTGTCACGGATCATCCTTATGATTCTAGGGGTGAAGACTCTTATTACTGGAAGACAAGTACTTTTGACTCTTCTCCCTTCTCTTCGTCTGAGACTTGAAAATGTATCCGAAACACTGCGCCAAAGGTCCAGTGGATAAAGTGGTTTGGTTCAAGGAACATGTTCCAAAACATGCTTTTACCCAATGTTTTTAAAACCGGATCGGCAACCGAACTGGAGAAGCTTTTGGGTCATGGGTTAACGTGGTCGGACCGGGTTCAACCGGGTTCGATGATATTTTAAAAAATAATAGTATACAAATGTTTAGTCTTATACTCTTTTTACTAAATTTTGACCCACGCCAAGCGTGAGATTAAATAATTAAATATGTTTTTAATCAAATTTATATAATATTTAGACGTGTATTCTAACATTTATAAACACACAAAAATGATATGTATTGTGCATACATATAATAAAGCTAAATTTTGATCAAACATAAATATATTTTATCTTTGTTATTTTTCATTTATCTCATCTATTAAAATAATAATGAATTTTTGTTTTTGAATATTTTAATACCGCTTTTAACTCGGATAAAAAAATCTAGTATTATTGAAAAGAAAATAAGATATTTTCAAATATTTTCTATATTCCTTAAATAAAATTCTCTATATTACTTACCACATATTCGTTATTTCCATATATTTGGTCTTAAGAATTTTTAATAATTTTTATTAGGAAATGAATTCCTTAAAACCATCTTAGAATAACACTTATGATTTTCACCTAGTGTCTCCTCTATTAATATATAGAGGATATCTATGTTCATAACTAAGATATTTAAATCATCATTCTGTTTTATTGTTGAACACATTGAAAAGAAAATTTTGAAAACCTAAATAAAAAAATAAAACGAAAAACAAGATATTTGCTGATTTCCATATATTTGGTGATTTTATCAAACAATTAGAAGAACATATATATGATTTGTTGAAATACATACCTCAAACACTTGGTCTTCTGGAAGACAGGGCTGGTGGCCCAAGCTCATCAAGGGCCCGGTGCTAAGATTGGCTTTTAATTATTAAATTATTTTTATAATGATAAAAAATTTATTAGTAAAATAATGCACTAAAACACTGAAAATCCAGTTAAAAACAATAAAATATAAAAGATTTATGGGCTTCTGAGAATTCAAATGACATAAAGCCCACTATTTAATACTATAAAAATCACGTGATAGATCACGTGTGTTCTCTCTTCTTCCTCTCAATGTCAAACCTAATTTTTTATGCATCCTTTTAAACCTAATTTTTTATGCATCCTTTCTCTAGCCGCTTTCGGATATATGTTTAACAGATCAGAAAATTTCGGGTCCTTGATCTTAAAGAAAAGTTAGAAAACATTCCAAGAGACTGAAAGAAAAGTTAGAAAACAGTGATAGAAGTGTAACCGGTTCGTCTTTAGTTTTTAAAACTCTTTTCTTATTATTTTTTTCAGAAATAATTAAACCCGGTTTAACGTGGGTCAATTGGTTCACCGGTTTCCGATTTTTTTATGGTTCGACCTGGTTTTATAACCGGTTCAACTATGTCCGGGTTTCGACGTTAACCCAACCCGGGTATGCTTCCGGTTCGCGGTTTAATCCGGTTCGACCGTCGATCCGGTCCGGTTTTAAAAACATTGCTTTTACCTTTTAGGTTGCACATCGAGATCGCCTACTTCGTGATCGCCTTAGAAGATGGGGCATTAATACTACTGGTCTTTGTTGTAACTGCAGTCTATATCCGGAGACAAGGGATCACTTATTGCTCCGGTGTGATTTTTCACAACAAGTGCGGATCAAAGTCTTGCACAAGTTAGGGCACACAAGAACTGTGCTTACAACATTGTCTTTTCTTATCACTTGGTTATCCTCAATGTCACCCCCTTCACCGTAGCTTCTGAAGTGACTAGCATCACAAGCAACAATCTTTCACATCTGGAAAGAGCGGAATACTCGTCTTCAGATGGGAATTTCATCAACTCCGGATTGCATCTTCAAGCTCATTGACCGCACGGTTCGTGACATCCTCCTAGCTCAGGTTAGGAGGAAGCCATTTTATTTGCTGTCTATTTGGTTCACTTATTGTTAGTATAATCTATGTATGGTTAACACCAATCATGTTCCTTTAGAGCTTTTTTACACTTTTTTTGGAGCTCGATAAGAACTAACTGCTACGCCAAGCATTGTAAGGAAACGTTCCGCTTTTTGGTATAAATTCTCATTTTATAAAAAAAAAATGAAGAAGAAAATAAGATTTGAATTTCAGATTTGTTATAAACCCAATTAGTGGATGTCCATTAAAAACATATCTTCTAGAATGTTCTAATTTCTTCTCTAAGTTCAACTTCCTTCCCAAGTTATAACTCTTCTCCAAGTCATTGTATCCTATATATACATTTGTTCTCTATGGAATAAGACACATCAATTCCTCTCTCTTTTTCTTTATTCTCTCTTCATTCTATGGTATAAGTTATAAGGCCATCAGCTTTCGTACTCTTATTAATAGCTTGCAGCTCAGGGAAACGCATATGCTATATAAGACAAAAGACACACCTTTAGGTTATCCACTATTTCTTGGTGAGAGTCAACGGCTCCCTAAGAAAAATCAGACCCAAACACTGAAGAAAATAACATAACGTAAAACTTGTATGAATCAATAGAACAAATGATAATCGAATCGATGTTCGTAATTCGCACCTTACTTTGCTAGATTCTCGAAGAAGAATCAAATCTAACAAGATCCTCTTCTAATCTCCACCGTTCATTCTCTTTAAACGTCTTCGCGCCTCTCCGATCCTTTCCACGTGTCCTCTCTTTCTCTATAACAAAGCTCCCCTGTTGGAAGAACCTTGTCCTAAAGGTTCAAATGATGGAAACTTCTGTAGCAAGTCGAACAACAACTCCCAAGTAACCTCCTCTTCAGGCTGATTTGTAGCTGCTTTACCTTGACGCTTGACCATTTGCCTCTCTAAAATCTTCACAGGAGCTTCGTAGCTCATAGAAGCCATGGTGTTTTCTTTGTATTTAAAGCACCAATCTTTGCACAACTTCCTCTTTCCCAAAGTTGAAACCAAACTGTTGCTGCCAAACAAGTCCATATGTACTTGCATCTTCACCTTCACGTTCTTAAACGTCCTTCGATTCTTCGTAATTTCAACATGACATCGACGTATCTCAACAACATCACCGACATAAAATGTGCCAACACTGAGATGACCAGCTACTGGATTAAGCAGAATACACAACCTCTTGTTCCCATATAGATGGACTTCAAAGTGTTTCTCAAACTTGATCACATGCAGTTTGACACAAAAGAACAATTCTCCATACGTATAGATGCTAATAACCACGACCTTGATCCTAGGGATGGTAATTGAACCCTTAAACCTTCTTCTCAAGGAAGTAATGATAACCGTGAGCTCCTTCTCGTGATTGAAAAATTCAAAAAGCTTTGTCCTTAGGAAGCTTTATTACCATAGGTACTATGAACTTCCTTAGCTCTACTTGTGTCCATTGAGGCTTCAAAGATTTTTTAATGATGTGATCCAAACACAAGTAATTACTTCTTTGCATCTTCTGATCTGCATCTAACAGTTCCTCTTTGCCTCTCGTAATAGCACCAACGTTCATTCCCAGCATAACACAATCATCAGAAGCTGATCCAAAACGTTTGTGTGCATCTCTTTTACCATATGTAGTGGCTGTCCTATTAGATTCACAAGCCACATTCAACCCACACACATTCTTCATTGTCAAACTCTGAAATGGTCTTCGATTTTTTCTAACGTGAAACCTATGATCACTTTTATCCATTATCATGATCTGATCTGTTGAGTCATTCAACACTTTCCATTGCAGCAAATCAATGAGATGACATGGAGTGTTAAGAAAATAATACACACTCCGCAGATTCACACATAGAAGTAATCTGATTAACTCCAGCCCATTCACCATTATACAAGCTTTCATGTGGCATTGTATAGCCAACTCAAACACAGTTTGTATCTCACGTCCTGAATCATTCTCCCTGTCATGTTCCTTTATGAACAACCACAAAATCTTGTCTATATCCTTGGGATACTGAAACAACCCAATTTTTTTTTTTTTTTTTTTTTTTTTTTAATATGATAAACGAGAATTAGTATTCCCATAAATACTAATTCTCCAAAACAATTCAGCACAACAATGTAACAGTTAAAAAAAAGGACAGCGGTTTAACACAAACAACAAACAGCGTCAGAACGAAAACAGGAAGTAAATAAACACACAATGACGAGACCCTAGATCATCTCCTCTTCATAGCCGGATTCCACGATCACACTTTGTCTTTACCTGCATCACATGGTTATAAGAGATGCGTGAGTATTATCATAAATACCCAGTGGTACGATCATCCCATCTACTTGGCTAGATGCACGGGTAATGGATACCAAACGGTCAAACAAGCAAAAAGTCCACGAAAAGTCAACCCCGAAAAGTCAACCCTAAAAGTCAACGCAAGTAAACCACAAACCACGATACCTACGTTGATCTCAACACTAAAAACGCCCCAAACAAGCATTAATCGATCAACAGTACACACAAAAAGTCAACCCCGAAAACTCAACACAAAAAGTCAACCCCGAAAAGTCAACCCTAAAAGTCAACGTAAGTCAACCACAAACCACGATACATACGTTGATCTCAACACTAAAAACGCCCCAAACAAGCATTAATCGATCAACAATTCAACTCAATTCGCAATCAAACGCACCAATTACCCGTAAAAACCATAGTCACGCACTCACCTGTTTTGCGACTAGAATAACTTCCGACTCACTGGACCAAATCGCAAACGGAAAACGGTTCTGGAAACTAGACACCAACAGCTTTCCAACACCGTATCGCAAGACTCCTAACTCCAAACGGTTCGCCGGAAAATCGTCCCCGAAAACAGCAACTCCGGACGAAACAGCAGGAAATTGCAGAAAAACTGCACGAACTACCCAAGTTCACGGTATAAAACCTGTTCTAGAAACTAGACATCTAGAGCTTTACAGAGATGTATAGAATGTAACCTAACTCTAAGCAGTTCGATGGGAAAATTAGCTCGTAAACTCGATGATCAGAACTGAGAACAAATATTTCAGAAACGACACACTAACTTCAAAAGCACACAGAGAACGGAGGTCACCTCTGAATAAACCGAAATCGGTGTCTGTGGAAAGCTAAGACTCAGAGCTTTCCAATGACATCTTGCTTGCCTCCTGGGTCTTTACAGAATGACGGAAATCGTCCAAGGAAGTAGACTGATCGCAGAAGAGATGCTGCAGAAACATCTCTCAGTACAACGACCATAACTCCTAGAATACTCAACCAAAAGACAAGCGGTTTCTTCCTAAATCAAGCTAAGAGAGCGAAGAACTTACCCTCAAAATTAGAGACCAAACCGAGCAGAACTCCCTGGCAGTTCGTCTCTTTTAAAAATCCGGCTGAAACTCTCCTTCCTCCTCTCTTTCTCTTCTCCTCTCTTTTTCCTCTTCTTCCTCTCTTTCTCACGCTCTCTCTCTCTCTCAGCTTTCTAACTCTGCTGCTCATTTAATAACTCAATTTTTCCCACAAAACAAGGATCCCTAAAACAAGGGTTCTTGTTTTCTCCTTTTGACTTTAATAAACATTAAAAAAACAACTCGGGTTTTCAACCAAAACAACTCGGGTTTCCAGTCAAAACCCGTCTAACCGAGCGATTAAAAACTTAATCCGCTAGTTCAAATCGAGCTGGTATCGATCGACACCGGAACCAAAAATACATAATTGGTTCACGGGCGTTACAATTCTCCCCCACTAACAAGGATTCGTCCTCGAATCACACAACTCTATCACCCCACAACTCGCCCTCCTGGCCAACATAAAATCCCGTCCCACTGTACTCGCGATCAACCTCAATCCATACACCACTCCGCCACCCTAGGGTTCACTTCCGAGCCGCAACCTGATCAGATTTACCCGAAAACATATACGATGCAACGTTCTTAATCCGGATTAGGCCTGTCCGTTTGTTTGCGCAACAATCAAACAAGAACATGAACAACCAACCGTAGACCTAAAGTTAGACCAAAGGTGCTACATCTGCTACCAAGGTCATCTGAATCGAAGTTCTGATCATAGGCGAAACCCTAGACTAGACGCCACTCCACAATCTACTCAACAATCCCTGAAACTCCTCCAGTCTCATAATCACGATCACGTTCAGGCACTATTGCTCATAGCTCATACTCATACTCATACGCATACTCATACTCATACGTATATACAGCCCACCGTATCTACTCGCAGGATCGTCACCCACTATCCCCCGTGTATATGCCGGGACCCACTATCTCTGGGTATATGCCAAGACCCACTATCTCTGAGTATATGCCGAGACCCACTATCTCTGAGTATATGCCGAGACCCACTATCTCCGAGTATATGCCGAGACCCACTATCTCCTGAATAAACATACCGAGACCCACCGTCCCCCTCACCGAGACAATAGCCTGAAACGTGCATAAAAAAATCACTTGTCGACCTACATGACCCCACTAGTCACATGTCGACAAAACTCGCATCATGACACCAAGATTAACAAGAATACCCCATCTTATTAAATCATCAACAATGTATAATCGTTACAACCCAAAACGAAAATACAACTCATAAATCCCTCGCGTACAAGTCTGAAACACAACAAAACTCAAGCCTCCGCTTGCTTCTCGAACCATTTCTCGAACTTTGCCTTCATCTTCGCTTCTGGTTCCCACGTCTCCTCCTCGGCACCATCACAATCCCATACAACTCTCACCAACGGTATCCTTTTCCGGCGCAGAACCTTGACTCTCTTCTCGAGAATCCTCACCGGTCGCGCCTCCAACGTCATGTTGGGCTGAAGATCCTCCGGAATCCTAGCCAACACCTCCTCAGACTCATGTAAACACTTCCGCAACATCGACACATGGAAGACTTTATGAAAAGCCTTCATACTCTAAGGTAACTCCAACCGATAAGCCACTGGTCCTATCCGCTCCAAAACCTTGAACGGACCCATAAACCTCGTCGCCGCCTTGAGATACACCAAATCTCCCAACTCGAACTCCAACTCTTTCCTCCTCTTATCGGCGTAACTCTTCTGCCGATCCTAAGCCTCCTTCATGTTCAGCCTCAAGACACGGATCCTCTCCGTCGTCTCCTGAACAAAATCTGCACCAAACAGGATCCTCTCCCCCACTTGGGTCCAACATAACGGTGTACGACATGGTCGCCCATACAGAGCCTCATACGGAGCCATCCCAATGCTCGCCTGGTAACTATTGTTATATGCAAACTCCACCAGGTTCGAATGATCCGCCCAATGTCCACCGTAATCCAGCACACACATCCTCAGTAGATCCTCCAATGTCTGAATCGTCCTCTCAGACTGCCCGTCCGTCTGTGGATGATATGCTGTACTCATATGCACCTTAGTGCCCATCTCAGCCTGAAATGCCTTCCAGAACTCTGAAGTAAACCTCGGATCCCTGTCTGACACTATACTCGCTGGCACCCCGTGCAACCTCACAATCTCACGCACATACTTCCTAGCCAATACCGCCGCTCCGTCAGTCTTCTTAATGGCAAGAAAATGTGCTGACTTGGTCAGACGATCTACAATCACCCAAATCGCATTATACGTCCGAGACACAGGTAAACCCGTCATGAAGTCCATGGTAATCAAGTCCCACTTCCACTCCGGAATAGGTAAACTCTGTAACAACCCGCTCGGAACCTGATGCTCAGCCTTCACCAGCTGACACACGTTGCACGCTGCAACATAACTCGCTACATCCCTCTTCATCCCGACCCAGTGATAATACCGCTTCAGATCCCGGTACATCTTTGTCACTCCCGGATGAACAGACAACATACTCGCATGTGCCTCACGAAGAATCTCCTGTCTCAGCTCAACAACATTAGGCACACACACACGCCCCTTCACAAGTATCGTCCCATTCGTCGAGACCGAATACTCTGAACCTACAGCCCTCGACGCCTCAATCAAAACCCGATCCTGCTCCTGCGCTACTCGAACTCTGCTCAACAAGTCTGCCTGGTTAGCTGCCTCTAACCCCAACGGCTCCTGAGATATCACGCATAACCTCAACGTGCTAAACTCACCCATCAGAACCTCCAAATCATGCTCCCGAGACGAAGCAACTCTCTTCCGACTCAACGCATCTGCAACCAAGTTAGCCTTACCCGGATGGTACTCAATCTCAAGATCGTAATCCGCTACCAACTCCATCCAGCGCCTCTGTCTCAGGTTCAGCTCTGACTGCGTGAAGAAATACTTCAAGCTCTTGTGATCCGTAAATACCTGTACCTTCCCGCCATAAAGATAAGATCTCCAAATCTTTAAAGCGAAGATCACCGCTGCCAGCTCTAAATCATGGGTAGGATAATTGCACTCGTGCTTCCTCAACTGCCTCGACGCATAAGCAATTACCTTCCCATGCTGCATCAACACACAACCCAGACCAACCCCTGAAGCATCCGTATACACTACGAATGGCTCACCCGGCTCGGGTAACGCCAACACTAGTGTACTCGTCAACATATCCTTCAGCAGCGCAAAACTCTCCTCGCATGCTGAAGTCCAAACAAAAGGGACATCCTTCCCTGTCAGCTTCGTCATCGACTGTGCCATACTCGCGAAACCCTTGACAAACCTCCTGTAATACCCTGCCAACCCAATAAAACTCCGGATCTCGGTTGCATTCCTCGGTCTAGGCCAATCTCGAATAGCCTCAATCTTCGCCGGATCAACAGACACTCCATCTGCAGATATCACGTGACCGAGAAAACCGATCTCTCGCTGCCAGAAACTGCACTTGCTCAACTTAGCATACAATTTCTGCTCCCTCAGCTTCTCCAAAACCACCCGCAGGTGTACCTCGTGCTCCTCAGGACTCCTCGAATACACCAAAATATCATCGATAAAGATGATCACGAACTCATCCAGATACTCCCTAAAAATCCCGTTCATCAACGTCATGAACGCTGCTGGTGCATTCGTCAAACCAAAAGGCATCACCACGAACTCATAATGCCCTTATCTCGTCCTGAAGGCTGTCTTCCTCATATCTGCCTCATCAATCGGTATCTGATGGTAACCCGAAGCCAAATCAATCTTGGAAAACCAAGTAGCCCCACATAACTGATCCAACAACTCATCAATCCGCGGTAAGGGATACCTGTTCTTCACAGTGACTCGGTTAAGTTCCCGATAATCAATACACAACCGAAAACTCCCATCTTTCTTCTTCACAAACAACACCGGCGCTCCCCACGGTGAAGTACTCGGATGAATAAAACCCTTACTCATCAAATCCTCTAGCTGCTTCTTCAGCTCTGCCATCTCAGCTGGAGCCAACCTGTAAGGTGTCTTAGATATCGGAGTCGTCCCGGGTTCCAGCTCAATCGTGAAAGGATCAGACCGTGACGGTGGTAACCCCTGCAACGACTGAAAAACATCTTGAAAATCCCGAACAACCCGAATATCCCCAACTGCAATCTCTCCAACAGTTTCAGGCGTCATGATCGTCACTAGATACGCTTCGTACCCCTTCCCGATTAACTGCTCCGCCTGAATCGCCGAAACCACTAGACTCCCTGAAGTAGGTCTCACCCCTTGATAAACTAACCTTCCAGCCTCTCGCTCAAACACTACCCGTCCTCGATGACAATCGAGATGCACCCTGTACCGATCCAGCCAATCCATACCCAAAATGACATCGTACAGCTCCACTGGACTGATAATAAGATCTGCTGGCATCAACTCTCCTGCCACCAGAATATCAACTCCACAAGCCTGTCCGAAAGTAGCCAACGTCCTCCCTCCAGCTACCCTCACTACCCCGTGCTGCTCCTCGGAATCACTCCGGATCCCGCTGCTCTCCGCACACTCCGGCGTAATGAAACATTTACTTGCTCCAGTATCGAACAGGACATGAGACTCATGACCGCCTACAACTAAGGTCCCTACATAATTCATGTGTCATAGAACCCTAAAGTTTTATCTCAGATTCACAAATTCTAAAGCAGACAATTCACAACAAAATCACCAAGCTAAAGACCAGACATGTACCTGTGATCGGCCTGGCGCTAGAGCCTCCTGCCTCCACCGAAGTGTACACACGTGCCGGCGCTGCAATCTGCTGCAACGGCTGCACTACTGCTACTCCCTGCTGTGACGGCTGCACCACCGCCACAATCCCCTGCTGTAGCTTAGGGCACTGGGGCTTAATATGCCCCGGCTCCCTGCAATAGAAACACACCTGCGTCGCCCGAGACTCTACCCTCTTCGGACAGCTCGCCACCCTGTGCTCCATGCTCCCACAACAGTAGCATCCCTGACCACCCTGACTACTCTGCGCCTCACCCTTCTTCGGACAACTCGTAACCTTGTGATCCAGGCTTCCGCACCTGAAGCAGCCCGGACGACCCCGTCCTCTCTGACCCGACCCCGCAGAGTGCTCAAGCTTCCTCTTCTGTCCCTGCGTAGGTTTACTGCCTACACTCGAACCTGCCTGCTGCTGAGGCCTCCTCGGCGGCTGCACCGGTGCACTGACCACCACGGACAGCTCCCTCATGTCGTCCTCAACCACCCTCGTGGCGTACGTACCTGCTCGACACTGGGTCCTCAACTCTGGTCGAAGTCCTCGAAAGAACCTCTTCACTTGGTCTCTCTCGCTCTCCCACTCTCTACCAGCATACACCAGAAGTCTGCTGAACTCCTCATCGAACCCCCTGACAGAACGGCCACCCTGAACCAAAGCCAAGAACCTCTCCTCTAACCGATCCACTACCTCCGGCGGAAAGAACTTGGCGTTGAATTCCGCCACGAAATCCGCCCAAGTAATGCCCGCCCGAGGTCTCCTAGCGATGACTCCTCTCCACCAGAGATGCGCGTCACTCACAAGATGATGCACCGCCAAGTCCACCCAGTACTCCTCCGGACACCTCAAGGACTGGAAATTACGCTCCAGTCTACTCATCCACTCACTCGCCTCCTCAGGCTTAGTACCCCCAGAGAAGAATGCGGTAGTAATCCGCCCCATATGCCCCAACATCTCCAGGTAGGAAGGAACCACAACCCCTGCCGCTACACCCGGCTGAACCCCCGCAACACCTGGCGCCACCGAAGCCTGACCCTGGGCCGGCGCCACGCCCGGTAGATGCTCCAAGATCTGTTGTAGCAATCGCACCATAAGGACATCCTGCTCCTGGACCCCACCTGCAGCAGCACCCGCCTATGGGCCCGCTGCACCACCACCTACTGGACCCTCCTGACGCGCCGGTGAATCCGCTGCCTGCTCCTGAGCAGCACCCTGTGTCAAACCCGCGGCAGACTCACACACCGGAACCCGTCCGCGTCCGCGTCCACGTCCTCGTCCACGACCTCGTCCTCCGGAACCTCTCGCCATCTCTCACTGCACTTCCCACAGAATATGCTAAGAACACTAGAAAAGCGAGAATTAACACGAAATACACATACCGTGGAATCACATCAAAGGCTCGAAGAAGATGATCTAGGACTCCAAACTCACTCAGCAAATAATCAATTAACTCACATAATTAATTAAATGCATCTACCCTAAACACCAGGCTCCTCGCCCTAGAACCGCTCGGGTCCATAGGCGCCCTAGAACCGCTAGGGCTCTGATACCAAAATGAAACAACCCAATTTTTTTTTTTAATACGATAAACGAGAATTAGTATTCCCATAAATACTAATTCTCCAAAACAATTCAGCACAACAATGTAACAGTTAAAAAAAAGGACAGCGGTTTAACACAAACAACAAACAGCGTCAGAACGAAAACAGGAAGTAAATAAACACACAATGACGAGACCCTAGATCATCTCCTCTTCATAGCCGGATTCCACGATCACACTTTGTCTTTACCTGCATCACATGGTTATAAGAGATGCGTGAGTATTATCATAAATACACAGTGGTACGATCATCCCATCTACTTGGCTAGATGCACGGGTAATGGATACCAAACGGTCAAACAAGCAAAAAGTCCACGAAAAGTCAACCCCGAAAAGTCAACCCTAAAAGTCAACACAAGTCAACCACAAACCACGATACCTACGTTGATCTCAACACTAAAAATGCCCCAAACAAGCATTAATCGATCAATAGTACACACGAAAAGTCAACCCCGAAAACTCAACACAAAAAGTCAACCCCGAAAAGTCAACCCTAAAAGTCAACGCAAGTCAACCACAAACCACGATACATACGTTGATCTCAACACTAAAAACGCCCCAAACAAGCATTAATCGATCAACAATTCAACTCAATTCGCAATCAAACGCACCAATTACCCGTAAAAACCATAGTCACGCACTCACCTGTTTTACGACTAGAATAACTTCCGACTCACTGGACCAAATCGCAAACGGAAAACGGTTCTGGAAACTAGACACCAACAGCTTTCCAACACCGTATCGCAAGACTCCTAACTCCAAACGGTTCACCGGGAAATCGTCCCCGAAAACAGCAACTCCGGACGAAACCGCAGGAAATTGCAGAAAAACTGCACGAACTACCCAAGTTCACGGTATAAAACCTGTTCTAGAAACTAGACATCTAGAGCTTTACAGAGATGTTTAGAATGTAACCTAACTCTAAGCAGTTCGATGGGAAAATTAGCTCGTAAACTCGATGATCAGAACTGAGAACAAATATTTCATAAACGACACACTAACTTCAAAAGCACACAGAGAACGGAGGTCACCTCTGAATAAACCGAAATCGGTGTCTGTGGAAAGCTAAGACTCAGAGCTTTCCAATGACATCTTTCTTGCCTCCTGGGTCCTTACAGAATGACGGAAATCGTCCAAGGAAGTGGACTGATCGCAGAAGAGATGCTGCAGAAACATCTCTCAGTACAACGACCATAACTCCTAGAATACTCAACCAAAAGACAAGCGGTTTCTTCCTAAATCAATCTAAGAGAGCGAAGAACTTACCCTCAAAATTAGAGACCTAACCGAGCAGAACTCCCTGGCAGTTCGTCTCTTTTGAAAATCCGGCTGAAAGTCTCCTTCCTCCTCTCTTTCTCTTCTCCTCTCTCTTTCCTCTTCTTCCTCTCTTTCTCACGCTCTCTCTCTCTCAGCTTTCTAACTCTGCTGCTCATTTAATAACTCAATTTTTCCCACAAAACAAGGATCCCTAAAACAAGGGTTCTTGTTTTCTCCTTTTGACTTTAATAAACATTAAAAAAACAACTCGGGTTTTCAACCAAAACAACTCGGGTTTCCAGTCAAAACCCGTCTAACCGAGCGATTAAAAACTTAATCCGCTAGTTCAAATCGAGCTGGTATCGATCGACACCGGAACCAAAAATACATAATTGGTTCGCGGGCGTTACAGATACAACCCCTGCAATGATAAGAGAACAAGTGGATGTGGTGCTTTGTCTTTCCTACGATGCCACAAATAAGAATCAGTTCTTGAAATCTCATGACGAACACAAACTGGTGCTAAGTTTGAAATGGTTGTTTCCGGATATAGAACAAGCTGCAGTTTCCCAATAGTAACACATCTTGTCTTGAAAAGATGATAACAACTGCACTTCCGAGCCATAATAACTCAGCAACAACTGATGAACACTCTTATTGAACGCTCTTGACTTGATTCCTTCTAAATCAACCACTTCACACATGCCTTCAAGCAGCTATAATCTGGCTTTATTCGCTTCTTATATTTTGGAATCATACATTTCTACCTCAATCACTGCCTTTTTCTCAAAACCAGAATACACTTTACTTGTCTCGAAAAGTTCCTTAATGATCATTTCTTCCATGAGGTTAGATGGTAGAAGTCGCAACAATTCCATAGCTTTGTATTTGAAATTCCAGGATTTAGAAAATAAACTCAGTTTCCTCTTTTGTTGTAATCTGTATTTTCTATGAAGCATTTTGTCGAACATCTGGCATGCACTGTACTTGCCATGAACACATTCAAAACCATATTGATTCTGAACTAGAGTGTTCCTCACAATTGAAAATGGCAAATCCACACCAACATCCCATAATTCGTTGTAAACTTGAAGGCTTGGTTCGATGTGAGAAGTCGATACCTGAAATTGCGACCCCATGTTCTTCTGATGAATTAAGTCCATCGCAACTGTAGAAGAACCGGTGAATGCCACCTTTTCTTCTGGAATCAATTTTTTCTCCGGAACCGTTTCTAACACCAGCAATTCGGATGCATCACGATTCGAATCAAAAATTTGATTCACCGGTGTTGGCGAGGTTCGATTCGATACTCGATCTTCAGGAATAGATGAATCCTCCGTCGAATTTCCCAGTGAGCGAATAGCCTTGAGCAGATCAGCGAGGTTCTTGGTGATCTTCGCGCTCTGTGTAGCGAGTGTTCTCTCCAAACTATCGAGTTTAGATCCCAATACTTCCTCCCTAACTCGAACTACTGCTTGTAGAGCTTGGGCTCGAGTTTCACCATGATCCGCCATGGATTCTGAGGCTCGTTGAGCTCTGATACCTTTGATAACGTAAAACTTGTATGAATCAATAGGACAAATGATAATCGAATCGATGTTCGTAACAAACACAAATTCGCACCTTACTTTGCTAGATTCTCGAAGAAGAATCAAATCTAACAAGAGCAAGATCAGGAAAATCCAAACCCAGAATTACAGAGAGAAGAAGACGAATATTTTTACAACAGACAATCATAATGAATTCCTTGTTAGCTAACAAGAAGCTTTAATGGCTCTATAACGATCATTAAATCTCAGCCCTTCAATCCTCTTCTAATCTCCACCGTTCATTCTCTTTAAACGTTTTCGTGCCTCTGCTTTCCACGTCTCCTCTCTTTCTCTATAACAATATGGATAAATAACAAAATAGGGAGCAACGAAAACCAAAATCATATTAAAAAATGGAGAATCACAGAAAAGAGTAGTAAATCGCTAGTACCAAACATTCCAACTTTCGAAAATAGGCAAAAATCTGTGAAATTAAACCAAATCATATATAGAAGAGAGAGAGGGTGAGATAGCCGATGAACAAGGATTGAAGCCAGCCTTGATCGGGTACTCGAGAAGAAGGTGGTTCGAATGCAACTTCGGTGAGGAAAGAATCTGAAGAGCAACATGCAGAATCTGAAGAGCAACATGCGGAATATGAAGAGATGGACCTTTAGATTCCAATTTTTTTAAAAGGTAGACGAGAAGTATTTTAATTTTTCCTTTTATAATTTTAATGTTAACGTTTTTTTTATTAATTACGGACATGTATTGTTCATAGAAGCCATCAGATATCAATTCGTGGATAGTGTTGGCCTCTTTTTATATAGTAGATTAAATAGTTCATTATATCAAATAAGTAGTTAATTATATTAAAAAATAAAGTTCATTATTTTTTAGTTCAAATAATGAAATAGTTCACTATTTATGTCTATAATATTTAATTTATAAAATAGTCTAATAAATAGTTTATTTACTTGAAGGATAATCAGTTATTATTAAAAGTCTAGAAATATGGTTTTTTGAATAAACTTAAATTGCATAAAAAAATAATTTTATATATGTCGATTTTAAGTTTATATCTAGAAAATTAATGATATTTCTTTTTTTATTAAAAAACATTTGCATATTAAATATACATTAAATGTGATAATTTTCATTGAATGTAATAAAAAACAAAATAGTCTCATTTTACTTATTTTTGTTAGTTAACAAATTTACAATCTGCACATGTTACTTAACTACTTTACATGCTCAAACATGTTATTTTACTAATTAACCCTATATTTAAACAATTATTCATATCCACATAAATCACTTTATATAAATATATATATATATATATTATACTAATATCTTACGTAAATTTGTTTGAACTTCAACATACTATTTTTTATATATTTGACAAATCATATATGAAATCAGATTCTAGACTTGGAAGATATCCTTTTTTTTTTTGCATGGAACCTTATAATCTTAACATTAAATCTGTGGTGATATTTAGTTGCCTGTAATTCTGTGTATTTTTCGGTTGTCACTCTTGAGTTGGTCCCAGTATCATCAGCAAGCGATTTAGTAGAAACGTATTCGTATTTACTATATTAATTACTAACCTTCTTTTAATTATATCGGTTTCTTTAACTATCAATGGTGGTTCATTATCAAATTAAGTAGTCATGAACCTTTGACCTTTAATTTATTTTAAAGAAGTTCCTCTAATTATAAACTCAAACCTTTTTGAATCTAGGGAAATTATCTGTTTTTTCTCTTTAGGCAAGAATCTTTTAATTTTTCATAGATCATTTTTTCTAATAATAAAAAGAGAAAATTAAATAGATTAGCACTAATTCATTCATATATTACTAGACTAGCATCCATTCAAAAACATTTAACAAAAATACATGTAAAAAGTCAGTTAACCCATCAAACTTCATTTTAATAACACTAGTGCCATTTTTTTTATTTAAAATCTTTTAAATAAAAAAATTAGAATTAACAATAAACAAATTAGAATCAAAATCAGTTTAAACAAAACAAAGATATTATACTCGACAAAGAGAAACCCTATTTCGCCGTCGTTCTTCTCTTCTCCTCTTCTCCGGTGACAATAAGAAAATCAGTTATTCTCTTCTCCTCTTCTCCGGTGACGGTGTTTTGCTTCTCGATTTCTTCTTTCTTCTTTCGATTTCGATTCCTGATTTCTTCTTTTAATCCAAATTTTGATTTTGATTTGTGAGGGCTTCGCTTTCTCTTGTTGGTGTGAAGGTGCTTCGATAATACAACAAAGTGGACTTCGACAGAACCAACAGACATCTACGCACGATTTTGGTAAGAAAATCTCTCTGTCACTCTCTCTATCGACATTCCGGTGTACCGGATTCTGATTTTGGAGCACCCATTGATTTCGTTTTTCAGTAAGTTGTTTGATTTGGTATTCGTGAGTAGCATTTAGTACTTGAAACTCACCACTTCTCGAATATCTTGTTCCAATCATGTTGATGTGGCTGTATTGTTTTCAAGCTGAATTTATCAGTTTTCCGAAGCAAGTCATATGTGTCTATGCCCAATTGAGTGTTTGAATTGACATATTTTGGCCATTTGCTTTCAAATGATTTTAGGGACCGACTCCCTTCACGAGCAGTATTTTATTGTAGCCACTCAGCATATTTTCCAAGCAATTCCTCACATCCAAACACGCCAAAGGTAATGGTTGATATATCAGACCTTGAATAGATGATGAACATGTCCAAGTTGGGATTAAATGATTAGATGATTGATTTTTTTTAGGTTTGGTTGTTTGGAGGGTTTTAGGTGACATCTCATTTTAGTTTAATTAGTAGTAAATGTCTACGTTCTAGTTTCGTAATTGAATTTACTTAGTCCAAAACTAAGAATGTCAAATGGACCAAAATTCATGGACCAGACCCAACTTTGACCTCTATGGAGTGGGTTTGGTTTAAAGTTTATTGACTAACAGGTCTTCAGAGTTTACATATGGCGAATCTAAAGGCGGTTTGTGGGGTTTGCGGGATAACCCACAAAACTGATACTGTCACGGTTATATACATACTAGATGAGGAGGACTCGAATGATACAAACATTTTTAGCAATAATTTTATTATATGATAAAAGAAAACAAAGTAGAAAACCAGTGGTTAGTAACCAATTACATTTAATAAAGATAAATATTATGAAAATGTGAAAAAATATATGTTCAATTTTGATCTAAAGATTTAAATTCTGATTGGTAATTTGTACACTTATTTTGAATTCTTTTTTTAAAACTAAATTTCACTTCCTCGAATGTCAATTTCAGAATACACACAAACTACTTTTGTCTAGCATATTAAAACTAGACTTATATTCCAAAACTTCATCTCACAATACAACACAACTACTTTTGTCTATGGTATATTAGAACTAGATTTATACTCCATGCACTTCATATTAATCAATAAGACTTGAAACTTCATCTCAAGAATATATGCGTCGATCATATGAAATCTACCCTACAAGAAAACTATGAAATAGTGATATTATTATCTATATTTTACCTACTTTAGTACGGTTTATAATATATTTTCTATGGATTTTATTAAGGTTTTATGCATTTAGGGGTAGTTTTTCTCGTCTTTGTAGTTTTAGACTTTTAATAGGAAAATTCATCAAAAATGACTAAAGAGGTGTAAAACAATCTACAACAACTTAAAATAGTCAAAGAGATCATCCAAGCAAAAATTATCACATTTTACCAAGTTGGACAGAAATGAAGCACCTGAAGTTGAGCTAAAGACAGAGGCTCAAATTAACTAGGAATTAGATGAAAATTTGTGAAGATACATATCTTTGAGTTGTCTTTCCAATGGATTTTAGATAATGTCATTTAAAGTTTATTTTTTAAAACTAGATACAACCGATTTACTGAAAACATCTCAATCTATCTTGAAGCTGAAGCAGCCCGAAAACAAATCCACCACCGGTCCAGCTCGTCGACAAGTATCATGACCGATATTTAGCACACACAGAAATGCAACACGTTATCAGTACGAATAGTTCTAGCCACTGAGTAAACTCTAGCTTTTCTTTTTCTCCTCTTTGATCCGATCCAAAACCAAGGTACATGAATTATCTTTGTGATTCGATTGATATCATATAAGTGTATGCTTGTTAATCGAATAACACAAACTATACATATTGATTATTTTATTATTTTGTCACATGTTTGCTTCATTTACTTCATTACTGTTAATCATAATCGTGTAAATATGAAACAACACTAGTATTATTTTAATGTTAATGTTATCGGTTGCAAGTATATAAAATTTGATTCAATATGTTTTATCGTTTTGTTTTATAGTTCTTTTATATATGAGTTAATTTGATTGATAGCATACACTCTGTTGATTGAATTTAATATTCACGACACATGCTTATAATGTTAATTATTTGATTTATTGTTTTGATAAAATATTGATGCAATCTGTTTCATCGTTTTCAATTATATTTCTCCTTTTTATTTTATATGAGTTTGATTTGCGCCTGTTAATTTAAATCTTGATAGTATACATGCGGCTAATGATAATCGAATAATACTCATGGTTTGATAGAATATAAAGTATAATCGATTGAATTTGTATTTAACTATGCTTCTTCTATTTTGTTTTATATGAGTTGACTTATGGCTTCTTAATGGATTTTTTTATAATATTTAGAAGTTTGTTGTTTCTATTCATCAAATAATAACTTGTGCATCATGTTTTCGAAAATCAGCTATACTACTTTGATACTTGGTTATTAACTGAAAATTTGATATCATACTCACTGCTTCTATTCATCGTCTTGATAATGAATCTGTAAATCTGTATCACTTGTCTTAGAAAATGAAATTAATATATCATCTAGGATTATTTTAGAATCTGTCGTTAATGAGTTGACATGTGTTTTTGTTAGATCTGCGTTATATGATTCAATCAATATGTGTTTTGGTATTTTATTTGATTATTAAAATTTTGATAGAATAGACATGTCTGCTTCTGGAATTCTCATGAATCATGCTTACAATAAGATCAACACATATTGATTATTTTATTATTTGGTTTATTGCTATACTGATTCATAATAGAGATTTAGATGCATACTGTATCATGAAATCATATGGTTGTTACACAATACGAGATTTATTGCTTTATCATGCCTTCTGCCTAATTTAATAGTTCGATATAATATCTTATACTAATTTAATATTGATCGGTTGTTTTAGCAAAGCATATAGTATAATTTGATTTGATTGCTTTAATCGACTTGTCTTATGACTTTTGTTTTACATAAACTCGTTATGAATTGATTTTGATAAACGCATTCGGCTGAATCTACTTTTACTTTGTCTTATATTTCTTTATTAAGTTTATATATGAGACTTATGATTAGATAGCATATTTATGTATGTCTATTGATTTAACAACACTCACAAATTATATGCATACGGTGTTTTATATATGATCTTCATGTCTTATTATTCGAGTTTTAATTCGAATCATATCTAATTGAGTTTTGGTCAATTTCCTAAAGTGAATGTGACATCTCAGGAAAAGAATAAGATCATACGAATAAATATAAGCCAAGAAAGTCACTACAAGAAAGCAGGGCTAAAACCGACGGAATTACCGACGGACATAAATCCATCGGTAATTACCGATGGATAACCGACACATAATCGACAAAACGTAAGTCGTCGGTTTTCCGTCGGTTTTACCGACGGAAAACCGACGACACTAATTTTCCGTCGGTTGTACCGACATAATTACCGACGAAACGTGAGTTGTCGGTGTTTCGTCAGATTTACTGAAAATAAACGACGGAAAACCGACATAATTACCAAAATCAACGTAAAACCGACGACCTATACCCGCAACAAAACGCGTTAATCCTATTACGACTGACGGATTACCGACAAATATTGTCATTATAAGAGGCAGCCTCCTTATGTTATCAAGACATATTTTCTCGACAAAAATTAACTCATCTCAAAAATACACAATAATCAATGTTTTATTTCCGATCATGGATGGACCAACCGATGCAGAATCCGGAGTCAAATGCAATAAACGATGATTACGCACGAGGTGTTGGAGAGTTTATGGATATAGCTTGCCGGCAACCATCTGCCCAGAAAACTGGTATGTTGAAATGTCCATGTTGTATTTGCCGGAATTCTCGTAATGTTAGGATTGATTACGTCTGGAGTCACTTATATACCAATGGATTTATGGATGGTTACAAGATTTGGTTGCTCCATGGTGAAAGACCGGAATTTGGTAGTACTAGCGAATCAACATATGTTCCGAATAGGATAGAGGAACATAGAACGGATAGTGTAGATTTTGGTGTTGGTACGGTTCAGATGGTGAATGATGCCTATCGAGAACATATAGGGACGGTGGAGGAACCTAATTTGCAAACGGCTGAATAACCAAATTTAGAGGCCAGAAGGTTTTTTGATATGTTAGATGCATCTAAACAGCCATTATATAAAGGATGTAGAGATGGTCATACTCCTTTATCATCTGCAAGTAGATTGATGTCGATTAAAACAGACTACAATTTGGCAGAAGATTGCGTAGATGCCATATCAGATTTTGTGAAAGACATTTTGCCTGAAGATAATCTTTCTCCGGCTTCATACTATGAGGTTCAAAAATTAGTATCTGGTCTTGGATTGCCATATCAGATGATTGATGTCTGCATCGACAATTGTATGATATACTGGAGAAAAGATGAAAACCTGAGGAGATGTAAATGGTGTGGTCAACCCCGATTCAATGAAACAACGGGGAGATATCCTATCCCACAAAAGAGGATGTGGTATATGTGGGAGTCGAAACTAGCACAATTGAATTTGTAGGGTTTCGTTGAAGAGGTAGAGAATTCTAGGGTTAGCTAAGATCACAAGAGTACGGAAAATTGCTTTGTTATTGCTCTGTAAGAATTTGTCAACAAAGTTGCGGATACCCCTTGAGGGTTTTTACATCAGCTATATATACTATCTCTAAGGCGGCCTAACATTCCTAAGTCTTCGCGGAATTGGTTGCGTCACAGTGAGTTTTCGCGTCTGGACCGGGCTTCGGGCTATCTTTATGTCATTGGGCCGAAGACTGCACTGGACCGAGGATGTGATCAGCAGACGAGGAGAGGACGTGGTCGGCCCTTGGACCGAAGCTGTGGTCGGCTAGACGAGGCTGAGGCCGTGGTCGGCTAGGCTTGGCGAGGGCGTGGTCGGCCCTTGGCGAGGCCGTGGTCGGCTAGGCTTGGCGAGGGTGTGGTCGGCCCTTGGCGAGACCGTGGTCGTCTCCGTCGGGCCGAACACGCCTCCATTCGTCAAGTCTTAGATGGTCCTCCACCTTGCCCAGACGGTTTCCATGATTACTTGCTTTGCTTCGTTGTGAAGACTTAGGTGCTACTCCGCCTTGTTCGTCGAGAGTCCAGAGAGTCATTTCTTTAGTTATCTGTCTTTGAACGTTAATGTTGAGCGGGTGAATACCGACCCCAACAGTTAGCCCCCAGCTCGGTAGTGTTAGAGATAATAGTGTCGAGCTATAGATGTTCTGGATATTAGCATTGCCGTTCAGAGACAAGGTATCTGCCTATCTTTTCTTACAGTAGTAGAGAGTGACTTTATGCTGGAGGTTTTAAGACTCCGTAAGCGTTGTGAAGATTTCAAGACTTCTCGCTTTGCTTACTAAAGCTACTGTGCTACTGTAATACTGTAGAGAAAATATTTTTTTTTTTTCTTCTTCTTCTTCCTTCTTTTTCCTTCTAGGTCTTTTTTTTTTGTTCATCTCCATCTTTTCTCTCTAGCCGCCGCCGATCAAGAGCATTCGCCCGAGCCCGCCGTCGTCGATCGTGAGCTCCGACTGCCGCCGCGATTCGCAAGCTCCGACCACCGCCTCCTTCATCCCCATCTCCTTCTTGCTTCTCTTTGGTAAACATCTCAAACTCCCAAATTCCCTCTCTTAGATCGAGAATCCCCATAGCCAAATCATCTTAGCTTTGTATGATTGCTAGTGTTAGTTATGGATTTGCTAGTAGGAATCCTTTGATTCTTAGCTTCTTTGTTTCGAAAGGTCGACGGAGGGGGGGGGGGGGGGTTTGATGTTCACACTTGATATTGATTTTGCTCTTTGTTGATTGGAGATAGGCACTTTGAGTGTTGTTCTTGATGGAAGATGAAAATCCTTGATTTTTGATCTCTATTTCGTGACATGTGTAGATAATTTCGGTATTATGGAGGTACAAACACTCGATTCGGTTGAAGAGATCGGCGAACCTTTGGCTCGGGGTGATCCGACCACGGCCTCGCCGGCGGATCCGACCGCGGCCTTGCCGGTGGATCCGGCCATGGCCTCGCCGGTGGATCCGACCGCGGCTTCGCTCCCCATTGATCCGACCGCGGACTCGCTCCACGTTGGTCCGACCACGGCTTCGCTCTCCATTGATCCGACCGCGGACTCGTTCCACGTTGGCCCGACCATGGCTTCGCTGCGCGTTGATCCATCGATGAATCCGACCATGGCTTCGCGACATGTTGATTCGCCGGTGGACCCGAACGTAGGCTCGGCTTCACCAATGGCATCAAAGGTTGCGATGTCCCATCGCGGGAACATTGATATGGGGACTCATCACCGTAACAAGGTAGTCGTATCACGACGTTGTCTTGGCGGACCCGATGACAGCGGTGATGATGTTTTTGATGACTTGGCCGATATTGAGGAGGAGAGGAGATTTAGCGGTGATGAGGACCTTATGGACAGAGGTCGAGGCGTTAGACTCTCTTTTCCCTTCTATGATGAGGATCCGCGGCTTCCAGCTGGTGAAGCCGACGCTGCTCTGTCATCAGACCTCTCTTCCACTTTTTGGTCACTTCCCTCTGATGCTGAGGTTGGTGACAACGATTCTTTTGCGGAGGTTGACCGCCCTGTGATGGCTACGAAGAAGAAGAAAAAACGTCCGGACCCTCCGGGATCTACTCTTTCCGATGCGGAGTCGTTACATCTCCTCCGAGAGAGGTGTGATATTTCGGACGAGATTGTGCTGGTCCTCCCTGACTCTTCTCAGCGAGCCGATGCTCCGCCGCCGGGGTACTTTACCTTGTACGAGAACTTCCTCGAGCAATGCCTGCTGTGGTTCCCGGTGCCCGGCTTTCTCCTTCGTTTCTTAGAGGCGAACGGCATCTCCCTTGCTCAGATTAACCCCAGGGGTCTGAGGCATATCATTGGTATCTATGTGCTGAGCACGGAGTGCAACGTGGAGATTAGTACCGAGCAGCTGTCTTGCCTGCTGGATTTCCGGCCCCGTGGTCATGCGGAGGAGCTTAGGTACCTCGTCTCCCCTGTTCAGGGCCGTACGCTTATCGACGGGTTCCCGAGTAAAGATGACCACTTCGAGGACCGGTTCTTCTTCGTCGAGGTTTCGGAGAAGACTGTTGAGGCAGATTGCATCCCCCTTGTTAGGACGAGCTGGGAGAAGAGAGGTAACTCTTTACTTAGAAACGATTTTCGTAGCGTATTCTCATTTCTCATACTGATTTTTAGATTGTTGCTTTGCAATGAAGCCAACATTGCCGACCATCGGCCGGAGTGTCGCAGCAGCCATCCACAGTGCTCTTGTTTCTAGAGGGAGCGGCGACTGGGTAAAGTCGTTCACTCGTCAGAGGGTCCAGAAGGCGCTCTCTACCAGGATCTTTCCAGGGAAGGTTCTCGAACGGGGCGTGCCTAGGCTTTCGGCTCACCAGCGAGCGGAGCAGGTGAAGGCGACGCTGGCGAGCGCTGCGGCACCGGCGAAGGTGTCCTCGCGATGACGAGCTCCGTCAAATACGACACCGAAGACTCCCGCTGTGCCGGTTCAGCGTTTGCACGCTCCTGACCTTACTCCCGACGAGCTCGAGAGGCGACATGAGCTATCGCGGAAGAGGTTTCTTCTTTCGGAGAGCAAGGGGAGAAGTGGTCCCGTCGGACCCCTTCCGAAGCGACAGAAGACGGGTCCCTCTCATACAGTCGTGGCTGGTTTGTTGGCGAGTCAGGGCGTTGCAGCTTCGTCGCCTCCGGTCGCTGGGTCTGCAGCCCGTGGTGCCTTCTCTTCGCCAGTCGGCGGGTCGATTCGCGGGAAAGTTTTCGCATCAGCGAAGACCAAGGCTTCTGAGGTTTGTTTTCCTTTTCTCCTCATGCCTTTACTTTGTTTTACTTCTTTTACTTTGTCGTCTTACCCTTCTTCTTTCTCTTCAAGCAGCTTTCCGCTCTCCTGGACCAGTTGGCTTCCGGCGTTGATGAGGACGCTCGCTCCCGGGACAAGGAGCTTAGTGACATCAGGAAGGCCAACATCGCCCTGCAATCAGAGCTAGACAACCTTGCTGAGAGGAATCAGGCTCTTGAGGCTGACGCTGCTTCTGCGAAGAAGAGAGACGAAGAATGGAGTGGTAAACTGGCGAAGGCGTCTTCGAGGCACGCTAAGGATAAGGGGGAGATAGCTCTGCTGAAAAGTCAGCTGAAGGCTGCTGACGACCTCCGGGATGCTAGGGTTGACGCGGCTATTATCGAAGCCAAAGATGACGCCAGATGAACTCGAGAAGTTGCTAGGTTGCTCGTGGAGTTTGAGGGGACGGCGAAGACCAACATGCTGGATCTTGCTGAAGTAGATGCGAACCTAGAGTTCATCGGGCGTCTTCGCAGCTCTGACGGACCGCCCTTGGATATCGCGGAGCAGGACTTACTTGAGAGGCAGGTTCCGATTTACGATGCTCGTGATGTGTTCGATGAGCTTGTCTCTGGCGTGAGGCAAGCCTTAGGGATCCCAGAGGCTGATGACGGCGATGAGGTTGACGAGGATGACGACTCTCTTTGCTCATGACTTAGTTTTTTTTTTTTTATTAGTCTTTTTATGACTTTGTCGGATATGATGACTTTATAGCATTGGATGGTTTGTATCCTTGCTATTATTTTGGATCCATGCACCGCGAGAAATGTAGGATGACTATGATCACCGTTCTTTATTGAGCTTTGCTCGTTTAGTCTTATGATGAACCCAGAGGGCTTCTTAGAGTAGCGTACTCGTTTTTAGACTTAGGAGCGCTGTGAGGCCGCTGTGCGTTTTTGACATACACTTGCCAACGTTGTTGTTGGGCTTCGCGACTTGGTGCGTGCTCTTGCCAACGCTGCTGTTGGGCTTTGTGGCTCGGTGCTGTTCTTCTGGACACGTCTGCCCGAGAAACAAGTACACCCTATGTTTTACCAGAGTGCATCCTGGGTTTAATGAATGACCGTTTAGGATACATGCCGAACGAATCATCGGCAGCTGCAATTTACCAACGATGCTTGTCGGGTTTTCGAATGATCAGTTGGGTTCGTCCGCCCCAGTTCTGAACATTAGTACTTATATAGCGCGCTTGGATCCGATGTTGGATGTCATTGTGTTCGTATTCCCGCATCATCACTGTGGCCAGCAGGAAGGAATACGGAACGACTCTACTTGATTGAAGCTTTGAGTATCCCATAATGGACATAGCTGTTCTCGTGCTGAGGTTTTTGTCAAGTGTTTGAAGTTTTTTGGTGATGATGTAGTCAAGGAATGGAGTATGGGTACCCCACTCCCCCCTCATTAGACAAATGAAGTTGACTGAAATTGTTTAGAGACATGTTGATGGAAATGCTTAGACCCCCCCTGAAGGTGGAAGAGGTCAAGTGGGCGCATCCGGAGACAAGGCAGTGGAAAACGCTTACTCCCCCTCTGCTTGAGGCGGAGGAGATCGCGGGAACGTATCCGGAGACAAGGCTTTGGTAAAACGCTTATGCTTGTCCAGAGACAAGGCTTATGAAAACGCGTACTCCCCCCTCTTAAGGCGGAGGAGATCGTTGGAGCTCATCCGGAGACAAGGCTCTGTTAAAACGCTTATGCTTGTCCAGAGACAAGGCTTATGAAAACGCGTAATAACCCCCCCCCCCTTTGTACGGAGAGGAGCAACTGAACTTGTCTGGAGACAAGCTGCCTACGTACCCTTTGGAAGGGATCAAGTCGCCCCGTAGTTCGTTGGAGCACTAACTCCTCCTTTAGGTGTGAGGAGGGACAACTAAACTCATCCGAAGACAAGCTGCCTACGTACCCTTTTTCAGGGATCAAGTCGTCTCGTAGTTCATAGTGAGAGAAGACTAGTGATAGTACTTCTTCAAGTGCTTGGCATTCCAAGAATGGAGGATTGGAGTGCCAGTGATGGTGGCGAGTTTATAGACGCCAGGACGGATGACTGTTGTGATCCTATATGGGCCTTCCCAGTTAGCTCCGAGCTTGCCTGCGTTGGGCTCTGCAGTATTATGGAACACTTCTCGCAGGACTAAGTCGCCTTCGCAGAAACGTCTTTCGCTTACTTTAGAATTGTAGTACCTTGCGGCGGCGTTCTGATAGTTGGCAATCCTGACAAGGGCCTGGTCGCGTCGTTCATTGATGAAGTCCAACTCATCAAGGAGCATAGACTGGTTGATCGCTTCATTGCCAGGTAAGAGACGACGACGTATTCCAGGAGACGAAACCTCTGACGGGATGACGCATTCGGTTCCATAGACAAGGGCGAAAGGAGTTTCACCCGTTGCCCGGCGTGGAGTGGTGCGGTGGGACCATAGAACTCCTTCAAGCTCGTCGGCCCAGCGGCCCTTCTTTGCTTCTAAGCGTTTTTTAAGACCATCTAGAATTGTCTTGTTGATTGCCTCTGCTTGACCATTACCCTGAGGGTAGCGAGGCGTGGACTTGCTAAGTCTGATGTTCCATTTTGCACAGAAGCTCTCAAACCGATTGGATATGAACTGTGATCCGTTCTCTGTGACAATCTCATATGGAACTTCATGTCGACATATGATGTTACGCCAGATAAAGCTTTCTACTTGGACGTCCGTGATGCTGGCGAAAGCTTCTGCTTCTACCCACTTAGAAAAGTAGTCTGTTAGGACCAGTAGCCAGCGTTTCTGCTTTGAGGGGTGTAGCGGCCCGACTATGTCCATAGCCCATCTCATGAACGGGTAAGGAGATGTGACGGAGGAGAGCATCTCGGTAGGCTGATGAATTTTTGGAGCGTGTCGCTGACACTTCTCACACTTAGCAGAGAACTTCATACAGTCACCTACTATAGTAGGCCAGAAGTGGCCATGTCTCTTGATCTTGATTGCTAGAGCTTTGCCTCCTGAGTGATTGCCGCAAGACCCACTATGGACTTCTTCCATTACTTGCCTTGCTTCCTTACCTTCCACACAAGTGAGCAGAGGGCCTGAGAGTCCCCATCTGAAGATGTTGCCGTCAAGTAGGGTATAATGGGCAGCTTGTTTCTGTAGCTTGCGTGCTGCCCACTTGCGTGCTGCCCACTTGCTGGTGGGTAGCTTCCCATCAGCAATGTATTCTCGTATTTCGCCCATCCATGGCTTGTCACAGCCATATTCAGGTTCTGCAACGTCTTCATCCATTAGGACTACTTCGGGTTGATGAGAGCTACTAGCGGCGGTGATATCGTTGCCAAGGATGCCATCGCCATGGATGTCAACGTCTTGGGCTTCAGCATCTTCTGCCATTTCACTATCTTCGTTGGTTGCTTCAGCAAGCGCCCTTGCTTGTTTCGCTGCTTGAGAGCGTGTTGAGATAGCGAGTGTCGTGTCTAGTTGAATGCTAGGGAATTCAATGAACTCAACAGGAATGATTCGCTTCAAAGCAGGATCTTCTGATGTAGCGGTGGCGGAAGCCAGATTAGCCAGTGCGTCGGCGTCCATGTTCTCGCCACTTGGAATCCTTGTGAGTATGAACTCCTGGAAGGTAGAGGCGAGGTCTTTTACTATCCTTAGATAAGCCTCCATGCGGTCATCCTTTGCCGCATACTCGCCGCTGTATTGGCTAGTAACCAGTTGAGAATCGCAGAAGGCGTGGATGTGTGGGATGTGGAGTCCTTGAGCGAGCCTCATGCCAGCTATGATGGCCTCGTACTCTGCCTCGTTGTTGGAAGCTTTGAATCCCAGTCGGAATGATTGCTCAAGGATCTCTCCAGTTGGCGATACCAGGCGTATTCCTACTCCAGATCCGTTCTTTGAGGAAGAGCCATCCACATACAGCTGCCAAATCCCGGGTTGTTTCTTCTTAGAATCCTTGTCATCTGGAAGCTCTATGAGGAAGTCTGCTAGGACCTGGGACTTGTTGCATGTCCGTCCCTTGTATTCTATGTCATATTCGTTGAGTTCGACAGCCCACTTAGCTAGCCTGCCAGATTGACTTGGGCTATGTAAAACTGTACGTAGTGGGAAAGTACTAAGGACAATAATAGAATGAGATTGAAAATAAGGCCTTAGCTTTCTTGATGCCATGAGGACGGACAATGCTAGCTTCTCCAGCTGGGGGTATCTGGTCTCGGCGTCTGTGAGCGTCTTACTCACATAGAAGATGGGCTTCTGTTCTCCTCTTTCCTCTCGTACCAAGACAGCGCTGACTGCTGTTTCTGAGACAGCAATGTAGAGAAAAAGAGGCTCTCCAGTGACTGGCTTAGCAAGGATAGGTGGCGTTGCCAAATACTCCTTAAGTTGTTTGAAGGCGTCTTCGCATTTTTCTGACCATTCAAACTGCTTGTTTCCTCGCAGAGTGTTGTAGAAGGGGAGACATTTATCCGTTGACCGTGAGATGAAGCGGTTGAGTGCAGCCACCCTCCCAGTCAATCTCTGTACCTCGCGTTTGTTTCTTGGTGAAGCCATCTGGATCAGTGCATCGATCTGCTTTGGGTTGGCTTCAATACCTCGTCGGGTGACCAGGTATCCGAGGAACTCGCCAGAAGTCACGGCAAATCTGCACTTTGCTGGGTTCAGCTTCATGTTGTGGAGGTTTAGCTGTTTGAAGCACTCCTCCAAGTGGGAGATATGGTCTTCTTCTTCAAGAGATTTCACGAGCATGCCGTCTATGTAAACCTCCATAGTTTTCCCAAGTTGTTCCTGGAACATGCTGTTTACCAGTCTTTGATATGTTGCACCGGCGTTTTTCAAGCCGAAGGGCATTACCTTGTAACAGTAGATGCCGCGGTCTGTGATAAAGGCTGTCTTTTCTCGGTCCTCAGGGTGCATTAGAATCTGGTTGTAGCCCGAGAAGGCGTCCATGAAACTCAGAAGCTTGTTTCCTGCTGTTGCTTCCACCAGACGGTCGATATGAGGTAGTGGGAAGCTGTCCTTTGGGCAGGCCTTGTTGAGGTCCGTGAAGTCGTCGCAGACGCGCCACTTCCCGTTCTTCTTCTTTACCACGACTGGGTTGGCAAGCCAGTCGGGGTATTTGACTTCTGTGATGGACCCAACTTTTAGAAGCCTTTCGACTTCGTCATTGACAGCTTTAGCACGTTCAGGACCAAGCCTCCTCCTCCTTTGCTTGACCGGTTTGAATTTAGGGTCAACGTTAAGCTCATGGCTGGCGATGTTGATGTCAATCCCGGGCATGTCTTCAGCGGCCCAGGCAAAGGTGTTGATGTTCTTCTGGAGAAATGCAACTAGTTTTCTTTTGAGCACTTTATCAAGGGTAGCTCCCATTTCAACACATCTCTCCGGATGTTGCTCATCAATGCACACGGAGATCACAGGCTCGCAGATGGGTCGTTCTTCCTCTGCACGACCGTCTGCAATCTGTAATTGTTATAAGAGATTGGTCAAGTCCTTGACCTGATTAGAGCTAGTTCTCGCTCTCTTCTTTTGTCCTTGGGGCGCTGAATCCTCCTTCTTTTCGTCTAGGTTGCGTAGCTTATGCTCAGCAAGAAAGCACATCCGTGAATCCTTCTGGTTTCCGAAAATCGTTTTCACGCCATCGCTGGTTGGGAATTTCAAGCATAAGTGGTATGTTGATGGTACAGCCCGCATCTGGTTGAGCCATGGTGTTCCCATGATCAAATTGTAGATAGCGGGATGATCAGACACTGTGAAGTTCACCATTTTCTTGACGCCACCGGCCTGTACTGGAAGGCGAATTGTCCCCATCGTCATGGTAGTTTCACCAGAGAAACCTGTTATGGGCCTAGGTTGCCCTCTGATGAGTGACGAGTCGACCTTCATTTTCTCAAGTGTGTTTTTGAAGATGACATCTACCGAGCTCCCGGTGTCGATGAGGACTCGAGCAACGTTGAAGTCGAAGACAGTTAAGTTGATCACCAATGGATCGTTGTGCGGATGATCAATACCTTCAGCGTCTTCTTCCTCAAAAGTGATGGGGTCGCTGGTCCGCTTAGTCCTTGGAGATGTTGATATGTTAGCGCAGACCTCAGCGCGCCTTTGGTAAGCTTCAATTGCTGGAATGTTGTCTGCGCAGTACGGCGAACCTCCCATGATCATGTAAATAGTGTCTTGCGGGTTACTGCTCTCTGAGTTGTCATTGCGACGCTGTCGCCTGGGATTTTCCGCCTGGTTTTCATTTGTACCCTGAGGCTTTTCTTCTAGCTTGAAGTCAAATAAGCTGATGTTGCCCTTGAGGGTACCCTCGGCGAGTTTAGCAGCAAGCTGTCGTCCCAGCTCGCGGCACTTGGCAGTCGAGTGCCCAGTCGCCTTGTGGAACTCACAGTACAACTTCTCGTCGTACTCCTTTGGATCTCTGACCCATGTGAAGCTTCCTCTACCGCGTCCACGACCGCGGCCTCGACCTCGGCCGTAGCCAGGTGATTCAACTTGATAGTTGTGAGCTCCGCCTGCTCCTCCTTCGAACTGGATGAAGGCGGGATTGCCTTTCTTGGCCTTAGCAGGGGTCGGAACTTGAGCGGACTCGCTGCTCTGTTTAGCCTTTCCACTCCTCTTGGCAAGAAGCTCTTCTTCACTTCGAGCAAAGTCAGCTGCACGGTGAAGAGCATCCTGGATTGTCGTTGGGGGGTTGATGGCGAGTTCATGCCAGAATGGAGATGGGCATCGAAGGGCTCCTCGCAATGCCTCCAGTGCAGACGTGTTGCTGATTCCGTCTACCTTCGCGAGAGTGTGCTTAAACCTTGTCATGAAAGACCGCAGGCTTTCATTCTCACCCTGCTTGTTGGTCCACAATTCTGCATCATAAATTTTTCGTTCAGCAAAGATGTTGTAATGTTGGATAAACATCTCAGAAAGTTGGTGGAAGTTGTGAATCGAGTTCTTCTCCAGTTTGTAGAACCAATGGAGGGCAGGCCCTTTGAGGCTTTCCACGAACAGCTTGTAGTAGCCGCCGTCCTTCTCGGCTTCTCTGAAGTTTGCCCTCCCTAGGGCCACCTCGAATTCCATTAAATGATCAGCAGGGTCTGAGGTTCCTTCGTAGCTTGGAAGCTTGATTCTTCCGGGATCAGAGATTTTAGCCCCCGAGATGTTTTCAGCGAAGGGTGTATTTCGTGCCTTCTCCAGCACGTAAGCAACCCCAGGAGCCTTCCCCGTGCTCCGGTACATTTGCAGATTGGTGGTTCTCAGGTCAGAGACGACCTGGTCCAACTGTGCTTTTAGCGCAGCGACTTCTTCGTCGCGGAAACTTTGTGGAGCCCTGCGGCGATGGAGGGATCTCCTTCAACCCTATTGTTGTCAGCAGCGTTCTCTCGGGCGTGCCTCCGAGGAGGGTGTCGATCTTCCCGAGCCCTAGCATTCTCAGTTGCTGTGTGGGTTCGGGCTCTTCTCTGAGGAGGTTGATCCTCGTCCGAGTCTTCCACCACACGCTCAGGGGTTCTGTCGGAGTCCCGACGAGGTGGTAGTAGAGGTAGGTCCTCTTGACCTGTGCGATCTGTCCGAGGCGGCAGCTCCTCGTGGCGATCCCTTCGATTGGATCGGGGCGTTGTGAAGCGGAGGCGTGTTGGACGGGCGCGAGCCCTCTTGAGCTTCTTTCTTTTGAGCGCCTGTAGCTCGCTCGTTGTTGCCTCGATGTGCTTCTCCTGTTCCTGCACCTTCTTATTGAGCGTTTCAAGCATATGCTTCATCTCTGTCACGTCCGCCGGGACGTTAGTTGTGCCAGGTGCAGTGTTCTCGACGGAGTCCTTCTTCTCCTCCTCTCTCCCGCGAGACGAGGATCCTTCGCTGCTAACGGTGTTGTTCTCAGACATGTTCTTCGATGGTGGTGTTGTGTAAACCTAGCTTTTCTGTGTCAGAATTTCTCTGATTCCCCTTAGACGGTGCCAAATTGTGGGAGTCGAAACTAGCACAATTGAATTTATAGGGTTTCGTTGAAGAGGTAGAGAATTCTAGGGTTAGCTAAGATCACAAGAGTACGGAAAATTGCTTTGTTATTGCTCTGTAAGAATTTGTCAACAAAGTTGCGGATACCCCTTGAGGGTTTTTACATCAGTTATATATACTATCTCTAAGGCGGCCTAACATTCCTAAGTCTTCGCGGAATTGGTTGCGTCACAGTGAGTTTTCGCGTCTGGACCGGGCTTCGGGCTATCTTTATGTCATTGGGCCGAAGACTGCACTGGACCGAGGATGTGATCAGCAGACGAGGAGAGGACGTGGTCGGCCCTTGGACCGAAGTCATGGTCGGCTAGACGAGGCTGAGGCCGTGGTCGGCTAGGCTTGGCGAGGGCGTGGTCGGCCCTTGGCGAGGCCGTGGTCGGATAGGCTTGGCGAGGGCGTGGTCGGCCCTTGGCGAGACCGTGGTCGTCTCCGTCGGGCCGAACACGCCTCCATTCGTCAAGTCTTAGATGGTCCTCCACCTTGCCCAGACGGTTTCCATGATTACTTGCTTTGCTTCGTTGTGAAGACTTAGGTGCTACTCCGCCTTGTTCGTCGAGAGTCCGGAGAGTCATTTCTTTAGTTATCTGTCTTTGAACGTTAATGTTGAGCGGGTGAATACCGACCCCAACAGTATATACCCCTTACAGATAGGTTGAAGAGGTTATATCAATCTGAGCGTACAGCAGAGGCGATGAGATGGCACGCAGAGCACACAACAGAAGAAGGGGAAATTACGCATCCTTCTGATGCAGAAGCTTGGAGACATTTTCAGACTATATATCCGGATTTTGCTTATGAGCGAAGGAATGTATACCTTGGATTATGTACAGATGGTTTCAATCCTTTTGGCAAGCATGGAAGACAATATTCTTTGTGGCCAGTAATTGTAACACCTTACAATTTACCTCCATCGTTGTGCATGCGTCGAGAGTTTTTGTATCTTTCGATTCTCGTTCCTGGTCCTGAACATCCAAAGAGATCACTTGACGTTTTTCTACAGCCATTGATTTATGAGTTGCAAATGTTATGGGAACACGGTGCTAAAGCATATGATATATCCTGCCAACAAAACTTTCAGATGCGAACGGTACTTATGTGGACGATAAACGACTTTCCTGCTTACGGTATGTTATCCGGGTGGACGACACATGGAAATTTATCTTGTCCTTATTGTCAAGATAACACAGATGCATTCCAATTGAAGAACGGACGAAAGACATGCTGGTTTGATTGTCATAGAAGGTTTCTACCTCCGGGTCATCCTTATCGTCGTAGCAAGACTTTGTTTACGAAGAACAAGCGAGTGAATGATGTTCCACCTCCTGCAGCAGATGGTGATGATATTTTGATTCAGTTACGGGATTTTGGAGCATCGAGGACACCTGATGTTGGTGGGAAAGGGCATTCAAATTTATTCGGTGCTGGTGTGAATCACAATTGGCACAAAAAGAGCATCTTTTGGGATTTGCCGTATTGGAAAGACCATTTGTTGAGGCACAATCTGGACGTCATGCACATTGAGAATAATTTCTTTGACAACATTATGAACACTGTCCTAAACGTACAAGGGAAGACAAAGGACAATTTAAAGTCTAGATTAGACTTGGCAAATATATGCTCACGACCGCAACTCGAAGTACTGCCAGATGGGAAGTTTCCAATACCGATATATCGTTTAGAAGTACCAAAAAAACAAGCGTTCTTTGACTGGATTATTCGTAGTGTCAAGTTTCCTGATGGTTACGCATCCAATTTGCGTAATTGCGTTGACCTTGCAGAAGGAAAGTTTAGTGGAATGAAAAGTCATGACTGCCATGTTTTGATGCAACGCCTACTTCCATTTGCTTTTGCACATCTTCTTCCACTGAACGTTCATGAAGCTATTGCAGGTAAATTATATTAATCAAATAATTTTTATAATTAATTAGGTAAATTATTCATACCAATATTTTTTTAATTAATTAATTTTTTTAATTATGCAGCCGCAGGTAGCTTTTTCCGAGATATATGCACAAGAGTGCTTACATCTGACGGTATCCGTAATTTAGAGGAAAATATTCCGCTGATCTTATGCAATCTCGAGAAGATATTTCCACCGTCACTTTTTGATGTTATGGAACATTTACCTATTCACCTCCCTCGAGAAGTAGCATTAGGAGGCCCTGTTCAATATCGATGGATGTATCCTTTTGAGCGTTATATGTTCCATTTAAAAAAGAAGGTTAAAAACTTAAGCAAGGTCGAGGGTTCCATTGTCTCGCAGAGCATAAACGAAGAAGTTTCACACTTTGCTGAATATTACTTTCCATCTGAGGTTCAAACAAAGAGTCGTAAGCCTTCTGGCCACGATGATGGAGGCGAACGACCAAGTTATCTTGTCTACGTACCTAACTTGTTTACACAAATTGGTCGCTTAAGTGGGAAAGGAAAGAAACGAAAGCTTTCCGAGCAGGAGTACACGCATTTGCATAGGTATATTCTCAATAATTGTGAGGATATTCTGCATTATGAGAGGTAATTAATATTATGATTTTTTCAAAGGTAGTATTTTTTATAAAATACTAATAAGTTTTGATGTAGGATTTACATGGCCTTAATACGTACCTACTACACGGATTACACTGAAGAACAACTTGAGAAAGTGAAAGAGGGAGATTTTTCTGTTTGGCTTCCATTTTATGTACGTGTTATATATATTTATTATTTTTAAAAAATTACATGTCCGAAATTATAATTAAATTGTAATTAACTTATCACAGGTCAGAGAAGAGGTAGAGAAAGGTTATTCATTTCCGTCATGGTTATTAGAATTCATAAACGGACCTAACTACAATGTAACTTCATACCCGATATATTGTACGAGGGGATACGCATTTAGAATTCATGAGGAGGGGTCAAAGAGAACAACAGTAGATTATGGTATCTCATCGACATCAGATGATATTGTGTATTATGGTATCCTTAGAGAGATACTAGAAGTTCGGTATCCTGGCATGCTCAACTTAAGGTGCATTGTATTCCTCTGCGATTGGTATAATCCAATTATTGATACTGGTGTTCGAATTGACAAGTTCGGAGTTACATCGGTCCACTCACGACGAAGACTAATGAAATATGACCCTTTCATCTTTGCATCACAAGCAGATCAGGTATACATATGTCGTTCATTATTGACATAAATTAATGTTTTATGAAATTTATTAATTTTTGCGAAATAACAGTTTCTTATAAATTTAGGTTTGCTACATTCGCTACCCACAAGTCACAAATCGGATAGATCATTGGTTGACCGTAACACCTATAAATCCAAGAGGAACACTATATGGAGTTGCCGATCATGAGCCTTTGCAACCTAGCGGAAGTGGTTTAATGGCTCCGGTTGAGCATTCTCTTGAAGTCGACCTTGTCGTTGACTTTACTACTTTTACAGATGATAGAGTTCACGAAGACTCTGAGCAATCCGTAGGAGAGTTTGACGATAATGAAGACTCAATTTCTTCTGATTATTCGAGTGATTCTGCGTAGTTTATTATAATGTGTATTGGATCATATTATTATTTTAATTTTCTTGTCATTATATAATATTTTTAGATAATTTATAGACTTAAATGATAAATAATCATCAAATCAGCCTAATTTTAATATTAAACTCTAAACTCTTGAAAATATTTATACCCTAAACCGGATCTCGTCGGTTTAATTACAAATAACCGACGTAAAACCGACAACTAAGCAGATACCGTCGGTTTTGCGTCGGTTTTAATTACCAATAACCGACGAATAACCGACACTTTACTCTAATTTAGTTGTTCATCCGTAGGTTTTTTATCGGTTACAATGAATAGCCGTTTTCGACAGGTACGATGAATCAAAACCAACAAATAACCGACGCACTATATAATTTAGAATCAAAATATAAGTTCATGTTATTAAAACAAGTAGTTTCTAACTTTTATTCATATCTCCAACTACCGTGGACTTCATACGAACATTAAAAAGATATAAAATAGATAAAATAGAGGCTTTTGTAAATTGTTATGAAATTACAAATAAATGGTGTGAGTGTTATGTATATATACTTATAAAGTTATATTTGTGATTTCCAAATTTTTTTTTTTTAAATGTTAAAAGAATGATATAATTAGATCATCAAACCTCTAAATTGGAAAGTTTAATGGTAAATCATCATCAAATAAGTAAATTTTTACTTCCAAACCCTAAACCCTATACTCTTATACCCTAAACCCTTATTTGGTCTGTTTTTTGTCGGTTAATCATCGATAATGATACAGAACCAAATAAATTTAATTTCCCGCGTCCATTTTGCCGAAAACAATTCACACCGCGCCATTTACTGTGCAAATATATTTTTTATATATCCGTCGGTTTGGCCTCGGTTTGGCTAATAAATTAATTAATTTTTTTAACATTACCGATGGAAAACCGACGGACTGTTTATGTGTCATCGGTTTTCCGTCGGTTTGGGGAATTTTATACAACATAAAAATCCAACACCTGTTGTCTTCCTCGCCATTATCGCCTATCCCTGTTCCTCCTCCCCTCATCGCCATTATCGCATAGAAACATAAACTTACAACAATTTCTCTCAAATTGCCTCAATCGAAACCTCCATCGTTCTCCTCCTTCTCAATCCCTCAATCGAAACCAATTTTCTCCTTCCCTCTCCACACGGCGATTTGATGTAAGATTTCTTACTCTATGTATAAATCCTAGAGATTTTGGTGATTTGGTTGATGTGGTTAAGATTAGGTTAGGTATGTAGATTTGGTTTTTAGATAGTTTAGTATGATTTTGTAAATTTTGTTTTTATATAGTTTAGGTTAGGTTAATTATATAAATTTTGTTTTTGGTTTATAGTTTTTGTTAAATGGTAGGATGAGATCTCGGCTTTTTAGTTTTGGTCGATTTATAAAATTTGGACATTTATAAAATTTAGTAGGATTTAAATAAAAATACAAATAAGAAGCTAAGATTTAATAAAATCTTGAATATGACAGTTTTCGTAATTTATTTTTTGGTCGATTTAAATAAAAATACGTGGTGCTTTTTTTATGAATTATATATTTTGTTACTAATTTAATAATTATTAACACTATTTTGATTTTAGAATTATATTTTTTTTAAAAGGACTAAATGGCTTTATTTGTATGAATTTTTTTTAATTTATATTTTTTTCAATAATGTTTATTTCACATTCTTTAATTTATTAACGGGATTACGGAAATTATATGACGAGTCAATTGGGCCGCTCGACCCAAGAACCAGCGGAGAGAGCTAGTGGATCGCAATCCGCTACTCAGAGCAATACTCCTTTTCCATGAGTATCGAGGATTTCGTGTCGCAGCCGGGATGACACCGACTGACAGTTCTGGACCCTTACCTACGAGTAAACAAATCTACATGGTAAGTCAATTTTAAATTTTTTAATATTTGGTTTCAAATTAATGAAATCTCATAGTTTTTAACATTTTTGTTTCATGTTTCATGTTTTTAGGTTTGGATATTCGCACAATGGCATTTCAAAGTGCTATCTGCGAATGATGCAAGGACTCTTGAAAGAACCCTATCCACAATTCAATCTCATACCAGAAACAGAGAAAGATATTTGGTTTCGACAATTTGCCGTAAGTAAATTTTAAATAATGATTTACGAATTTTATTTAATTTTAAATACTAACAATTATTTTTTTTTTAGCAAGAATTTACTTGGGATAGGAATATAACGCATGAGGTTCGTATGGCGTTTGACAAGGATATTCAGAGATATTATCGTATGCAACTGAACGAGTGGAAGCAAAGGTGGCAAGAGGGGAAAAAACCAAGAAATTTGAACGAAGATGTGTTCAAAGGGTTGCAGCTTCATTGGGCGAAACCGGAAACAAGTGCAATATCAACGACAAATTCTAAAAATCGGTTAAGCGATAGAGGTGGAAAAGGAATTGCTAAACATAATTCAGGATCAGTGAGCTTCAAAACCCGTGAACAACAATATGTAAGTGTTTCAACTTCTTTTTAATTTATTTTTTTATTTTTAATAATTTTCTAGCTAATCATGTTTTTAAATTAATAATAATACGAGGAAAATGGTGTGTATCCTTCAAATTTATATATGATGGAGCATATGGACACCAACAAAAAAACAAAACAAATAGACGATCCCATTGCAAGAGAAATTGTTGAATCTTCGAGGAGGAGGATTCTGGAGTTTGCAGAAAGCCAAAGTTCGACTCCAGAAGACGTATCCATAGAGGTTATCAACAATATCGTTAGAGAGGTAATTTTAAAAAATTTAAGTTAAATTTGATTTTCTTGTTTATTATTAAAATTTACTAATCCTATTCTATAAAAACTTATAGGAAGCACCCACAAGAAAGAGTCGCATCTATGGATTAGGAAAGCTAATGGAAAGTCAGCGATCATCTTCTTCGTTTGCTCGTTCTTGTGGCATCGACCACGCCGCCCTGGAGGAATCTCTAAAAGAAAGAGATGAGCGGATTGCAGCTTTAGAGAAGCAAATGGAAGACGATCGAGAGGCGAACAGACGTAGTTTTGAAACTTTCAGACAGGAGATGCTTGGTTTACGGATGCAGCTACCTCCAAACCCGTACTCGCCTCCAAACTGAAGCCCGTAGTTTTTTTTAGTTTGGGATAATTTTTGAATTTATTATTTAAAATATTATTAATAATAATTATAATTTTAATTCTATTATTTCATTTAATTGTTTTATAAAAAATAATTTTAAATCAATAACTAATTAATAGTTCGGGAAAATAGTGAAAAATTAATCCCCTTAATTATGAGAAAACCCGTCGGTTTGGCATCGGTTTTGAGCAAAACAACCGTCGGTTTTGAGCAAAACAACCGTCGGTTTTGAGCAAAACAACCGTCGGTTTGGCGTCGATTTTGGGCAAAACAATCGTCGGTTTGGAGTCGGTTTTGGGCAAAACAAGTGTCGGTTTGGCGTCGGTTTTTTGTACTCGGTTTATCATCGGTTTACTGTCGGTATAACCATCGGTTTGGTGTCGGTTTTGGGCCAAAACCCTGTCGGTTTGGCGTCGGTTTTAGGCAACAACATGTCGGTTTGGCGTCGGGATTATTTGACGGGTTACTGTCGGTTAATCGTCGGTTTAGGATCGTCGGTTTTTTGTTGGTGAAAACCGACGAAAAACCGACGGAATCGATTTACCGACAAGATAGAACCGACGGAAATTGTTCCTCGGTTTTTCATCGGTTAAGCCCTTTACCGACGCCTAACCGACGAATAGGCTTGTCGGCCACTGAATGTTTTCTTGTAGTCAGTGGCTATAGACATTGTCTTGAATGGACAAAATCAAAGGCAAGATATTTCTTTCAAGAATTTAAATTCTCACCAAAATGAGAAAAGAAAGATGATACGTACGATAATCTAAGGTGAGTACGATATCAAATGTATAAAGGTCATTAAAGATTCTCGAAGAACATATAGATTATTATATCTATGAAAATGTTTTTGAATTTATTCATGCGTTAAACTCTCCCAAATCTCAAAGTTAAAAAAAGGGATGATTTTAGAATGGAATTCAGTCCGAAATTAATGAACTTAAAGTTTCATCATCTCGAGGGGGAGAATTAAGAAATCTCACATAAAAAATAAATGACATATCCTGAAGAATATGTTCATATTTGACCATAAAAGATTTACAAGTTCTTTGAAACAATCTTAAAGAACAAGACTTTGATATTGATGATTATCTTTATATGCCCTTGAAGTTGTTGATTTCTTTGCCCCTGAAGGGACTAAGTAGCCCTTAGATTTAATTATGGTTATTTAAAAACATTATCGTTTTATTTATTATTTTGGCTTTTATTTTTATTTTCTGGTTTTATGTTTTAATTTTTAGTTATTTTAATGAGATATTTTATTGAGTTATGATTATTATTCTATTTGTTTATTTGAAGAGCATGAATACTCCTCAAGCTTGATTGGTAATGAGTTCTGAAGAATTGTGCTTGGCAGACAATGCATCTACTCATACCATTCTGAAACCAAGAGATATTTCTCTCATTTAGTTATGAAAAAAGCTAGTGTGAGTACTATTTTGGGTAGCTCAAAGATAATTGAAAGCTTTGGAATTGCAAATATATTGCTGCCTATAGGAACGCGATTAGAAATCTCTGACGCGCTATATTCTCTCCAGTCTCAAAGAAATTTATTGAGTTTTAAAGATATCCGTCATAACGGATATCATATTGACACTATGAGTGAAGAAAATGTTGAATACCTTCAAATAACAAGTACTACCCAAGGTACTGAACGTATTTTGGAGAAATTGCCAACATTCTCCGCTGGAATGTACTATACTAAACTTAGTACAATTGAGGCAAATGCTATAGTAAACCAGAAGTTTACTAAAAATTTATTGGTTTGGCATGACCGGTTAGGCTATCCTGGTTCAACAATGATGCGAAAGATAATCAATAATTCGCGTGGACATTCATTAAAGAATCCGAAGATTCTTCCTAATGATTTCACGTGTCCTGCTTGCTCACAAGGCAAATTGATCATTCGGCCTTCACCAACCAAAGTAACTTCCGAATCTATCAGTTTTCTGGAACGGGTACAATGAGATATATGTTGGCCGATTCACCCACCGTGTGGACCTTTTAGATATTTTATGGTTCTAATTGACGACTAGATGGTCACATATATCCTTGTTATCAACTCGTAACCTGGCGTTTTCCAGATTACGAGCACATTTTCCAGATTTTCCTTTCACTACAAGAAAACACAGTTTTAGCGTCGAATTTTAGCGTCGATTTTAAGTCGACGCAAATATAGCGTCAAATTTGCGTCGTCATTGTGTCGCTATCAAATTTCGACGCAAAATCGACACTAATTTGCGACGAAATAAATCGACGCTACGCTATATAGCATCGATTTGTCGGCGACGGTCTCAAATCGACGCTAAATCGATGCAATATTAGCATCGATTTAGCGTCGACCCACTAGCGTCGAATATAGCATCGGACATTGCGTCAGATAGGATAGATAGGTGACACATTTTTAATGGGTTCACCTACTTCTTTAGCGGGGTTGTATTCGACGCAAAACGTCGCTAATTCGAAACAAAATCGACGCAAACTATTCCGATGCTAATGCGATGCTAAAGTTTCGATGTAAAATCGATGCAAAATCGCTGTTAAAAACTCTTATAAATACCCCCCAGGCGCACACTAAACCAAAAATCAGTGAAGTAAAAAAAAAAATTTCTGTTACAAAAAAAAAAAATTTCTACCAATTTTTTTGTTATATTTTTTCACTAAGATGGGAGATATATACGAACTAAGATGCTGGATGTATCGATGTAGAGGTGAAAATGGAGGGCTTTCAGAAGAGTTTCTCAACGGGTTTGAAATTTTCATGGCTCAAGCGAGTAGTATGCCTACAATTCAACGGATCGGAGTGATGGTGTGTCCGTGTCGGAAGTGCAAAAATATGAAGCTGCAGACAATTGATGAAGTTGGTACGCATTTATTTAATAGAGGGTTCACACCTGAGTATTATGTTTGGTTTTATCATGGAGAGAGATATGAAGATGAAACTTCGGGTAGTACTAGTTACCAACCTATGGATCAGGGTTATTCGAATGAGCAATATGATCAGCATCAATTTGTTAATATTTATGATCATGATGTGGGGCTAGAGCATAATAGGTTCGAAAAAATGGTAACCGATGCATTTCCTAGAGTTATGTCTACTCCTGATGATGTTGCTGAGGAACCCAATGTAGATGCTAAAATTTTTTATGATATGCTTGATTCAGCAAATCAACCAATCTATGAAGGTTGTAAGGAAGGTATGTCTAAATTATCATTGGCATCAAGGATGATGACAATAAAGTCTGATCATAATCAATCTGAGAGTTGCATGGATGATTGGGCAGCTCTTATAAAAGAATTTTTGCCAGAGGGTAACGAAGCTGCTGAGTCATATTACGACATACATAAACTAATTTCTAGTTTAGGTTTACCCTCGTAGATGATAGATGTTTTCATTGACAATTGCATAATATTTTGGAAAGATAATGGAGATATGCAGGAATGTCGATTTTGCCACAAACCAAGATTTAAGCCCCAAGGAGCTGGTAGAAGTAAAGTGTCGTACCAGAGAATGTGGTACCTGCCCATAACAGATAGGCTACAAAGGTTATACCAATCCGAACGAACAGCTGCATCAATGAGGTGGCATGCGGAACATTCAACTATTGAAAGAGAAGTTCATCATCCTACTGATGCAAAAGGTTGGAAACACTTCAAATCGGTACACTCTAATTTTGCTAAAGAGAAGCGCAATGTTTATCTTGGCCTATGTACAAATGGTTTTAGTCCGTTCGGTATGTCTGACAGGCAATATTCTTTGTGGCCGGTTATATTGAGACCTTATAACCTTCCGCCTGATATGTGCATGCAGAGAGAATTTCTGTTTTTGAGTATTTTAATCCCTGGTCTGAAGCATCCAAGAAGATCTATTGATGTGTTTTACAGCCGCTGATTCACGAGTTGAACATGTTGTGGTCTCATGGGGTTCATACTTTTGATTACTCTAGGAAAAAGAATTTTACCATACGAGCTGTGCTTATGTGGACGATAAGCGATTTTCCAGCCTACGGAATGTTATCTGGTTGAACAACACATGGTAGGTTATCATGTCCGTATTGCTAAAATGAAACAGATGCCTTCCAACTAAAACATGGTAGAAAATCTTGTTGGTTTGATTGTCACCGGAGGTTTCTCCCTATGAACCATCCGTACTGGGGGAACAGGAGGTTGTTCACAAAGGACAAACGTGTACGTATCCCCCCACCTCCATATCTTTCATGAGAGCAAATTGAATGTCAACTTGATTATTATGGAGCTCAGGACACAGCAAAACATGGTGGTAACTGGCTCAATATTCTGACTAATCTCCCAGATGGATACCTTGAAGAACATATTTGGCATAAGAAGAGCATTTTCTGGGATCTACCATACTGGAAGGATCATCTATTGCTCCACAATCTTGATGTCATGCATATTGAGAAAAAAATTTTCGATAACATCATGCACACCATCTTAAACGTTCCAGATAAGTCTAAAGACAACTTGAAGTCTAGACTGGATTTACCTCTTATATGCTCTAGAGTTGAGTTACATCTCACGGGAGATGGGAGAGCTCCAGTGCCTATCTTTAGATTGTCAAACGAAGGCAAATCAACATTCTTCAACTGGATTTTCACCAAAGTTAAGTTCCCAGATGGATACATGTCAAAACTTTTTAAGTCTGTGGAGCAAGGGAAAATTTTTTTCTGGTATGAAGAGTCATGATTGTCATGTGTTTATGTAGAGATTATTGCCTTTCACTTTTGTGGAGCTTTTGCCAACAGATGTGCATGAATCACTTGCAGGTATATTTTCTATAACGATATATAAATACCTAAACAAAGGATGTGTGTAATTACATTTCTTTTTTGGTTGATATTGGATATCTGGACTTTGGTTTCAGGTGTTGGTGCATTTTTTTGGGATTTGTGTGTGCGAACTCTGACTCAGGATAGATTCAACAACTAAATAATAACATCGCAATATTGCAGTGCAACTTAGAAAAGATATTCCCTCCATCTTTCTTTGATGTGATAGAGCATCTTCCTGTCCATCTCCCTTACGAAGCCGATTTAGGAGGCCTCGTTTAGTTTCGTTGGATGTATCATTTTGAGAGATTCATGAAACACTTAAAAGGAAAGGCAAAAAACCTGGCTAGGGTTGAAGGATCAATTGTTGCGGGAAGTTTAACCAAAGAAACCTCTCATTTCAGCTCATATTACTTCCTTCCAACTGTCCGAACACGAAAAAGAGCTCCACGTAGGTACGACGATGGTGGCATCGCACAAACGTATCGAGTTTCTGATGTCCCAGATATATTCTGCGTAGTTGGTAGGTATGCCGGAATCATAACAGAAGAAGACTGGTCCTCGTACGAAGACTACAATTGTGCACACTTCTATCTGCTCCATCTTCTTCATTAGCTACTTCCATGTCATCTAAATCAGGCTCCCGATTTGTGTTGTTAATTCTCGTCTCTGTCATTACTTCTGCAAAGTCTGCATCTGAGAAATTTGAAATTTTAATAAAATTATGTAATCCCATTGTAGCCATTATCACTCTCTTTTGTACGTGAATGTTGTATCTTGGCTAGAACCGTAAGGGCTCTGATACCAAATTGAAACAACCCGACCCGTTTTTTTTTTTTTTTTTTAGACATTGGAATCGAATTAATGTTCCCATAAACATTAATTCACAATTTCCAATCAATTAACACACATAAACAAAACAGCCGATTAAACCAGTAAAATGCCAACCACATTCATTAGAATCAACCAGAACAATGTCAACTCAAATTCAATACTTAACCAAGTCTAAATTCCACAATCTCTAGAATTCGCTAGCAACCTAGCAATTCAGCATAAATGCAACAACCGAGACGCTAGATCATCTCCCCTTCCTTGCCCGATTCCACGATCACACTTTCTCTTTACCTGCAACACATGGCTAGAACCGTAAGGGCTCTGATACCAAATTGAAACAACCCGACCCGTTTTTTTTTTTTTTTTTTTTTTTTTTAGACATTGGAATCGAATTAATGTTCCCATAAACATTAATTCACAATTTCCAATCAATTAACACACATAAACAAAACAGCCGATTAAACCAGTAAAATGCCAACCACATTCATTAGAATCAACCAGAACAATGTCAACTCAAATTCAATACTTAACCAAGTCTAAATTCCACAATCTCTAGAATTCGCTAGCAACCTAGCAATTCAGCATAAATGCAACAACCGAGACGCTAGATCATCTCCCCTTCCTTGCCCGATTCCACGATCACACTTTCTCTTTACCTGCAACACATGGCAAAAAGAGTTGCGTGAGTATTATCACAAATACTCAGCGAGACGGTCATCCCATCTACAGATTATATGATCAGGCATAGAAAGAATACAATACCAGGGTGAAACAAGCGGCACACACAAAACAAGCAAACAGAACAACAATCCGGTCAGCAGTCTCTGTGTCGATCGACACACGACTGTCTGCTGCGTCGATCGACACAACCGAAGTGTGTCGATCGACACGGCACCTGCTGCTCGAAGGATCGAGCCTATCCTCTCATGGCTCCGATCCAATCGACCCCAACCGATCATCTGCATCATATCCACCCATAGCACACCACATACATACAACATAACAGCAATCAATCGTCTCCTATTCAACCTACACCTGATAAATCTATGGTCACGCACTCATCTCAAAGGATCGAAAAGAACGAATGAACGATGTTTACTAAAACCCTCGTACACGACGAACCACTGGTCCAATTCCAAAACAGGCGACTGTTCCGGAAACTAGACACACACAGCTACGCGTCGGTATGGGATCGCCCCCAGACTCCTTCTGGTTCGATCGGAAATTCCCTCTGAACCCGATTGATCGCAGACAACAATCTGCACAAACCCACCGAGTTCAAACAGCCATAACTCGGTGAATAATCAACCGAAAGACGAACCGTTTTCGCCTATAACACGAGCAGAGATTGGAGAACTTACCCTCCAAAAATCAGCCCAAACCGCCGCGAAAAGCCCTGCCGTTTGCCCTCTCAAAGATCCGATCAGAAGCTGACTCACACACACAAACACTTAACTCTTCTCTCAACACTTCTCTTCTGATTTCTGATCCCACAAAACGGCCAGGATCCTGATCAGCCTTTATATCCAACCCTAGGGTTCTCCCTTAACCAATCACGCAAACCGAGCGATCAACCCGACCAAAACCAACTCCCAATTCTCACTTCGAAACCGTGTCGATCGACACTCACCCTGTGTCGATCGACACAGACCTCACTGGTCGATACCAACACGCGAACAAACACCCGTGTCGATCGACACTACCTGTTGCGTCGATCGACACCCTACCAAAAATCCTATTTTTGGATCACGGGCGTGACACATGATTTATTAGAACATTGCAAAAAAAGAAATTCAAGATTTATTAAACAAAAAAAATTATCAAGCCATCCAAGTCCCCTAGTACTGCTCGGCCTATTATGCTAATAATCACACAAAAAAAGAACACGGCGTACCAAGACTAGTTATTAATTATAAATCACTAAATAATGTACTACAATGGATTCGATATCCTATACTCAATAAAAGAGACTTATTGAAAAGACTATACAATGCAAAAATATTCTCAAAATTTGATATGAAAAGTGGCTTTTGGCAAATACAAATTGCCGAAAAAGATAAATATAAGACCGCATTTACGATCCCATTTGGTCATTATGAATGGAATGTAATGCCATTTGGACTTAAAAATGCACCTCAGAATTTCAAAATGTAATGAACAAAATATTTATTAATAATTATTTAACATTCACAATAGTATACATCGATGATGTCTTAGTATACTCCAATAATTTAGATCAACATTTTAAACATCTACATATGTTTTTGCACATAATTAAAAAACATGGTTTGGTTTTATCAGCAAAAAAGATGCAATTATTTCAGACAAAAGTAAGATTTCTTGGACATACTATAAATCAAGGTACTGTAACGCCCATATCAAGAACCATTGAATTTGCAAATAAATTCCCAGATGAAATTAGAGGAAAATAACAATTACAGAGATTCTTAGGATGTTTAAATTACGTAGCAGACTTTCTCCCTAACATTAGAAAATCCATTCAGCCCCTCTATAAGCGTTTACAAAAAAACCCAGACCCTTGGTCAGATCTTCGTACCCGACTAGTACAAGAAATAAAACACAAAGTCAAATCTCTACCATATCTAGCTATTCCTCACCCTGAAGCCAATATGATTATTGAAATTGATGCCTCTGATTTAGGGTACGGAGGAATTCTTAAGTAAACCCTTCCAGGAGATAGTCACGAGTCAATAATACGTTTCCATTCCGGAGTCTGGCTAGGACACCAAAAGAATTATTCTACTGTCAAAAAAGAAGTTTTGTCAATACTAAATTGTGTTTCAAAATTTCAAGATGATTTGATAAATATTTTTTTTTTATTGAGTCGATTGCAAATCAGCAAAAGAAATTTTACAAAAGGATGTAAAGAATTTGGTTTCAAAACAAATTTTTGTGAGATAGCTGCCCAGTCATTCTCTCGTTTTTTGATTTTGATATTGCATACATAACAGGAGAAAACAATAGTCTACCTGATTTTCTAACTCGTGAATACTTACAAGGAAAATCCAATATCCAAAATGAGTGACCCAAAGAAAAAGAAACCTATGATAGCATTGGACTATATCAAGACCCAGCCTCATTTGCAAGGGAAAAAATCTAATTCCCCAAACTCAAAAGAAGTTTTGGCGCTTGCCAAAATTCCTCCTCTTTCTTATTCAAAAGCAGTTGTACCTAGCCAACAACCTTCATCCTCTCTCCAAACATCTCAACCAGTAGACCAGAAATCAGCCTACCAAACTAAACCGTATTCCCAACACATTATGACAACCTCCTATACCAAACCCATCTCATTAAAAGAACTTCAGTCCTTTACCACTAGACTTTTTAATGAAACTAGCCAATACATAACCGACAATGTTGTAAAGGATCGAACCTTTTATGAGTACATCCTAGTTGACACCAAGTCAATTGAAATTACTCATTACCTTGACAAATCCAACCCAAACCTAATATCTTATTCAACCTGCAAAGTTCTTAGATTTAGCACTATCCTGGACTTAGGATTCATCCATCACCACACCATTAAACCCTTTTCAAAGCCAGGATACCATTTACTAGGATTTACCTATATGGATTACAATCATGCACTATTCAACACCTTTTACCTCAGACCATATGACCATTCTTGGTTTTTCTCATTCGATATCAATTGCCCTAAACAATTCCCCGGATGGTTCTACGAATGGTGGCATTGGTTTGGTCCTTCTGATCAAATCTATCCAACATTTATCACTAAACCGCTTTACCATATTACACCAAACACATTTCCAACCAAACCTTTGAAACCCTTACCAAAATCAGTTTCCATATCGATATGGGCATACCATGGATTGCATCCTGGCATTTCAATATCACTACCGCACTACCCAACATGCCCTATTCACTAACCAGAGAGTTTCGAGTCAAATGGTGGGACAAATACAACCTCGATCGTTGCTCCTTTGTTAACCATGAAAAATAGCTCCAAACCAATAAATTTCTACACCAATTTGTCCAACAAGTCTCAAGATCTCTGCAATTAACTACTCAACCAAATCCTCCTCAACTCCACCAAGACACAACAAAACATCAACATACCCCAACTACTCAGCGAAGCCCTACATCTTCAACAACTTCCTCGACCAGCTCAAAGAAGAAGAAACTATCTGGTAAAGAAAAACTTAAAACAATTAATCAAGGACCTCATGTCATCATCAGCTGACGAAGACGACTCCATCCAACCCAATCAAGAATCAGATATCCAACCCACACAAGACTCAGATCCCTACGGAGGTCCACTAGGGAAAGAAATAAAAAACTATTGTATCACGGTATTATATGATCATATGATCTACCGCATGTAAGTTATTACATTTACGAACTATTGTATGTATGCAAATTATTGCATATCCCGACATCTAGGCCACACCTATCAGGAATTCAACCATCATTCAGCATCATCGCTTCAAGACAAGACACTACCCTACTAATATCAGATGGCGCCAATCAAGATTTTACACCAAAAGTTCTGACAAGCCTGACTCATCAGCATCACTTCAACAAGACGTTATCCAATAAATATCAACCACGAAAAAGGAAAAGAAGACGTAAAGCTTGCTTTAATAATTTCAGCCTCTATCAACATCAACTCCTCTATAAATAGCTACTCCATATTTGTGCAAGGGACACGAGCGATTTTAGCAACCAAATTTCTCTTAGAAAAATCCTTGTCTGCAAAATTCCATTTTCAGTTTTCATATTTTTATTTTCAAAGCAATTTAATTTTCAAATTATTATATTTTCGTAATCTTGAAGTCAATAAACAAAATTTCAAGTAATGTTTTAGTTTTTAATTATCTTTATCAATTTTATAAAATTCTACTTTAATTTTATATCAATTTCTTTTCGATCCTCTCGTTTGGTATGAAAGCCATGGATTCAAATTAAACCCTTAGATTTACCAGAAAATCATCACCCTAGTTTTAATAGAATTTGAGAAGTTTTTTTGTCACAAAACATAATAAAATCTCTTTAAACTTTTTGTTAAGTCTTTATTATAGATTTCAATAAAAAAAATATAATTATATAAAAGTGTTCTAAAACTTTATTGTGATAAACTTTAATTTTAAACAGTTTTTGAATAAATCGAAAAATATTAAAAGGAATTTATTCAAATTTTTATTTTGATTTATAGAGAAGATATTCTCAATTAAACAATGTAATCTAACATGTCCTCCTTCCTTTGATAGGATTTCCAGATGATAATGATGTTAGTGGACATTTTTCATTTGGCATTTCTCGATCCATATCCCTATCATGATACATCAAATTTTATGGTAATCTCAAAAAAAACCTCGGATGAAACGGATACGGATTTCTTCAATGCTGTTGAGAATTTGACTGAGTTACATTACAATGTTATCTTAGTGTTGCCTCAAGCCTGCGAATAAGAATATGCACCAATCCCTGGGACTAACGCAGCATGGTTTTGGGAAGACCTAATTGACGGTGGACTGCATGTCCCTCAGCCCATTACTAGCTCGAGGAGTACATTAGCCAAGGCCAACGATTCTCAACGGCCATGTTGGCTGCTCTACTAGTCCTCCAACTAGCTGATGCGACGCTAGATCAAATAACTTTATCATCTTTCTTTTCTCAAAAATTGTATGACATGGCTTCTCTTGTTTTTGGAGTTTGTGGTTTTGATCTAGTGTGATTCGAACTATAATCGTACAAGTATGAAAGAATCAGAGTGATTGAGTTTTATGAAAGTATAGAGTTAGTTTACAATGGTTTAGGAGTTTGTATATATGCTCAATTGTTAACATTCATTTTGGATTTTACTAAAATAGAAAATCATTTCACAAATGTCGATTCTATTTCTCTAATAATTTACTCACTCGAAAATCAGTTTGTGACATATTGTGTCGCATGGGTAAGGAAGGACAGTCAATGGCTTTGGCAGTTTTTGCTCGGTCGAACAGTCGCCTACAGACCCTGCAACTTTCTGATAAAAAGACAACTATGATCAGCCTATGTAACTTTTCGCTAACTTTAATTCCACTTCCAAGGACGATCAAAAGGAAGGGTGCATCGATAAACCAAGGATAGATTCTAAATTCATATCAAACTGGTTAAACCTCTCTTTCAAATCAAACCATGAGCATCAGTAATGTTACTTTTCTGTCTAGTCTCTGGTTGACTAGTTATTGGTTCTGGTCGGATGTCGAGAATGGAATTTACAGCAAGCACCATTCCTGAATTCTATTTGGTGTAAAAGATAAGGACATAACATAAACCAATAACTAGTCAACAAACCCAATAAAATTCAACATAAAACCAATAACTAGTCATCCATACGTTTTTTGGGTAGAGAGTGAAGACATAACAATGGAGTTTGAAATAAATAACAGAAGCAATGCTTAATTTAATTATCTGTAACTTCCATTGCCTCAAAAGCGACTAGAGTATCTTCATTAGCATTCTGTCCGGCAGAGGCGACCAGAGTATCTTCTTGAGCAAGGGTCTTGGCCTTTTTCGACTTCCTTTTATTGATAGACTTCACCGATTTAGCCTCAACAGCATCCATTCCACCATTGTCCTTATCAACTTCATGTTTGATGTTTCTGTTTTCATCGATTTTGCTTTCCGAGACCAAGATAAGTGCATCACCTTTACTAACCATCTCAGTTTCTACACACAAAAAAACAGCAATTACAAGTTGATAGAAACTTCCCATTACAAATTATTATAGAGGAGAATGAATTTATTTAACCAAGAATCGAAATTACCTTGTTGTATTGCTTCGAAAAGCTTTTCACCTCCTGAGATTGGAACAGATTCAGAAGTAGCAACAAGACCATCTATGCTTCAGATACTTTGTCCTTCTTCTTCACAATTTTTCTTGAGCGTTTAGGAGCAGCATCAGTAGGTTGCTTCGTGTCTCTCGTTGTTCGCGTTCTCTTCTTCGATTCAGATATTTTTTTAACAGTTTAGTTTGTGTAGTTACATTGATTTTGTGTAGCAATATTAATTTATAGAGTTTCTACTGTACATGTAGCATGTCCATTGGTAAGACTAAGAAGTCCTAACTCGGTTGTTAACAATTTTTATAATATTAAACCAAGATTAAAGTTAGTTTAGAAGTCCATTATTGTTTTTAAAAAAATTTCTCCTCAATTGGTTAAGAACCCCAAAGTCTTTTGTTACAAAAACAGCAAAAACATATCTCATAGTGAAACCTAAACAAAAGTTTTCATCTTTACAAAACAGGACACAGGTTTTCCTCTTTCATTACACAAACAAGCATTTACCAAAACAAAGGTTATCCTCTTTACAAACTAAACCAAAAACGAACACAAATAGTCTTATGTTCTTGTTAATTGGATAATGTACTGCCAAAGTCTGGATATTCTCTTGTTTCAGCTAGAGGAGGAATATTATATTCCAGAGTCTACCTACTTGTTCCTGCAGCATGTTAATGATGTATATTGTTTAGTTTCAAGGCAGTAAGTACATTGATCAGGATGCATCAAAGACTAACCATGCGATGAGAGCTGCGAGGAGGTGGACTGGTGGGGCTTGAAATTAACTTCCACTCCTGCTTTTCAACATCATATCGGTACATATGTCTGCATATACATAAGCAAAACCATTTCTATTATACGACTGTATAATCATGAGTAAAGTATCAAACAAATAAGCAAACTGATTGACAGAACATCTCATTCACACAGAAAGTTCATTCATTCACAACTGAATTGAAAGTTGATATATCATTAAGTGATTTATTAAAGAATTTACCCAATAACATGACGACCACCATCATGACCAGCCTGTGAAACCAAACACATCAAACCTATGCTTCCACCACCATAGACTAGATCAATGTTCCTTGAAACCTGCAAAAGCAAACAAAACAGAGGAATTAAAACCATTTTTCTTCTTACAGATAAGTTTGAGAAATGAGCTAATCAAAAGCAAATATACTCAACCTAACAATCAACCTAATTGAATCGAAAGCAAGTGTAATCAAAAAAGCAATTATACTCAACCTAATTCTTCTAACAATCAACCTAATTGAATCGAAGAAAACATTCCATGGCGTTTCTCCTTCGATTTCGCTTCATGCACACAATTTATCCGATATCGATTCAATCTCTTCAACGACTCGCTCACTTGTTCCTTCGTCGGAATCTCTTTCGCAGACGACCGATCCGGAGTAGCGATCAGGTGCAGAGACGAACCGGAGATTTCATCACGTCGAGAGATTTCGGACACTTGAAGATGAGAGAGAGAGAGAGAGAGAATCGCGAAAGGAAGAAGAAAATATTTTTTTCCCTTTTTTTTTCAGTCCGAACCAATCAGATATTGACACGTATGGGGTTGTGGGCTATATTTTCATTTTTCATTTACTAAGTTTTGAGATTTTTAGGTTTATAACCTTGTCTAAGAGCCCCCAATGGACATGTATTCTAAATGCTCTCTATAACTAATGATATGTAAAATCTATAGAGTTGATGAAATGTTGTAAATGAAAACGGGCCTTAACAACCCTAGATGTGTTGATCCCCTCCCTTACTGGTTCCGATCAGGAATTTCAATCGAAAGAAACTATCCATTTGTCTTCCCGTTTTCGATTACTGCTTTAGTCCAACTTTCTTTACCAATTTGTTAAGTTGAGACTTTGGCTTATTTGGACTTTGTGGCTTACTCATATACCCTTCTTTAGTGGAGGTTAAACTCTACCCAAAAATAAATAAAAAATATTCTTGATCCACAGCTTGTTTCTTGTGAAACTCCGATGATGATGTTAATTCTAAAAAGAAATTATCATATGAGCTTTACCAAAGGTGTTATTGACGCAACTGTTCGATAGCAATAAGATCCCAAAGAAACAAACAAAAAAATTGTCTGAAGGTTCATGAGAAACTGCAGCAAGTGTCCCTCCACACACAATTCAAAGTCACAAAGAAAGACGAAACGAAGCATTAAACAGATCTAATTCAACACACTTGCTCAGTTTAGTCTGCATCCATCTCCTCGAGCGCAGTTTTAGCTGCCGTCTTTGCTTCTTCCAAAAGTTCATCAGGGACCTACAATGAGTCCAAATTATGGTTATTTCTCTAAAACATCAATAAACTAACTGCATTTACAAGATTTTTTTTTACCTTCTGATGCTCTCGTTTCGACTCCTCGCATATCCAACTCATCTCCAATTCAAAGGCCTTGTCTTTGGCTTCATCGTGTAGCTTGTAAATGCTGCACATCAGAATCACATTAGATTTTTGCTATCAAATGAAACTGTGAGTCTTTAAGCTCCCTTGCTATAAAATTGAACCACAAAAGTTTACTACGAAATCGAGTACATGAGAAGCAAGCACTACCCACATTTTCGCCACCTCAATAACGCCTTCTTTGCATGTCATCTCAGATAATTTCAATTTCTCAATTTCCCTGCAAGGAATCCACTTATCCATCAGAATTCCCTTTTTATATAATAAAAATATGTCTATACAAATTCCACAGGTCAAAGACAGCTAAAAGCTATGAAATCCATAAAACCTCTGTTGTAGAGTTCGTACTCAATTCATTCACTAAATCAAAATCATCAATCTGATCAACAGTGAACGCTTACCTGATCCTTCAAGCTTTATTTATTTCTTTCTCTGGTTAATTTTGATGTTAGTTGGAATTTGCTTCAGACAAGATAAACTGATCAACCCTAGTGGTACTACAGTCTACAGATACCCTGGTAACTACACCTATCTACTACAAGAGAACCCTAGAGAATACTACGATTATACCATAAACATTCACGCTGTAGCTTACGTTTTAGCAGCTTGTTTTCCTTTGCCAATTGCTGCACCAAAATATCTCTGCAGGAAAAGAATCCATATTACAACAGAGAGAACTGGCAAAAATTTGAACCTCAGAGAGAAATGACTATATCTACGAGCAGAAAAGAAAGACTTACATATGATATGCCCGAGGGTTCAATCATGTACAATTGGGGTCCATCTCGATCATAACCTCCAAGAATGACCCCACAGCCAAATGGCCTTCAAAATTAAAAACCTTTTGTTATAATTCATTCAAGTATGCAAAATGCTTAAGGTGGCTACAAGAAGGTAGATGAATTGAGCATACCTTAGCCACCAATACAAGGTACATAAGTGCACATAACTTGCAACACGCTCTGAAAGTTCCTTCACAGGTACAGCTTCGCCGTAAACACTAAATTATCACAAGTGAAAGTTAGATGCACAATCAGGAAAAGTTCAATTATGCAAAGCAGTGCAGGAAGAAAGGAGAACATACACATTGACATCATGTGCCCAAATATTTCTATTTTCGATCTAACAAAGTACAGAATCTTTTTTCCCTTAGAGAAAAAGTTATAGGTGTAGAACAGTCATTTCAAAGTATGATGCAACTTAAACAGCAGAAGCTAAAAAGTATCATTCTGATGCTTTCATTGATACCTCTCATAACTTCTCGCTTCAGATTTGGCCCGTGCAACAATTTGCCTCCCATCAGCTGCAAGCCCAGCAACAGCCTGACATGACAGAAGGAGAAATGCTTAAAACAAGACTAGACACAGTGGTAGCTGGAAATGTACATATACTAATAGAAACCAAGTTCTTATAGGATATGAGAAAAAGGGAAAATGCATACCATGCCAGCATGACGATGAACCGAATGGATTCTCCGGTTGGAACCTGGTAGCATCATCTTTGATGCAATAAGCTTCTCCACACCCTAAAATACCCAAATAATAGACACTTAGCAAATCTAAGAAAACCAAAAGTAGCCGAAGATTATCAAAATGTAGAAACGGAAATGGAACTGAAGGATTGAGAGGACCAGCAATATTTCCAGTAAAATTAAAGCTACAAATCTGATAACAAACATGTTACACAGCAAGAACAGAATTTGGAGGCTAACTCAAATAAATTCCATCTATCACTGTTCCAGGTACGATCCAATTCCGAGCACGAGTGAAGAAAGTGACAAGAGTAAGAAAAAAAATAAAAGAGGAAGAGAAGCAAACCATTACAATCCCGTCTTTGCACTTGATTCCAACAACAGTCCTGCGAGAAAAAACCCTAATTCGTGAAGGAGGAGGATGGATACACAGCCGAATCGCAAAGTGGAACACAGCTAAATCGGATCTAGGAAAAGGGGAAAAAGGAAGAAGAAAGAGACAAGTAAGACTAACCCACTGTTGTCGACAGCCTTGGCGGCATACTCGATCTGGAAGACACGACCATCGGGAGAGAAAGTGGTGACAGAGAGATCGTATCCAGTTCCAATGCTACTCATCTTCTTCTTCTTCCTCTTTCTTCTTTCTTCTTTCTTCTTCCTCTTTCGGAGGCGCTTTATGCAGGATCGGAGAATGAGGTTTTCTTTCTTCTCAAGCCAGACTAGCCAAAGCCTTCCGACTCAGTGTGCCTGGATATCAAAACCATCTCGGATCCTAATTTCGGGTGGGTCGATTCCGTTTGCTATTGGGCTTTAATAATTGATCATGTAGCCCATTTTCTTACTACCTTTTCAATTAAAAGGCGTCAAATTGAGCTACAAAAAATCACATAAAACAATTTTAAGGTGGACTCAGAATTTAAACCTCTAGAGTTTTTCACAAGCACTGATTTCGATTCTCTTAGCAAGATGGAGCCTTACAATGATCACAATCACGTTTTTTTATGACGGACACATTTTTTTCTTAATGTGCCCTCTTCTCTTGTTTTCTTTTACTAAATCATCATACGCAAAACATTCTAATAGCAAAAGTTTGGGTTCTTTACATATTAAAAACATAAGAAACATTTCTTATGTGTTTCTATAATACATATATACATAAAGTGACATGACATGACACAAACCGAGGAAACAAATAGCAGAAATAGCGGTGCCGCTTATGCATAAGTTAATCAATATGAAAAAAACAAACTGAAGTGATGAAGAAAGAAAAATATCGGCTGTGTTGAAGAGACACAAATGAGACAGACGTCTACCGATCCTTGGTCGGCGAGAACGAAAAAGGTGAGAACGCGAGGGAGATATAACTGAGGTCGGCTAGAGACGCAAATGATAAAAGAGTTTTGTAGCAAAGTAAAAAAAAAACGAATCGGGTTATTTCAGTTTATATCATGATTTTGATCATAAATCATAAGTTTATATCATGATCTTGAAAAAAATCCTTTTTATTTTGGTTGGTCGCAAATCTTGAAAAAATGTTTATGTAGTTTTTTTGTAAAGCTATGAGTAAGCCATTCTAGGTACTTTGCGTTCAAGTTTCAATTTTGTTTATGACAATTAGCAACCCAAGGAAAGGATAAATCTAATAGGATTAAAACTGAAATTATATATATAATATAAAAGATGAGTTCCGTTTATTAGTGTGCTGACACGTGTACAAGAGTTTTGGGCTTTCGATTGTTTTGTGTTTTAAATTTCACGTTTTAATCTCATTTTAAAGCCCAAAATATAAACCATCATATTCTTATTGGTTTTTTATGGGTAGTAGGTCCAAAATTTACCTACCCAATCTATATGATTTAATAATAAAGACAATATATTCAACAGTTCTGTCGAGGAACCCTAATACTTGAATCGCCACCACCTCCAAATCATCGCCTTTGTTGATGGAAGAGATGCAGATTGATCTGCGTTTTTTTTCGCAGAACGGTTTGTTTGCAGGACTATAAAAGGAACGCTCGCAAGCACAATGATTCACAAAGTTTCAGATCGATTTCGGGTACATTCTCCTTCAAAATATTCAACCTCCTCTTAAATCTCTCTTTCGTTCTCCAAAAATGTATTTTTTATTCTACTTATCATTATCATCTTACAGGTTTCTCTATGGCGAACTCCGAAACACCTTACTTGACACTTGGATATCTTGAAACAGATCCAACGAATCGCGCAATCGTTGTTCGGCTTATTCGGAAATGGGAGGCACGTAATCGACGCAGAGGGAGGAGCTGCTTGCTGAGCGAAGAACTACTGTTTCTAGATGAGACCGTAAGAGGCCTACTTACTTCAACCAGGTTTATTTTCTATAGATTCTGTTGGTTCCTCATGTTTGGATTTTATCTTTGTGTAGGGGCGTTTCATAAAGGCTTCAATTAATCATCGCCTCATCCGCTATTACAAAAACATCTTCAAAGAAGGATCTATCTACCATATTAGCAAGTTTGTGGTTGACGAGAATAACGGGCTGTTCAAACTGACAAATCACAAGTATTCTTTGCAATTTACTCATCTTACTATTGCTTCTGAAGTGTTGGACGATGCGCCTGCAATTGAGAGAACTAAATTCAGAGTCTATGATTATGAGAAGTTGGTTTTGTTGGCCAACAAAATCAAATCTTACCAGGTTCGTTCTTTTTAAAATTTGGTTAGAAAAATGTATTCAAGCATAATCTGATTGCTTTCCCCTATAATTTTTTCGTTTCAGATGTTGTTGGAAGAATAACTTATGTGTGGGGGACTCAACTGCGTTACATAGGTTCCAAAAATAAGATAATGGCAAGGATTGTTCTTCAAGGGTAAGTTTATAATATTAACATTGTTTTTGTAACCATTATTATTTACTATTATCTCAGACTTTTTAATTTCACAAGCAGCGGAACCAAGGTTCGCCTCTCTATCTAGGACAACATCGCTTCTGATTTTCGATCGTTCATCTCCATGACACAGAGGAAGCAATGTTTTGTTGTCATAACAGCAGTTAATCCGAAGATGTTTGCCGGTTCGTATAGTTACATGTTAAAATAGAATGTATACAATGATTCTACACCAACAAATTATTTTACAATATGTGTAGGAGATCTATACTTGAACACTTCACCAGCTACTCGGTTTTATCAGCACACTGAATCACAAGAGCGAGAGAGTGTTAGGTATGTACTCTGCTTATTATGAAAGCTCTGTTTTTGGTTCCGTTGGGAGAGTAGAAGATAATACTAATATAATTTAAAAATCTATTCAGGCACAAATTTGAAAATATTCAGATTTCTATAAGAGCATGAGTTAAATGAAGAAAGCTCCTTATTGAAGATCATTTCGCAGATGTTATCATTTTTACATGAACCTCAGGTTACACTAATTTCTGTTTCTACTAACAGAATTTGCCCTTTTTACTTTAAAACTAATATAGAATTTTTGCAGAAAAAAAAAATTCTCTGCTCTGCCAGAATAGTTGATATCATAACTCGAAATGGATGGTACAATATCTCATGCGCAAAATACAACAACATAATCAAGCCATTGGATGATAAATTGATTTGTCGCTTTTGTGACGATTCCAGTTTTATCGGTGTGGTCAGGTAAAGAATAAATACTTTAATGGATAACTACAAATGTTAATTCCAACACTCATTTGCAAAATGAAAAGTTTTAAATTCTAATAGGTTTCGGCTTGTAGTCATTGTTGATGATGAGACGGATCAAGGAAGATTTGTAATCTTTGACAGAGATGCAAGGAATTTGACGAACATGTTGGCCGAAGATTTGATAACATTTAAGGTATCTTATTGTTTTGCATGTGGAATTTGCAACTTAACTAAATGTTTAGTCTGTATTTAAAACAAATTCTCTTGCAGGGTTCAACTCCTTCTTATGCCAATCTAAAGGAACTTCCTTCATGCTTACAAGAGCTTATTGGGAAAAAAAATATATTCCAGCTAAACCTAACAAAGTTTGATTTCAAAGCAAAAGAGAAGACTTTCTCTGTGGCAGACATAGTCAAAGGACCTATAAGTAGCCAAGCCAAGTTACCAAATAAGAAGGTACAAGCTTTACATTATCTGATGAAATATATAAGACCAAGTGAGAACCCTTTGTCAGTCAATAATCATTTACAGAGGGTTAGTATTGAGCGCACAAACACCTGCAACAACTCTGACAAGAAAGGGAAAAAGCTCAAGTTAGACTATCAGGCCATTGCTATTTAAGGGACGAAACGGCAAAGCGGCAGGACCAAAAGAATGCATTAGAGAGAATGCTAGGATGCTCTCAGTTTCATATTTGCACTACATTTCTCCATTGTACTATGTTAAACATAATTAAAACGCGTATTAATAGGTAGAAACTTATAATGTTGTATTGTAATCCATTTTACTTTAATAAACATATTTTTGTTGTTTTTAATTTTTATTTTGTCATATTTTAGTTCATTTAAATAAATAACTCAAGCCAAGAATTAACACACACACATACACACATACTTGTGGCAGAAGAAAAGAGGTACAATGTGGCTCAAGAAGTTGAAAAACATCAACACCTATTGCAGTCTCTTAATGCAGACCAGGAAAAGATCTACAACGCCGTGATCAAATCAATAGAAAACAATGAAGGCAAATTATTCTTCTTAAATGGCCCCGGAGGAACAGGAAAGACATTTGTCTACAGAACAATTATCAGTAAATTACGATCACAGAAAAAGATTGTTCTTCCAGTAGCATCATCAGGCATTGCAGCTACACTACTACCGGGCGGAAGAACATCGCATTCACGTTTCAAAATACCATTAAAGATTCAAGAATATTCAGTTTGTGATATCAAATAAGGTACTATGCTGGCTGAGTTGATCGTGAATACAGACTTAATTATATGGGACGAAACACCTATGACACATCGTCATGCATTCAAAGCCCTTGATAGAACACTAAGAGACATTATGTCACTACAAGACCTATCTGCAGTGACAAAGACATTTGGTGGAAAAACAGTTTTACTCGGAGGGGATTTCAGGCAGATCCTACCAGTGGTAACACATGGTACTCGACAAGATACAGTTTTAGCAGCAATAAATTGTTCAGTTTTGTGGGATTCATGTAATGTTTACCTCCTACAACATAACATGAGGTTAAACCAGACAGAAAAAGACTTTGCAAAATGGTTGATAAGAGTTGGTAATGGAATATCAGATGAGCCCAAATCAAGACAATCACCAGTCTTGGATTTAGATATGGTAACAATTACCAAAGATTTGATGATTCAAAGCAAAGAATATGATATAGAAGACATCGCAATGCACACTTACACAGAATATGAGAAGTTCAGTACAAAAAGAGAATACCTAATCGAAAGAGCTATTCTTACACCACGGAATGAAACAGTGGATGACCTAAACTCTTACATGCTCTCAACTCTACTAGGAGACCACAAAGAGTGTTTGAGCTCTGATTCAATTGAACGGGATGCCAAATAACCCTCAAAATCTGATTCAATTGAACAAGATGGCGAAAAATCCTCTGAAGAGGATACTGATCATCCGATCGAATATTTAAATTCACTTCGAATCTCTGGGATACCAAACCACAAGCTCATATTAAAAGTGGGATGCCCAATTATGTTGTTGAGAAATTTTATGTTGTTGAGAAATTTAAATCAGAAAAAGGACTTTGCAATCGTACACGATTAATAGTCACTAAACTAGAAAATCGACAGATTGAAGCTGAGATATTAACAGCCTCGAATATTGGGGACAGAGTCTTGGTTCCAAGAATAATTTTATTTCCGACAGATACATAATGACCATTCGTTCTAAAAAGACACAGTTTCCAATTAAACTTTGCTACGCTATGACAATAAATAAAAGTCAAGGACAAAATTTAAAAAGGGTTGGATTATATCTACATGGACAACTGTACGTTGCACTATCTAGAGTTACTTCTACAGCAGGGCTAAAGATTCTCAACAGCGTGGATGACAATAAAAAGGTAGACACAATAGCAAACATTGTCTACATGGAAGCATACAACACTCTACCAAGTCCTTCTGTGACTTGAAATTCCGCTTGACATGTCAACTGAGAGGGGAAGCTATTACTTCAACTAATTTAAAGTAAAGTACACAGTACCTAATATATTAATAATTTCTAAAACATTTTGCACGGTGTAACAAATCTTATTTCTCATCATGCAGGGGAAATAGAGTTGGTGAGACTGATGACATCGTAGAGAAATAGAGTTGACACTTGAAAAGTTTAAAATGTTAAGATTCTAATATTGGTTTCTACGTTTAACACAAAATGGTTTTGGTTTTACTATCAGTTTAAATCATTGACATTGTAACTATATATTTTCAATCAATTCTACATTTATCATGCGTATGTATGCTCATAAATCTAACCAATTGAGAAAATAAAACATCTGTCTTTTTCTAATACAACCATCGAATACAATATGTAAGTTTACTTAATCTACAAAATATAACATACGTTCTGACTCTACTTGGTCTAACTGCAAGGTCTATTTACTGCTTTGGGCATCGACAATATTTCCAAAGATATACATCTTTTGTCGACGAAGTTACAAGGATATCACTTCACTCACGTTAGAAGAATTTCTAAAGAAGCACAACAAAAGTAAGGACGTCACACATTTCCTTCAAATCGTCTTTTCCCATTGAAGAACCCATATGTAGATGAGTTTCCCAATTCATTTCTACAACCATAAGTTATCTCCTCCTATGCATAAACGATTTCAATTCTACCAAATTTCCCTTCATAGTCATGCAAAGAAAGAGTAATAAGCCACAAATATTTACATACCAATTTTGAGTGTAAGATCGAATATGAGATTCAATTTCTCTCGTCTTGGAAGATTTTTTTCCGTCATGATAGCCTTCGTCTGTCCAAAGTTTTTTAGGCAAGGAATTTGAGTTTCTCTCTCGAATTCACCTACTCCAATCTACTAGACTGCTTAAGGGTTTGAGCTTCTAATTTGGAGAAGAACAATCGAGGGAAGAAGATTTAAAAGAAAGCAAAAAAATAATTTTTTAATTATACTTGACAATTCTTCTTTCTTTTTGACATCAACTGTACGATTTTCTTTTCTCCAATTTAAAAAAAAAAACGAAGACATAGACCCAAAATTGTAGAAAGTGTATAAGATTTTTAAGTTTTAGTATTGATTTATTTGTAGCTTTATTATCAGTTTAATTAACTCAAATATTAAAATAACAGTAACACATTTCGAAATGGAAAATTAGCATCAATAACCAACAAAAATTTTTATAATTCAATAACTAACTAATTTTTTAAGATCCAATGGCTTAGATTTTGCCATGTAATACACTTTTGATTAGTTTTTGGGTTATATTTTTTTTCTTGGTTATTCACCCAATTGACCCTTTGGAAATTGGGTCTAAAGATGTTAAACAAAAAATAATAATACAAAGTCAAAAAAATGTCAAGATAACATTTTCATAAACGCCATAAAAATTTCATCAACATGATCCATTCAATAAAACCACAATTATAAGTACTAAAAATAATAATAATAAAAGTCATAGAAACAAGCATCAAATTCATTATGAAAGTATAAAAATAAAATAAATACGATTGTCCGCGCGTATGCGCAGGTTATACCCTATTTAATGAAAATGAATGACAAAAATAGTACAAAAAAATTTTAGGGATTCGAACTTGCCACTTATGGCTTAAATAACAAGGAAAATACCAAGTAAGGTAACAATTATACAAAGATATGTTCGCTAATAAAATATATAATTACCAACTGTGATAATTTTAATGTTTAAATACATGAAAACTATTTAAAACTCTAAAACTAGTCTTCGAATAATCTCCGTTTAATCCCCGATTTTTGAATTATGCGATAGATCCATATCGAACGCCCGACTCACGCCTAGCGAATTTTCGAACCTAATATTACAATATACTATAATACAAAAATCGAAGCCACTGAATATTTAAAACAAAAAAAATGGGCTAGAGGTGAGGGCTTCTAAATTATAGGCATATGCACGGGCCTACTTGTACGTTTGGCCTAAAGTTGTCAAATATGTTTTCGGAATCTCGAAACGAATGGTTAAGTATGCATTTGTAATATTTTCGTTGATCAATGATCAGGGGTGCTACACAGTTTGTTTAGGGAACACTAAGATTGCAAGGCAAGAAACGAGACTGTAATGCAAAGTTGACATCTTAAAACAACAATGAGTGCTAATTTTGGAAGAGATGAGTAAATCAAAATGATCATATTATAGATGGAGACTAAAACACCATTTTCATATTTAATGTGCTCAAAATATCATGGTAATAAATAACACATAAAAACGTTTAACTAAAAAGAAAAGATAAGCATAGTAAAAATGCCACTTTAAATGAACAATTTAAAAGAAGAAAACTTTTGAGAAAAACCATTTTTGAAGTGTCACTTTTCGAAAATGCCATTTTTTCAAAATCTTTGTTAAAATGTCATTTTTTCAAAATCTTTGTTAAAATGCCACTTTTTCAAAATCATTTACTA